>CM070503.1:61750447-62086204 GCA_036346375.1 Guadua angustifolia | reverse complement strand
AGTCCTTTATTGGTATGACTAGGGTGAGTCTGTTAGATCCGGGCTTTAAAATTTCCCCCTTCAACCAAATGAGTGCTCTCTGGAGAAATCAGGCCGACTTGACCCAGGTCATATTGTTGCTGATATGACTGGACTCACTCCGATATGGCTGGGTAACTCGGTAGCCAAAGGTGCTCTTCTCTATAAAAACCAGGCTAGGGTACTCTCGGTCATACCACCAGCTGTATGATAGGAGGGGACCCAGTAGCATCGGCCATATAGATCAACACTGCAATTTTTATGCTTTTTGATTTTTGCTTTGAATGCAATATTATGCAAATATCCAAGTGCACATGTATTGAGCTTCTAAATATTTTTTAGCATCGAACAACCAGCTAAGACCCCTCTTAATAGTACAACACCTATACTAGCAATCCGATCTTTTTCTCCAAACTCTGAGATCAGTAAAAACTATGAAAAAGTCCTTAAATTTAATACCTTAGCCATCGATGAATTGATATTCTCTTTCACCATTTTTATGCTTCCACGATTTCCGAAGTTAGAACCAACCTATTCTCAAAATACTCAAATTGGAAATGTTAGTCTTTTGTTCACAATTATCATTAATTGCCAAAACCAAATTTAGTTAGGGGCCTAGATGCTTTCAATCCCCCAATTTTGTCAATTGATGACAATCCACTTGTAAGAATTTATTTGAGTTTAGATTTCAAGCATGCAACAAAAAGTCATGTTGTAGAGTTTTCATTTTAACAATATTTTACTCCTTGAGATGAAGTAGAGAATTTGGCTCAAAATATTATTAAAACCTCAACATTTAATTGAAAACACTCCCTAAAGGTGTGCATATGAGTGAAGAGTAGTTATTTGCACACTTGAGATTTTTTAGAATTTTGACAGAATTTTCCCTTAAACATTGAGTCCAACATAACAATATATATGAATATATTAAGCATGAAAGTGAATATGAGACAATAAACCATGAGAAACATAAATAAACATAAGCATAGATAAACATCCAAATCAACATCCAACATTAAACTTCAAAAACATCCAAAAGCAACCTTAAGCAATATTTTCCAACCACAACCAAAACATAATAAGGTTCATTAGCTTACAACAAGTATATATATTAATAACTTAAGCTAATCTTCTGAAGAAACTCCTAATCTTCAATCTTCATACTTCTCTCCCTTTGGCATCAAGTACCAAAAAGGGAACTCCAAGGCAAGCTCAAGACAAAGGAGGGGTTGGTGGAGGTGGAGTACGGCGATGCCCATAGCAATGAAATGCTAGTGGTGCCTACTTATTGCGGTACTCTTGGAACAACGAGTGAAGCTCCTAAATGGTAGAATCAATAGAGTCCAGTCGTCCACAAACCTACTCAATAGCTTGGCGAGTCTGAGACTGATACTCATCGACACGAGTAAAATTGCTCATCATGTCAGTCCTAAGACTCACGAAGCTACTCATCATAGCACTATGTAGGAAATCAAAGTTCACATGTGATAAGCCAAAGTAAAGCTGTGATGTTGGATGAGTCTGTGTCTCTTCCTTCTTGAGATCCTACGGTTGTAGCTGCTATATATGAGGACTGACCCCTCTGTGCCTAAGGACTTGCCTCTCATGGTTTGTATGGTTTGTGGGTGTTGCCACAACAGCCACGATACCCCATCACCCCCTTGATGATCATCATAGTGTATGGAGCGAAGTAGATCCTCCTGCCACAATCTCTAGTAGATGAGTGCATCTCATGGAGAATAAAATCTACCACATCAAACTTTTGCCTATTCATGATCTTACTCATAATGTTCTAGGCATAATCTCTAATCTCATCGCAATTACCACTTTTAGGATGAATAGTCACTCGCACAATCCTATTAATGAGCTGGATGTGAGAAGGAGGTTTGCCATTTTACCTAGCCTCCTGACATGAGCTGCTGGATCATAGAAATTGTATTGATCGAGAAGGAGAACCTCACACTATGCATCTTCATGCCCACCATGATATATGCCCCAACCCTACTCAATCTCCACCTTGAAGTCGTGTACACTTTAATTTGTCATCCGTAATTTCATCATAGGAGTCTAAAATATGGAGGTGGCATAAAATTGATTAATCATGTCATCCTTGTAATCGCACCACATATTGACAAACTCTGCTAAACTAGTTCCATGACAGAGCTCAGGCACTCCACCAAACAGTGGGATTTTTCTGATATGCTCCCAACTCACCCACTTGTGCTCTGCGAACTCCTTGTTCAGATAAATCTCATGATATACTTTTTGTTGAAACAAGGTTCTGAACTTTTCATGTGTGGCACTACGGGGTAGCATATACTTGTTAGCCTGTCTTAAAGAAAAATATCTCTCCCCTTTTATTTTCCTTAGATCCATTGTGGGCTCAAAGTCATCAAAAAATTTTTCCTCAGATTCCTCATCTTCACTATCATTTTCTTCAAAGTGTACATCCATGTCTATGTTATCATCCTCTTCTTCACCGGACTCCAACACAACCCTTTTTCCTTTTCCTCCTTTTGAGCTTTCGCTAAGCTTTTCTTAAAATTTTCTTCTAATCTCCCTATCCCTCATTGCCCAAGACTGTGAATCCTAGCTATCACTTTGCTGAGGCAAAGGAACACCCATTCCTCGAACTGATTTGCGAACAAATATGCCACCATGAGTACGAGGCAACTTCTTGATCCTCGGCATGATGATTGAGACAATAAGGAATATATGAAGTGAAAATAAGGTTTATAAG
This sequence comes from Guadua angustifolia, assembly GCA_036346375.1. Lineage (NCBI taxonomy): Eukaryota > Viridiplantae > Streptophyta > Magnoliopsida > Poales > Poaceae > Guadua > Guadua angustifolia. The sequence goes on along the minus strand of CM070503.1, from coordinate 62,083,446 downwards.
CCCTATAGATGGATTATAACACAAATATTGCAAATATATGTGATTTTGTGGTTATTGGCTAGAAATCCTGGTGCTACCACCCTAGGGCCGGTTACACTAGGCATGGGTGGTGCTAATGCTCTAGGGCCGGTAGCACCAGCCACATGGTGCACAAACCCCAAAATTTGAAGAATCTCAGGTTTTGAGTAGATCGAACCATGGAGCAAATATAGACATCAAAAGTCAATAATCTACTCAATCTAACCAAATATTTCAATTTGTTTCACAACTATTTACTAATGAATGACCATGTGGAGGTATATCCTTGTGTGTGATGAGTAATTGACTAGATTTGACCTTGATTTCATTTGAAATTGAGTTTGATTTGAATTGAATTTTTGATTTGAAGCAATTTGAGTGTTGGTTGCTTTTCCCAGTGCTACCGGCCTAGGGGCGGTAGCACCGGACCTGAGTGAAATTATGATTAAAGATTTTGGGATAATCAGTGAATATAATTGTGGGCATTGCTATATGAAAGGTTTTTCCTTGTCTTTAATGGTTGCAGTGCGACTGTGCTAGATCATGGTGAGGCGGAGGATAACCGGGACTAGGCGAGGAGCGTCGAAGGTTCAAACGATCGAGAGATCACCGGAAGATGATCGGAGATGGAGTCCGGGCAAGCCAAGAAGACAAGGAAAGGAGGAGATGCTAGCTAGACACCGCGTGGATCAAGGAAGGCCGTCAGATTGCGGTCTAGTTGATAGGTTAGCGGGTCTATGTAGTATGCTTTGAAAACCGTGCAAGAAAACACATTATGTGTGTGGATTTTGGGTTAGCCCTTGCATGGATGTGTGGGTGGGTTAATCCTAGCCCTTAGATGAGTGCTCTAGGGTTGAGGGACTCATCCAAGGGTGGTAGGTGGCTCAAGAGTTGTATAAATAAGGGTGGAGGGGTAGCCTCCTCCCCTTGAAGGTGGTAGAGATTTTTGTGCATCTTTGAGCTTTCCCCACCTTGTTTTGAGGTTTTGTAAAGCTCCTCCTTCCAGAAATGCAAATCTTTTTCATTCATGCTTGAATTTACATTACGCATTTACTTTATGTCTTAAATTCAACATTTATATTCATGCAATTTACTTTCTCACAATTTACTTTCTTGCAATTTGGATTTGCCGCCCCTCCTTCTAAATGCTGCTGTTCTTGGATGTCTTGAGTGTGTTCATATGGTTTTGCATCTCTCTTGCACCCTAGGATAGAGTAGAGATCTTCTTTTCTATCAAGTTGCAACTCTGTCCAGAACTTGTTCTTCGCGCAGTAGTCAATATTTGATTTTTAGAATAATCTAGAAAAATCCTTTTTGAGTGATTCTTTTCGAAGAAGGTGCAGTACCCTCATATCTATTTGTGAAAAAATTTTGGATTCCACTGGTCGCACAGTTTGGGCGCCATGAGGTGAAAACCAAGCCCCAAACTTTCTGCTTGAAGTTCCTGACTATCTGTGTTCTTTGATTTTTGTTGATTTTTCTGCGAGGATTTTTTAGGTGAACTTTGGTGAAGTGCTTCAAGGATCATTTACTCATAGGGAAAAAAATTTCAAAATTTTTTGAGCACCACCGGTCCTCCAACGTTTTGCTCCAATTGAGGACAGTTTCTGGAAATTCTGCTTTTGCTTTTCTGAATGTGGTTTTTGTGATTTGGCTCAATCTCTTTTCTAAAAGCAAGAGTTGAATTGATTTTTTTTGTTTTAGATATTTGACAACTAGAATTGTGACTCAAAAATCCCCACATATTCCATGATTCTCATCCATGCAAGCTAGGGGTACACATAGTTGTCAAGTTGTTCGGGTCTTTTACGATTTTTTTGCGCTATCTTTTCGAGGTCTTAGTTGGAGTATTTTATGGAAAAAAATTTGTTTGCGACCATTCACTCCCCTCTATTCGCCATCTCGATCCTTCAATTGGTATCAAAGCCAGTTTTCCTCTTCCATAGATCTTGACCGGTCTCGAGAGCCATGGCGACAAATAAGTATTCCACCAAGCCTCCCATCTTTTGCAGTGTCGATTTTCCATTTTGGAAGTCCCGGATGGAGTCATACATCACTGCCCAGGGCTTCCTGATATAACAGAAGGTGAAGCTCCCATATAAGGTTCCTGCCGATGAGAACGTCACGGACGGCAATATGGCTGACGTTGAGGCAAATGCTAAGGCGAGGAACATTCTCATATAGGGACTCAGCCATAGTGAGTATGATCGGATCTCTCACCTGCGATCCGCTCACGAGATTTGGGTGACCCTTAATGCATACCATGAGGGCACTACCCAAATCAAGACCGCGAGGTAGGATCAATACAAGCGTGAGTACAATAAATTTGAACAACACGCTGGTGAGAGCCTAGATGAGTGTTTTGGTCGGTTTACAAAAATTTTGAGCGATCTCCGAGCTGTTGGTTGCATATGTCCTGACTCTCACTACAAGAAAAGTGATTATCTCAGGATTTAAAACGCCGTGGCGTTGTCAACTTTGTCATGAAAAATCTATTTTCTGTGACGACTTGTTTATATTCGTCATTAATTGTATCAGGCGCCGTCGCCCTATGTACTTTTGTGACGAAACATAAAATTTCATCATGAAACTAAAATACAAATCGTCATAGAAAATGAGTCGCGTTTTTTTCTGGTTGGGAAGCGATCGTTGCTAGAACCTCCTGGCGGCTGGAACCCTAATCTATTTTTTTCCTATTCTTTGGAAGCTCTCGGCGGCAAGTCCTCACGCCAGAGAGTTCCTAGCCGTGCCTCCATCATAGCTAGAGGTATTCCTTGTGGCGTGAGATTCTCCTGGTGGCTTGAAGGACTTCTGGATCAATGTGTTGGTTCCTAGCGCCTGCACTTCATCATAGCTAGAGGTTATTTTTTTTCTCGTTCTTCATTTGCATGCTTATTTTATTTTTAGATTGATTTATTGTTTCTCCATCAAGTGATTGATCTGAAATTTTTGATTGGTTAATTCCTTATAAAACTTGATTAATCTCGTAATTAGGGTTTGATTAATTTTCATCGTTATTGATACAGTCATCTTGCGAAGGTCATAACTCTAGATCCGTATATCCAATCGAGCATATTCTTGTTGTATTAGTTTCAAAATTGAGTCTAGTTTCTACAGTTAAAATTTCGCATCAATCCAACGGTGCAATCTTCAGGAATTACTATTTTAGTAAATGTATATTATTCTGTTTTTGTGGATTGTTTTAGGACTGATTTTGACATATTGTTTGCCATGTTCAATTATGTATTTTCTTAGATGGATAGAAGTTGGATTCAGGGTAAACAATTTACCCCTGCATATATCGAAGGTGTGGGAGAGTTCATGCAATTTGTGAAAGAAAGATTTGATGAGAATGTTCAGATACTTTGTCCATGCCGTGCATGCCTTAATCAAACTACAAGACCTCAGTCAGATGTGCATGATCATATTCACATATATGGGATGTCAAGTGGATACACAAAGTGGGTTTATCATGGAGAATCTATTGATACTGGTGTGCATGAATCTCAAGTGCATTTTGATGAAAATGTTGAGCATATGGAAAATTCTGGTCTCGATGGGTTGTGTGCGGGTGACTATTATTTAGCCGAAAGGAAGTGTCAAGAGGAGAACGAGCCTCAGTTATTTAGCCGAAAGGCTATATTGTTTGAATTGCCATATTGGGTAGAATTGAAGCAGCGACACAATCTTGATGTGATGCACATCGAGAGAAATATATGCATGAACCTTCTTGGCACATTCTTTGGATATAGAGGGAAGACAAAAGACACTATTAGTGTTAGGCTTGATTTGCAAGATATGGGCATAAGACGTAAATTGCATTTAGAGTACAAGGGCAACTCATATAGAATTCCTCCAGATGCTATACCTTGAAAAGAAGCATAAGCTTGCATTTTGTGAATTTATTAGAGAAGTTAAATTTCCAGATGGTTTTGCTTCCAACTTATCTAGATGTATTAGTGCTTTGATGGATGCAAGTTACAAGACTTGAAAACTCATGATTGTCATATCCTGCCGCGAGAGAGTTTTACTGTTGGCCTTGAGGTATCGTGGCGCAGGATATATATGAAGCAATTGCATGAGTTAGGTAACTTCTAGAGAAATTGTGTAGTAGAACTCCAAAGGTAGATGTCTTCTGAGCGACTTAGAGCACAGATCCCAGTCATTCTATGCAAGCTTGAGAAAATATTTCCTCCAGCCTTCTTTGATGTGATGGTGCACTTGGCTATTCATCTATCGGATGAGGCAATTCTTAGAGGTCCAGTTCAATTTGGATGGATGTACCCGATGAGAACGTCGACTTGGCACTTTAAAAGGTTTTGTGAGGAATAGGGCAAGGCCGTATGGTCCATTGCGGAGGCATATGTAGTGAGGAGGCCATGACATTTTGCTCAAGATACATGGACGATGTTGACACAGATGTAATCGGAGGGCGATGTGGGGATGGATTTGTAGAAAACCCGTGGATTGTGACGCTCTATTTTTATGCACACTACAAGAAACAGGGGAAAATTCGTGGGTTTTTTTAAATTCGTGGGCCAAAAAAAACCCACGAATTTATATATTTAAATTCATCGGTTTATAAAAAAACCCACGTATTTAATTAAATTCGTGGGAAGAAAACCCACAAATTTATATATTTAAATTCGTCGGTTTATAAAAATACCCACGAATTTAATTAAATTAAATGGGAAAAAAACTCACGAATTTATTTTTTTTAAATTAAATTGGTTTTGTATATTGCCCACAATTTAAAGGAGGTTAACCTAACCCCTTGCCGCCGCCCTCCCGCCCTCCCTCCTTGCTTGCACTTGCCCTTGCTCACCTTGCCTCAGACCGCCTCGCCCACCTTGCCCCATTGGCCGACCGCCGCCCGTCGACCCTCCTCGTGCTCGAGTTGTCGCCTCCCTCCAAGATCGACCCCAAGGTAAGGAATTGGCAAATGCTAATTAGTGATTGCCCATAGTCTCTTAGCTCTTGGTACAAAGGCTCGCTTTCGTTGGCTCTAGGTGTTCTCAAAAGCGACACAAGGCATTATTCCAGGCGAGGCAAGCGGGAAAGGTGTGTGCATCGAGATTGAAGACGATGAGGGCGAGCGAGAGGAGTGATGGCAGTGTGGCAGCGAGGTAGCACCATCACGGGCGCCGCGATCCGCCGCTCCACAGCCACGTCCTCGTGAGTAGCACGCTGCCTTCAACTCTCATTTGAAGCGGTTTTGAAATGGTTGTTTGGTTGCTATATCTCTGTGTTTCTTCGATGCGCTTTCTCTGTGTTTAAATTGAAATTCTTGTTCTTTGAAGCGAAGGAGAGCTTGCATCGTATGCGAACCAATGGTGGTCCGCCGCGGATTCGCTAATGTGTACATGGTGCGTGAAATTTGTGCCAATTTGTTTGAATTGGATTGTAAATTCTAAATTGAAGTATATTCCGAAATTTGTTGAATTAAAATTGCTCAAGGTAGGCTAAGAAAATTTGAGATTGAATCAAGATGGCTCTTTGTGGGTGTGAAAATCTGAATGCAGCTAGTGAGTTGTCGATGATTTTCACTTGGCGAGACCCAGAGAGAAAAGTGGAACATGAACATTTTGAAAGCAATTGTTAAAGCTGAATTTTTAAGTTTCTGAGTGTCCCATCGGCTGACCGATTTATAATTCGGAAACAATGTTGATTGAATTACGAGCCTCGCAAATTTCGAGCAATTGTCATACCTAACGATCAACTTAGTAGTTTCGAGGTCATTAAGTACTTGTTTTGATCACATACCGAGCTTCTCTAACTTTGCTGAATACATAATGTAGTTATAACCAAATCCCGGATTTATCATTTATACTAATTTTTTGTATGAATTTTTCGTGTCATGAGCTAACTTTGGTGTAGTTAACCAAGTTGTATTGTAGCAAAGGAGTCAGCGATTGTAAAGCTATTGGAGGCCAAGTTAACTTTTGAAGAGTACCTAGTAATTTCTACCACCTATTGTCTTAATGTTCCGGTTTGCCTTCCAACGAGATAAGAACTATAGGATAGAAATCAAAGTTGTCAATGCTAGCAAGAGCTTGCAAAGCATGGGTAAACATAAGCTCTTGGACGTAAAGATAGACAGATAGAATCATATACATAGCAATCTCGTGACCATACATTCATTATTCATGTATGTGAATTGGTAAAATTGGATATAATGAGTTCGGTTTTGACCCACTTGTTTGCAGTGAGTTGTTCATCTGGCCTTTTTCTGTGAGTGTGAGCTGTATGTTGTTGACTTGTTGTATTGGTATCATTTGATATTAGAAGAATCTGATCTACTAGTGGTGTTCTGAGGCACAAGACTTAAGGAGATCTCTTTATTTGCCAATGTATTGTAAGAACTAACATAGCTACTAATCTCGACCTTTCGGTTACTTGCAGGTTTCTTAAAGCTAAACCGACGTGCTTAGGTGAACATACGCTAGAATGAGCTTTGTTTTGACTTCTAGGCAATCTTCGGTTGGGTTAACAAAATAACTTAGATGTACAAGAGTTATTATGGAATAATATAATGTGAGCTCATTTTGGACATCCACAAGGAGAGCACATAAGTTGTAATGATAAAGTGCTCTATTAGTCTCGAGATGGTTTGTGTTTGATCTAGATACATCAGCCGTTGATGCTGACATCGCATCATGGTTGATAATAGGAAGATTTTAAATTCATTTGGAAGTCGAGTGTTTTCTTATCCCGCACCTTTTAATCTTATTCATGAAAAATTTCTTAAAGAGCAGGAATGAGTACCTCTAGAGGTAGTATGTGTCATCTTGTGCTAGCAAATTGCATGAATGACCTCTCTGTATGATTTATTGGTAGGAATGAGTACCTCTAGACGTAAGAATAATGACATTAACCATAATTATTCTGTTGTAGAATAAAGAAGAGCAGGAAATTCATTCAATTGCCACTTCTTGAAAGTTATAGGAGAGTAATAGATTGAGTTTGCAAATGGTCCTTCGGTTTTAAACACATGCAGCCTGCACACAAATGAAAATGAAGTTTGTTCAGGAACAGGATTATGGAGCTAAAGTATGCAATTCTTCTACTTCTGGAGCAATATTTTTTGCAATTAAGTGTGAACTTGTTTTAATAACACATTAATTAAAGCACAGCAATTTACCAAGTTAATTATATGGTACAAGTCCAAAATATTGTAACATGGCAAATACAATATTATATTAATTTCCTGTGCCATCATGGCTTCCATGGTAAAAATAATAAATGATGTGGTTGTTCTGATAAGTTACATTGTAAAAAACAAATAACTACTACAGTTGTACAAACGAAATCAAAAGCTTAAAGTCTATCTAGATTGCAGTTAAATTTAGAGGTTTGTAATGTGTTGTACGAATTTAACTACTGCAGTTGTACAATCTTTTAGTAGAGGTAATATTGCGATGTGTTGAATAAGATTGAATGTGAAGATGGTTGTGTTGAATGAGATGCATATCGATATATATATGCGTGATCGATATGGTTATATGTATTGCGTGTGATATCGATATGAATACAAAGGCGTGTTGGTATGAGACTTCTTCTGTTCTTTTGCATGTAGCTTGTATCATATGTTGCTCTTCTCTAGATATTAAAAGAAAAATCTTTGGGGACATATATAAAGAGGAAGTCATGGAATCCAAAGACAAGAAAGCTTGTTGATCGGTGGCTAAGTTAAATGATCGGCGATTTGACGATGATGAAACTCAAGGTTAGTAGGGCTTGTAACTTCATAGGCTAACCACCAGTATTTCGTTTTATCTTGAAGACCACCATCAAAACTATTTGTAGTTTTGTTCTTACTTCAATTTGATTTAAATTATGTAAGGATCTGCTAGAATGTTTTCTTTTGGTTTGAGAGATTGATATATATATTATAACTGCAAATGTTTTTTTGTCTGCTGAGTGGATGTCCTATTTACTAGAGAGGTCATGCCGAAATTTTGTATATTTCGGTGACTTAGTTTTTGTTGAATTACGATCCAAATTCAGAAGAAGGCTAACTCCTGTAGTTAATTCTGGTTGTTGCCTATTCTATCACAATGATTTGCTATTTCAGAACCCAACTACTTTGAGGATATAGCTTCCATTTGATTATAATGCAGTATAAACAAATTGTGCAAACACCCTTCGTGTTTTATCGGGTGCTAGTTGTGAGATAATCAATGTTATTGTAGGAAATTTCAACATAGTGATTTATTCAGGATTGACTGCTAACTCCATCTACATGATTTTATTTCCTTAATTCGGCATTAACGCTCATAGTCATATTAATTTGCAGCTTCCCGCTCTTATTGACGAGGGCATAACATTAATGTAACTCTCAAACTTAAAACTTCATAAGACCTGCAGCTATTATCCAGAAGTTCACGTTTTCCAGATCAAAATTGGTTGTTGTTACAATTATTGTTTTCCCGGCATGCTATATTGGTACTCCCTGAATATATTGAAAGTCTTAATTTCTCTGTTAGTTTGGCACTTAAACGATTCTGACCTTCTTTTGTCGATGTATCATTTACATGTGTTCTATCAATGCATTTGTATAACCAGAGTGGTTTCGAGAAGCAGAGTGATGCTCTATTCGAGACAATTGGAAAAAGTATATTCACGAGGCCATCTTTCTAGAATTGTTATTGATGAAGCTCATTGTGTAAGCGGTGGGGTCATGATTTCGACTTGATTACCAGGTACTTTCTACCAGGAAGAGAGAAGTTCATGTTAAATAAAAGGTAACCTTTTGATACATCTTTTATGATCATCGACATCTAGGTATTTTAAAACGGAAGTTCCCACATACACCGTGCCATTCCGGCCTTATTCGCGAATGAAGAGCTGCTAGTGTTAAGGAAGATGTTGTTCAAGTTCTAGGCCTGCAAACCGCATTGTTTTCAGACAGCTTTAATCGTCCAAATCTGAGGTAAGTCTGTCGTAATATATTGACATACAACTTAAATCATATCGATTTATCTCACCTTTGGTTTTGGGGTATTATGTAAGGCCCAAGACAAAGAAGTGCCTTGAGGATATTGATAGCTTTATCGTGCAAATCATCCTAAAGAATGTGGCATCATATATTGCCTTTCGAGAATGGACCGTGAAAAAGTGGTCAAAAACTAAGGGTTATTTCTTGAGGCTTTAAAGCTGTCCTAGCCTTTTTAAAAAATATTTAGTCTTCTTATTTGGAGTATTCACTTCCTCCTATCTTTTCGTTTCCACATGTTTTCCACCTTGACACGGATATGGGTTGGGGATTTTATTTTGGGCGATCCTCTTGTTTATCCCGACCTTTTTTGAAAGAAGTATTTTTTAATGTAGGTTCCCACAGTATTGGTGCGTGAAGCATGGCCGCATATGTTTATTTTTGTCAATTGGGCCCCATATTTGTGAAGGGGTTGCGTTTGGTTGTAAAATTAATTTAGTAATATAAGTAACATATATTGATGTCTTTGGGCCTGTGTCATAAAAAATTCTAGCTAACTCGGTTTTCATGCCTAAACTACTAGAGATGCACCAATGCTTAGCTATTTATGTGACAAGATTGCAAAACACTATCATGCACATGTTGAATTTAGTTGGCCTCCAAGTTCTTGATGAATTGTGCATCTCTCCTCAATCTTGACTAAGATAGAAACATGAGATTAAAATAGATACAAGCGGCGTGGTAGGGTAGATAGATAGTTAAAGTAGCATGGTTCAGGGAGTTGTCTCAGATTTGCCACGCAGAGAGTCTCATTACTCCTACACAGCAACCATATCGCGTACTTGCATTTTGCTAAAATGGATGTTGATAACTAAGTTGATATGACTATTTTATCTGTCCAAAATAGATTGTTGGATGACGTGTTAAATTCAAAGTGCTGCACTTTTATAGTTGAATTTAATCGGATAATGAAACTTTGATAGGCTATGTAATGTGCATTTTAAGATGCTACCACCTTGTTGGATACTTGTGTGTCCATGGAACTTTATATGTTTTGCGCATTCTGAACACAGGATGAGTTGAAAATTTATATAATAGATTATACTTTGCAGATATTCATAAACCGCACTGCGTAGTGAAGTCATCACGTAAGAAATTTGCATATATGCTTAGTTATTCTAGCTACTCTCGGTCTCATTGTTTAATCTGTCCTTATATATTATAACTGCAAATGTTTTTTTGTTTGCTGAGTGGATGTCCTATTTACTAGAGAGGTCATGTCGAAATTCAGAAGAAGGCTAACCATCGGAGGTGGCGCGAGGCCGTCGCCGGAGGCTTAGGCGTGACCTAGGGCATTCCTTCCCCCTCCTCCCTGCGAGCGCCAAGCACGATTCCGGCCCGGTGGATCCTTCCGCCCTCGATCCTTGCTCTCTCTCTCCTCAGCTACGGCCGTCTACACGTTCTTCTTGAGGTCAGCTTCTTCATGCATGCACACCTCTCGTTTTCTCTGTCTTTGGGGGGAGTTCGGACGACCTGCCAGCTTCTTCGTCTCTTCGCTACTCCTGGTAGTAAGCCGAGTAGCCGACCCTCGATCTCCTCCTCTTGGTGAGACAATCGAGACAAGCTCACAAGTAGTAGCAATTTTATGTTTGTAAATCCTCAATTCGCTTATTCGCCCCGAGCAAATTGGTGCGATTGTGTCAAAGCAATCGAGACATAATGTTGATTGCTACCGCTTATCCGAAATCGGTTATGTTGATTGCTCTTGCTTATCCGATTGTGCCAATCCATTATATGCGCTTACTCTCGATTGTAAAAATTGCTCGGTGAAATATGTTATGTTGATTGCTCTTGCCCTCTTGCTCAACACAAAATTTCACATGACCCTCTGCTCGATAGCTCTTTGGTAGTGACATATTACGGTAGTGATGTATCTGGTTTCTACTTATTACATATTCTCGGATCATCAAATTTGGCGGATTTAGTTCAGGTTGATGAACGAGTAGAGTAGCATATGAATGTGAATGCTATTAGCCGACGTTTTAGTTCAGGTTTTTTAATCAAATGCGGGACAAAGGTTTCTAATATCCATGAGAACTCACTTCATTGAAGCTCATCATGAAGGTCTTGGCTTAACTCATATCTATTTGATGGCTTAACTCAAGTTTGTCATTATTTGCTTCTATACATTCCTGATTCTGCAATAATTCAACTTAGGAAGGTATCTAATAACACTATCATATTACACATTAAAAAGAGTTGAAAATTGCAATGCACGAAAGTAAGTATATACTAGTTGTTTTGTCCTAAAAAATATACTAGCGTTCTCTTTACTCATAGGAAAAAACAAATCTATCTAGTCCTACAAATATACCATATGCAAATCTATCTAGACTGACAATGGGCATTACCCTTGCATTAAGAACTTGGTGAGTTCATTTATTGGAGATCGTTCTGAGTTATGTGTTTGTGACATGGATCGCTTCAGTTATGTGCTTTGTGACATGTCTTGAATGTAAATATCATAGTTCTCCATGAAGAGAAATTGGTGCTATAGCATGCAGTCAAAGTTAAAGTGATTTGAATATAAAAATAATTTAAAAGTTTGCTCTATGGCCTTCGATATGTATTTCTCATTGAAGCTGAAGTTTGCTTATATGATTGAACTACCATAATATGGGGTCCATCGAGTCTCGGCTATCCTAGAGACAAGATATTGGCGCATGCTTTGGTTTGGGGTGTCTTGGTGTATCAAACTGAGGAAAGGCGCCAAATGACCGGTCTTACAAAATGATGAGCGGTGATTTTTTTTGAAAAAATGTTAGTTCAATTCATCTCCAATTCAAGTATATTGGTATTTTTTATTTTCTCATGTGAGCAATATTGAATAAGTTTGATTGTTTGATTGATCTTGTGCATAAATTGAATACTAGATAAGCGATTTGATTCATTACACTTATAATTGAAAATGCAAGACTAGCAGTAAAATGCCTTCTTTATAGTTGCTAGGCTGCTATGAAATAGCTTTTGCACCTCAAAACATTGCAAGGAAAAGATGGTAAACAATTGACAAGAAAGATCTAGCTATCAGTAGTATGAAACCTAGTTTCCTCACAATATACTGTTTTGTACATGAGCAGTCCTCTAGATCTTGTTATTGATTATCTTCTTTACAAGACTGGCATTTACATTATTGATCTGTTGCATCACTTTGATTACTGTTACACTGTCTAAGCGATCCTTTGTTTTATTTGCAAGTTCATTTGTTGATGCGTTGCGATACCTAGATGTTGATGCAGTGTAGAGGAAGATGATAGCAGAACTTATGACAGTCTCTTCAGAAGCGTCACCGCCTCGGATACAATACAACTGGATGTTTTCTTTAGTGTATTAGTATGTGTTGAGAAAAACCCGGCAACTACTCATTTACGGTATTTGTTGCTGAATTTACGCCTCTGCTATTTGTTGCAAGATTTGGACTAATCTGGAGTAAACCTATGCACTATCTCGTATTCATGTCAAATACTACTACTTGATACAAATTCACAATTTATACCTCATCTGTGATGTTCTTGAGCTAATTTTCTCTACTTTAAAGCCGCTTTCAGATTCGGTATGACTTGCACTGTGCTTATTGGACACAAATTCCATGAATCACAAAAGCAATGCGACTCTTGATACACATGATCAAAATATTAGTAAAATTATCTAAGGATCTGCTAGAATGTTTTCTTTTGGTTGAAGAGATTGATATATATATATTATACCGCAAATGTTTTTTATCTGTGAGTGGATGTCCTATTTACTAGAGAGGTCATGCGTAAAATTTTGTATATTCGATGCCTTAGTTTTTGTTGAATTATGATCCAAATTCGAAGAAGGCTAACCATCGGAGCCGGAGGCGGAGCCGTCTGCCGTTCTTGACCTAGGTCATTGCCTTATATATGTTCATCTTGTAAGCCGTCGCAAGTTGATCTCTCGGCGATTTGTAAACACTCTTTAAAATAGTGAAGTTTGCGGCGGTGTCCGTGGTTTTTACCCTTCGCATTGGAGGGGTTTTCCACGTTAAATCCGGTTCAGTATATATATGTTATTCTGATTTTCGAGGTTTGGAAAATGGGCTAATGCTTCTTGCTATAATTTGGGTATCAAATTACCAAAATAATGATCGGTGACATCAATGAAATACAAAATTTGGATGGGTGGTGGATCACGGGATATATATATATATATATATATATATATATATATATATATTTTGTATAATAGCTAATAAATTAGTGGGCCATATAAAACCCACAATTTAAGCTGATAAATTGTGGTTTTATTCACCCACTAATTTAATTAAATCGTGGGTTTTTACGTGCCCACGAAATTAACTATTAATTACGTGGGTTTTCTAGTAACCCATTTAATTTAATTGATTAATTTCATCGAGTTAAATTCGTGAACTAAATTGACGGTTTGCCCAATTTAATTTAACTTAAATTAAGTGGGTTTTAACCTCCAAATTCGTGGGTTTTTGGCCCATTAATTTTTCCCTGCTTCTTGTAGTGGCATGGTGTTAATTTAGTAGGTTCCTCAGAGAGTTACATTCCTTGATGGTGAACTTGACAAGCTTATTTGGTTTGTGCTAAATAATTGTGAAGAGGTTGATCCATACATGAAGTGAGTAATCATTTATATTGAACTTTAATTTTTATGAAATTGTGGACTTAATGTAATGCTATGCTTCGTTTTTCTTGTTTTGCAGAATGTTTAGAGAAGAGTTAGAGAAAGAAGGGGCAAATGATATTGAGAGGAAGGGTGATATTTGGATTTGAAATGGTTCAAAAATATGTAGCGGCGAAAGGTGAGGTTCTTGATCACCTCGATGCCTTTGTCGTGTGGTCCAGATCTCGAAGTTAGGATTTACTCATCCTGCACTGTTAATGGTGTTCGGTACAACACCATTGATCGTGAGAGAAACATGAAGTCCCAAAATAGTTCCATCATGGCGAAGGGTACACATAATGGCCTGTTCACTGAATTTTATGGTTCATTGAAAGAGATCATTAAGTTGGCATATAACTCAGATATACAAGTTCGTCGATCGGTGGTTCTTTTTCGATGTGATTGGTATGATCAAGATGGAAAGAGGAGAGGCATTGCAAATGATGAATATTTTAAATCCATCAATATTGAGGGGCTGGTGCAAGACAAATCCTTTTATTTTGGCCACTCAAGCAAAAAAGATATTTTACTTACCCGACACTCAATAATATTCATATAGCACTTTCACTGTAGGTTGAGGGGTGGCCACATCCCTATAATATTCATCCCTATTAGGGATGGTAGTTTTACCTATGGGTTTGGTACCCGTGGGTACCCGATCCGATAAGACTGGGTACGAGTAGCACTTTAGACCCATGGGTTTATGGGTTTCCCCTCGCCCCCATCACCTCCCTCCCCTTGCCCTATCGCCTGATTGCTTTGGTCTCCCTCCCCTCGCCTTTGCCTCCCTCAGCAGCCGACGCCTGCTCCTCCTGAGGTCTAGTGTTCCGGTGGACCGAGGGGGGAGGAGCATGCGGCGGCCGTAGAGACCCCTACCTCTCCGCCTTCGCCCTTGGGTGCTCGCGCACAGATCTGTACCCGTGGGTACCCATTGGGTATTGGGTACCCATTGGGTTTAGGTATGGGCACAGATCTGTACCCGCAAATTTTAATGGGTTTGGGTAAATGGAACTTTGTTTGGGTTTGGGTTTAAGGCAGTGGTACCCGGAGGTACCCACCCGATTGCCATCTCTAATCCCTATAGGGTGTGTTTGGTTCAAGGGCAAGACCTGGATGAAATAGGATGATCCCTTTTTTTCACTCATCCAGGCGTTTGGTTGGGTGCATCGATCAAGGCGTGTCTTGGCCTCTGCTTCATCTCGGTGAATGAGTTCCACCTTTGGATGTGTCTTGCTGAGCTGATGCTTCCCCTGCCCTCGTCGTCGCCGGAATTTGGTCATCGTCGTGCCCAATCAGCGCCTCTGTTTCTTCTCACTGTCGTGCGGGCCATCCTTGTCAGCCAGAGCAATTTATGCCAGTTTGAAGGGTAAATACGCTTTCCCAGTTCCAAAAGCGTATTTCCTTTTTCCAGTCAATGAGGGGGTGCTTATTCTTGCGAATTTTCCAAAATTTCCCGCACAAACACGGGTGCCAATTTCCACTGCAAAAATCCAAACACTCGGGCAAAATTTATAAGGCCCACGTACAGGGGAAACGCACACAGCAGGAGATTTCCCCCAAATCACTTCTCGCGCGGCTCATTTCCCCCAAAATCACTTCTTGCGCGGCTCATTTCCCCCAAATCACCTTCTCGCGTGGCTCCTCCACCACGGACGACATCCTCGCGGCGGCGAGTGGTGCTTGGCTGCCTCCACATCGGCAGGCCTCCTTACGCATCTGCCACCTCGTGCGCCACCTCCACCGCCATCTCCACCATTTGTCTCCATCCGTGACTCCGCCCCGCCCACCACCCACCTACACCACAAGTTGCATGTGGCGCCATGTGCTGGAGGATCTACCTCGGGGTACTGCACTTTGCTGGTGAGCCACCAAACCCCTCTGTTTGTAGGTCACATTTTTCTCTTCTAAACCCTAACCCTAGTTTTGATACAACCGTTGTGTCGCCTACCAGATCCATATATGAACATTATATGTTTCCTTTTATCTGTTATTTTCAGTAATTTGTGGGGTCGATTTGTGATTACTGTAGCTGCATGCTCGAAATATAATCACCAGCACATTAGTGATTCCCCGTTAGTGTTTGAATCTCGGTCTCCCCTTTAGTGATTCCCCGTTCTGGGTGTTTACCCATGTAGTTTACCAAAGAAATTTAGGAATTATTTCCTTTCATAGGCGCGTTGAGTTCATCAAATGACTGAAAATCGATTGCTTTCTATATGTTGGTACTAAAAGTCTGAAAACCCTTGCACTAGATCTAACATACAAAACCAGCAAATAAGCACACCTAAATTCAAGCATTCATTTTCCTCTTTTCGCAATTTCGTTTCCTTGAAGCTGTTAGCCACATCATGACACAAAAAATTGACCGGTTGAACAAACTTTTAAGTTTTAGTGCATAAACGGGCCATCTTTGAAGCTTGCCTATGTAGGGCGAAATCCTACAAGTGTTCATTCTGACGAGGAAGCATTGTGGTCGATTGCATTGCTTGATGTGAACTAAAGCGCTATTAATTATGTAGTTATGCACAATGAGGGGTGTAGTAACCAGTATGGAGTGCTGAATTATCTAGACTGCAATAACTAAATTGGCAATAGAGTTTGTATCAGAAGCTAGTGGAAACATCAAAAAAGCAAAATTATGGAAGAGACTCAAATAGTCTGAAGTGAATAAGTTATTGCTATTTCAATTTTTCTTTTTCTGTAACCAGAATATCATATTATCCAACTAGGAGCAGCCAATGAGAACACGACGCAGCAAAGGCAAAGGTAAGATCTGTATTTATCTTTCCATATAACAATATTACTATGCTTGTGCATGAATAGGGCCCTATAGTCCTGCAATAGAAATCTTGACTATTAAAATATGCTCACCTATGTCAAACAATAATCTTGTTGTTTTCATTATATAGAACCTGAACCATGCGAATATGAGAAGCGCAAACACATGCGATTCAAGCCAAATTTCAATCTCTAGGTATCAACAGATTAAAAACCTTCGGATTCAACTTCAACCCCACTTACTGGCCCGAAAAGGATAGCAAAAAGGTAGAAACAATGATGACTCGATTACGATCTGAAGAGGATAAGAGGGCCGAGGAGATGAATCACAACATCCTTCAAACAACAAAGGTGCTTGGCGATCTATCTCTTCTTTGGGGGCTAAGGATGTTAGCTGCATGTATTGTTTTGCATTACATCTATTTAATTTCTTTAGGATGCTTCATTTATGTTATTTTTGTTGTGCTGCCTATTTCATTTTGTACACATATTTACACTTAAATTTTCTTCGCTCTAGTATTTTAAAAGAAGTAACAGCTAGCGTGTAATCGGGGCTCCCGTGCAATCCAACTAAGAAAAGTTTCAAAAATTCTGAAAAAAAATCATGGATGTACATCTCATCTTACCCCATCTACATATAAAATTTCATGATCAAATTCGTCCTATGCTAGAAGTTAAAAAAGACAAATTTGAGGTGCATTTGAACTATTCAAGTTTGTCGAAATTTGTCTTTTTGTAACTTCTAGCATAGGACGAATTTGATCATGAAATTTTATATGTAGATGGGGTAAGATGAGATGTACATCCATGATTTTTTTTCAGAATTTTGAAACTTTTCTTAGTTGGATTGCACGTGATTGCACGGAGCCTGACAGGATGATGCCAAGTGCCTTTAAAAGGTCGTTGCAAGACCAGCTCAAAGGCCCATAAAAAGGAAGACTGACAACATGCCTCCAGGTGGTACAAGAGCTTCGAAGAGAGTGAGGGCAACTACAGCAGCAGAGGAACCCACTGGAGTCACAACAAAGTCCGCAAAAAAAGCGGCATTACCTACACTTCAAGAAGATACAACCACTGAATCATCCGAGCAAGTGGTCCATGAGGATCAAATTCGAACAGAAGAACAAGAACCCATTGCTCAACCTACGAGTCCGGTCATGGATTGGTCCTATCCGGAAGATGGTGCAGAACAACAACAAAATGATGAAGGCAAGTTATTTTTGGGCATTCTTCTTTTTCATCTTTACTACAATTGTGTCATAGAACAATATTTGATTGTTTTCATAGGTTACAAACATTAAGCAGCTTAACTAATCCCTTCAATGCCTTTTTAAGTAGATCCCCAAATACTTCTACAAGAGGGAAGAGGGCATCAACAATGGGAAAATGCTTGAGAAGATGACTAGAACTATGGGCAAAAGGTTGCCAGTCCAATTTGCCGAGGGGATGAGAAGGCCACATAAGCCGTTGGAAGCTGCAAAGTTTGCATCAGAGGCTGGCGTTCAAATTAGGCATCATGTCCCTATCCTCACTAGTTGGAAGGAGTACAAGAACAACACAGCTCATTTGGATAATTTCATGGGAAAATTGTCTGTAAGTGATTTCATTCTTGGCCACAAACAATTACTCTTCTTCCACATTAGATTGCATAATTCATTAATGTGGTTCATTCAACCTGCTAGACACGGCTGGCCTTGGACACCAGTGATAGGACAACCAAGGATGCATGTGCTGAAATTTTGAAGGGTGGGGTGCGACAATCTAGGTATTTGCTGAAGAAGCGGTTTTTCGATGGTGTCCCAGCAAACGAAATTAGTACAACATCCCCAGTACCTACCATGACAGATGAGGAGTGGAGAAAACTTATCCAGAAATGGTCTAACCCGAAAAGCAAGGTACGGTCTATGAATATATGGTTCTATTCAAATTCCATTCATGAATGTGCCTAATGGAACCATCTGTTGTAGGAAATATCTGAAAAGAAAAAGCAAAATCGTGCCAAAGTCAAGTTCCATCAAGCCACAGGGTCTCGCAGCTACATTGCACACTGCCATGCTCTGGTAAGTATTGTTCACCATCTCATTATTCATTTTCCATCCACAACACTTGATAGGAACCTTGCTAGTAGGCAGCCAAGGAAACCTTGATAACCAAAGAGATAAAATTAGATGCACTTATTTAGTTCAAGCCCTGCCTATAATAAAGCCATATGTAATTAGGAAGAACTTTTCTACTTGATACATTTTATTTTGTTTTTTCTTCCAATTGTAGAAGGAGAAAAACAAAGATCAACAGTTCACTGCTGTGGACATATTCAAGGAGTGCCACAATAGCAAAAAGAAGGGACTCATTGAACACATGTAACGCAGCGCAATTGTAAGTCCTGCAATTCCTCCTTTTCTTACGCCATTGTATCCTATAGAGGGTATTTCGGATGATAGCACCCATGGTCACCTCCTTTGCATAAGTATATATGGACTCATCAAAATATTTGTTTCTTCATTATGCTTACAAAATTGCTTTCTTGCATCCATACCATATAAGTAACTAGACCACATTGAATAGAGAGGTTCATTGTGTCAACATACAAAGTTAATCCATTTCTTCATGTGCTTTTTATGAAATTTTAAGAATGCAAATTTAGTGATTTTTGAGTAATCCCAGAGGTTACCTTTGTTGTGTCCTATTCTATTTGGATGAAAGTTTTCTTTGTATAAGCCTTTTATTCTGTTATCACTATTGATTTTGTTATGTTTTATGTCTTAGGTGAGATGGAAGCTATGATGGTGCACGATGTAGAGGGTCGACCAATAATGTCTACTACAAGAGATTGTTGACAAGGTTACGTCTCAAAGTAAGCGTCACTGACAAATTCTTGAAGAATGTTGGCTTACATTCTTCCACTCAACTCTGCAAAGGACTCCAAACAACAAGCTCTTGAGGAGCAGCTTGAGGAGGAGAGCGAGGAGCGACTGAACTCGACAGAACCGTTGAGCAACAAAGAAGAAGTAGAAGACTTGAAGCTAAAAGCACAAGCATCAAATGAAGCACTGATCAAAACCCAAAAGGAAATGGAGGATTTAAAGAAGAGGCAAGAGGAGAATGATGCAATTATTCGCCGTCTCATGCGAATGGCTGGTCAAGACAACTAGTGAGTTTATGAACCTGTTCACTTATTTTGCATGGATACTTATTTTGTATGGCTGGTAACCTGGTTCACTGGTACTAGTGAGTTTAGGTAATGTGGTTCAACTTTGTGACCTATGGATTTATTTTCAATAGCTTCAAGTGTGGTACTAACTTTAAGTACTATGAACAAAGTTTGTGACTCTTAATGTATTTGTGGTTAATTTGTGATGCTCGTGCAATGTATTGATTGGTCTCTGAAAATATTGTGTCTTTGTGTCGAGATGTATTGTGTGTTGTGGCTGTAAAAATGGATCATATGTGGGTTAACTGAAGTGTTCAATGACAAAATATCATGGCTATTCGCATCACAGAAAATGACAGACCATTACTTCTATGACGAAAATGCAAGTCCACGTGGAACTCATTAGTGACGAAACATTTGCGTCACAACACGTCCACGTCACCTCACATCGTGGTGGCGGACGTGGTACTAGACTATTCAATGACGAAAATGCATGTCCACGTGGCACTCATCTATGATGAAACATTTGTGTCACAACACGTGCCACATCACCTTACATCTCGGCTGGCGGCGTGGCCTTTGCCACCGTTCAATGGCGAAAATGCATGTCCACGTGGCAACAATCATGACGAATAATTTCGTCATAAATAAAATGGTCAACGCTCATTTTTGGCCGATTGGATTGTTCTTTTATGACAAATTTGATATTTTTCATGACGTTTTCGCTACAATTAATGATGGTTACATTCGTCATAGAAATGACCTCTTCGTTGACGAAAATGTAATTCGTCACAAAAAAGTTGATTTTTTATGACGTAAAAAAGTAATTCGTCATTGAAAACTTTCTATGACGCACTTACTATGACAAGTTGAATTTCGTCATAAATTCGTCATAAAAAACCTACAATGACGATTTCGGGACTAATGATGACGAGTTTGAACCGTCATTAAAAATCACTTTTCTTGTAGTGTCGGATAACGCTTGACATTTCTTGACCACACTCGATCTTCGTGTTTGGGAGATGAAAGTGACCACTATTGAGGACACTACCGACTTGTCGACCTTGACTCTTGGCAGGCTCTATTCCAGACTCAAGACTCATGAGATCGATGTCGTCTCTCACAAGACGAAATCTCAGTCGATGGCCTTGGTCACTGATCCCACTGGATCTTCTGTTGATATTTCTATTAGATTTTCTCTCTCGCCCTTTTTGAGTTAGCGATACGGCCAACTGGAAAAATTTCTAGAAAATGAGTTTGCTCTTTTAGCTCGCAAACTCTTTCATGCATACAAGAGGGTAAGAGAGAGGAAGAGAGGTGGCATGGTCACCTGCTTCGAATGTGGTGGCCCCAACCACATTCGAGCAAACTGTCCCAAACTGAAAAAGGGCAAAAACGACTCCGATGGTTCATCAAGAACGACTACACCGACAAGAACCGCAACAAGAAGCCTCCAGCTCACAAGCCGGCGCGTGAGAAGAAGTACGGCAACTTCTCGAAGAACAAGAAGCTTTTGCACCGTGTCCTCACCGCCCTCGACAACATCAGCCTGTCCGACACAGAGACATGGAGTGATGAAGGCGAGGATGGTCCGCAAGAGAAGAAAGGCGGCGATGACTTTCTGGCATATGCTTCATGGCGGACGCCAACGGCATCAGCGACTCGGAAGAGGTACCTTCTTATGACCAGCTCAATGAAGCTTTTTGCAAATTAGGGAAATTTCATGCTAGAGCTAGAGCTAGGTGTATGGAGTTTGAGAAGGAAGTATGTACCTGGACTCGGGAGTTAGCTTCTCTTAGATCTTCTCCCTCCCGAGTCACTAATGACTGCTCTTTTTGTGATGCTTTGCTTGTGGAGCTTGAGAACCTAAGGACTTTGTATGATAGTGTGCAAACTGAGCTTGAAAGTCTTAGGTCAAAGAATCCTAGCACTTGTTCTGTTGATATCTCCTCTCTAGATGCTAGTTTTTATCATGCTTATGCTACTCCATGTGATAATTGCCCTAAGTTACTTGCTGAAATTGATGCCATGAGTGTTCACCTTAGGAAGCTTTCTTCTAGAAATGATGAACTTGAAATGCATGCTTCTAAGGACCTTGTCAGCTCATGTGAGGGCTGTAAGCAACTAAAACTTGATAATGAAGCTTTAAAAATCAAGTGTGCTAAACTTGATAAGGACTTACTAGATAAGTCACATAAAAGTTGCTTGCATTGTTCTGTGATTAAAGGGGACTTGGATAAAATCTAAGTCGAACTTAAGAAGAAGTTAGAAGACCAAGCCCATAGGATTAGAGAAGCTCCTTCTGTTTCTTGTGAGGCCCTCAAGATTGAGGCAGCCGTGCTGCGGGAGAAAAATGCACGTGCTAATTTTTCTTTTTCTCTTTCTAGTTTTTCTTCTCCCTCTCACCCCTGTTCTTCTTGCGCCTCTCTCTTCCAAGAGTGTGAGTATCTCATGAGCACTCTCGAGAAGTTTGTAGGATGTAAGAAAAAGCTAAACCTCATTCTAGACCAATAAAAAATTAGCAAATTTAATCAGAGTCTAGGATTTGACTACTTGGAGCACGCTAGGTCTCATCCTCCTATCATTGTGCGTGGCTCCAAGAGTGAAAAGATTATGGTAGTTCCCAAGGTGAGTAACATTGTGTTTAGGTCTGCTGGGGTTGTCTATGGAACTTCTGAGCAGAAGGGTGCTTCTCCTGTCACTTCTGCCTCTAGCAAGGCGAAATATTCATGCACCTTCTGTAAGAAGGATGGTCACCTAATAGATTTCTGTTTTAGACGTGCCAAGATCATGAGGCGTGAGCGTGTTGCTACTCTTAGGGGTATTCAGGGTCATCCACAGACTCTAAGTGCTCCTAAGGCACACACTGCTTCCAGACAGATTAGAGAGTCGCCTGTTTTTAGGCAGCATCCAGGACTCGGTTTTCATGTTGTTCAGTCGAGTTTTAGTCCTGGAGTTGCTCGTGGTCAGTCTTTCCGTCGTCCTCTTGATATTCCTCGTTTTTTCCATCGAGATAGATATCAGCGGCATGAAGTGTTTTCAAGTAGGAGATTTAGGCAGTCTCGTTGGGATGGTCTGGCCTTTGTACCATGGCAGGCCAAACCAATGACAGCTCCCAAATCTTCTACTAGAGTTGCTTCTTCTGATCTTGTGAGAGTCGAGCGTCAGAGAGACACTAGAGTCCAGTCTTCTTCTATAACTGGTACTTTGAGGCGTCGTGTGGTTTAGTATTGGGTTCCTAGGTATTCACTTTATCCTAGTACTGAGTCCTCTTGTAAGGACCCAAATTCACCCATTCGAATCCACTGTGTTTTACCGCACTATTCCCAAGATCAACGCTAGTGCACACAGCTTAACATCGGTAAGCATCATATCATACACAACGATAAAAATAATAAGACTTCATTTATTTAATATAACTAGTGTATGATCTTATGATCACTTACATTATTCTGCCACATGGGCTAGATCAAGTAAACTTAAACAAATGCAAATAAAAAGTATAGCAAAGAGCGTAGATGTCCCATCAAGACACCACAGCCGGGTCCAGATGGCATAGAGCCGAGAGAGTAGCTGCAATCGGCTTCGCCGGCTGACGGCACTGGCCGGAGAGGCTGAATGGGTTCCACGGCGAGCTAGAGCTCGTCTTTGCGCACACGAGGGAAGTCTTGAAAGTTGTTGGAGATGACCGGAAGGGGTTCGTCACCGAGAGGGGCGGCGGACGCCATGGCCGTCTAGCGAAGAAGCTTGAGCACGGGTTCCCGCTGCGAATTCGCACCGGTATGAGTATCAGTGAGCTACTAGGGACTTGATTTTGAGTTTTTCCTGAAGAATTTATATGCGGGGATGAGCTCACCGTGCACAGCTATGGCGGAAGGAGGAGCTCGGTGTGACGGCTCACCGGGGAAGAAGAGCTGAAATTGGCGCCTAGGATGGGTTCCTGTGATCACAAGGATGCTCTAGCTTTACTGGTTCAGGTTGGTTTGAAGTGTGGAGCGTCGCGGGCAGTTTTTCCTCTTTTCGGGATTTTGCCGGGTTTGAGGAAGAAGCATAGCTTGTTTGCGCAGAGGGAGAGGTTCAGGGCGAGAGGTCAGGGCTGTGATGGTCTCTGGAGGATGATCGCACTGATATATGTAGTAGAGGTAAGTCGGTTTGAGCACAGGTTTGAATGCGAGTGTAAATGGCGGCTCGGCCAGGATGTGCGCGAGGAATGTTGGCCGTGGCAAAGATTTTTCAGCGAAATGGCTACCGTGGCAAGGTTTTGTCAGAGGCGACAATCTGGCGCTTCTAAGTTGAGTTACCGACCGTCTTGACTTTGTGTCGCGGCAAGGTTTGAGCGGTTGAGGCTCTGTCGTGGCAGGGATTGGGCAGAGCGGGGGAGTCGGCCGAAGGATTTCACGATGGTTCAACGCACAGCAGAAGCGTAGTAGCCAAGGCAGCAGCGTGGCAGAGGTGAGTCAGGGGTGATGCATCGGGGCGCAAGTTGTGGCGCGAAAGGGACAAGCCGCGGTGCTGGCTCTGCCGATCTTTTCTGTGTGCGCAGGAGAGGAGAAGAGGGGTGAGGGAGAAGAAGTTGACGAGTGGGCCATGAGGCCACTTGGCAGGGAGAGGAAGAGGAAAGGCTGTGTTGGATGCTCAACACTTGGCAAATCCTGCGGTCATGGTAAAAAGGACGGCTCACAGGTCAAGCTGTTCAAAAGATCTACTGGGGTCAACTTGCCACAGGAATTAAAGCATTCAAACCGACTTATATTTTTATAAAACTTTTTACAGAGATTTTCCAGGTGAAGATAAGGGCTCAGAAAAATTTTCAGATAGAAAATATTTATAATTATTTTATTAAAATTCTGACAATGTAATATTTGAATTTCTGATCATTCTGTTTTAGATTTACTAAAGTGTCCCAATGATTTCCTTTATTTTTGAAACTTTGTTTTTCAGATGGATTTTATCTAAGAATGCTTCTGTAAAATTTTCAGAATTTTATATTTGATATTTAAATTATAAAAATTCTGACATTTCTATTTACAGATTTATTTACTTTCTGTTTTTGAATTTATAAATGCTTCAAATGTAAGTTTTTATTTCTGAACTTTTTACCAGGGATAGATATGGGTCTTAGGTCGGCATGGTAAAAATATCAACTTGAGGACAGGTCTAGATATTACTACAAAAGTCTGACATGGTTCAAATCAGCTTTCTTATCTCAAGATTATCACATGTTTTCTTTTTATTTTAATTATTCAGTATTATCACAATTTTCATTATTGTGATTCTAGAGAAATATTAACTGCTCTGAAAATTTAATATTATTTTTGTTGATGGTGTACTTTTACTTTCTTACTTTTACCATTTCATTGAATTTAACTTTTCTTTTAAAAGTAAAAGCTCAAGAAATTCCAATAATGCAAGATAGTTCAGAAAAATGGAAATTCAAATCAAGTTCACATTTCAAACTCATTTTGATATTTTATTTGTTTTGATAATAATGGTTTTAAGTTTTGAAATCTTCTTTTCATTAAGATTGAAAAGGAAGAAATGAGGAAAGAATATTGTTTAAAATCAAAATCTTGATTTCAATTAATATTTTAATTCATTTCTATTTTCAAATATAAATTCTTCATTTTTCTTTATTTTTGAATTTACAGGGCTGTTACACATACTTCCATAGACGCCGACCACGTATGTGAAGAACCCAATCGTGATAATTGAGACCATTGAAAATAACCAGGTAGCGAGGACAGAGTCAGTGCTTGAAGAAGAACCTACAAATGACGATATTTTTTAACAGTTAAATCCTTTAATTTAGCTTAAATCCAACCGATCACGTCTGCCTCAACAAACACAAGCGAGCGAGAAAAGCAAACTTGGTATGTCGGCAACGACGTAACCGTCGCTGTCACGGCAATGATTTGGTGACCGGAGGGCCGACGGGGTCGAGTTCGGCGACATCCACAAGCAAATGGGGTAGTGCAAGCTGAAGCGCGGAGTGTCGTGCATGGGCTAGGCTACAAGAGCACCAGGGAAGGCACTAGCGAAGGACGCGATGGGCTACTAGAAGACCGAGCGACTGGCGGCGCTGATGAAGCGAAGGGCAGCACAGATCGAGGATGATAGCAAGGCCGCGGAGGAGATGACACCGGCGACGCAGTGGCTAAGGAAGATGGCGTCGGTGCACATATCTGGAGCAAGGTGTCGCCAACGTCCACGAGCAGCCAGGCAAGGCAGCGACGTCCACAAGTGGTGGATGAGCCGACGGAGTCGTAGCGTCCGGTAGACAAGCCAAGCGGTACAAACGGTGCCAACCTGGGCAATGGAGCTGTCGAGTGACCAGGAGGACGACGTCAGGCTCGACGGCCGAGTTGGCTGAGATGAAGAGAAGCCGGCAGGAAAACGGCCAGGTAATGACCGTGGAGAGCCGACGGGAAGAGATGCGAACGAGGGAGCCAGCCAAGCAAGGATGACGCAAGTGCAATGTCAGGTAGAAAATCCTAAACCTAAGCCTGGCTGAATAGCACTTGTATACAACATGAGGCCAATGGGCCAGTTTATATGCATGTACAAGAGGGTATAGAAGGAAAACATATATAAGGCAATATCTATAAAAGGCAAACAATCTCTATACAAGGCAACTAGCAATTACCTATATAAGAAGGCAACTAGCAATCACCTATATAAGAAGGTAACAAGGATAGTGTCTAACAGTTACAAGTTCAAGTTAACACAGTCCACAACCACGGGATTTACAAGCATTGTAGCAAGACATTCATATATGACCTCTAAGTATTGTTTGATCTGCAGTTACAGGGGTAACTAAATATTATTGAGAAAATACAATCTTTGCCACTCCAAACATTGCCTATTCAATCTTTGCCACTCTAAACATTGAAATACAATATTTGCCACTCCAAACAATTACCACTTCCATATTTGCCATTCTTCCTAACTAATCCCATTTTCCCTTTTTCTAAATGAATTTAGGTACTGGAATTTACGGTTCTACCCTCGCTTCTCTAATCATCTTTCCTGAACATTACTTGATCGTTACACTGTGTGACAAAAATTCCGAACAACTGAACAAGCCAGGCTGTTACTATGAAACAACATCAGTGGAATTGCTGTGACCAGGCAAATGAAGCGGATCATCAACCATGCTGACAATAGGAGCTTCCTGCTCTTGCTGAGAAGCCTGTGGCATATCGGATGGGATGTTGATACCAGCAAAACCGACTAATACAGCAGCAGCTCGATATAGTTCAATAGACGAGGAGCATGACCAGTGAGGTGTGTCCACGACGGCAGCAATTGGAACTTGAATTGTAAGACCAGCCGTAGCGACTGTAGTTGTTGTGAGAAGGATTGCTTTTGCCCACAAGTAGTCACTCAAAACATTGTCTAACAAACCTGCAAAGAACGTAACAGATCATAAATTAGTGGCAATTCCCAGTCGGTGGCTTATTTTGTGATCCTTATTGCAATATGGCTTGTTGCCATGTCATGTATATAGCTGTTTTAACCCTACAAACATGATGCGTTATTATAACTCACATTATGAATGAGCACCTAATGCTTCTGAAAAAAGCAACAGAATGGTAATGTGTAAGAGAAAACATACCTTTCCCAACGATCAGACCAACTTGCTCCCATGTCAGCCTGTGGAATGGCTCCAGCTTGGCGAAATTCAGCACCAATGCAACAGGAAGGAAAAACAACACATTAAACAGTCCCAGGAATCCCAGAAATTGAGCCATACTCACTTGGCCTTGACCTTCTTTCTCATCAGGAAACTTTTTCCGTATCAAGGTGATATACACAGCATATAAGCCAGCTGAAACAATAGAAAGGATGTCTCCCAGAAGAGGATTTGTGGCAATAGCATTCACTGTACTACTTGAACCGGCGAGGCTAACAATTATTGTTCCTCCCATGCAGAGAAGCACACTGATTAGCACAACTAAAGCACTTGCACAACTAAAGCACATTTCTCCAACTCAGGCAACAAACTAACTACCAGGCACTCAAAACATATAAGCACAACTAAAGCACTTGCATTGCGATCAACTGATCATTCTCAAAGTTTGAACAAAATGATCATTCTCAAATATTTCCTAAGAATTCACATGTATAATCGAAATATTTCTTTTCCACTATAGAAAAGAAGTTAGCATCACATTTTTCCTTTTCCACTAAGAGTGGTGGTATATTTCGATTCCAAAGCAACCATTACAAAGCAGCAAAATAACATCCAAGTAGCAACCATTACAAAGCAGCATCCAACAAAATAACATCCATGCATTACACCTCAATTTTTCTTCCTTCTAGGAGTTAACTTTTTGCTTGTATTCGTCTTTCCTGATGATGTTGCTCGAGGTGGTGTTTGGGATCCATTTTTTTCTTCTCCAATTGTCATAGCTAGCTGCCTATTAATATGAAAATATAAGACCACAGTATAAAAGATTTGTGAAAATTACTCTTGTAGTGTATTTAAATACCTTTTAATTGCTGGCCTAGGACTATCCATTGTAGTTGTAGCCATGCTTCTAGTCACCGGTCCAGGGCTATCCATTGTAGTTGTAGCCATGCTTCTAGTCACTGGTCCAGGGCTATCCATTATAGTTCTAGCCATGCTTCTAGTCACCGGTCCAGGGCTATCTATTGTAGTTCTAGCCATGCTTCTATTGTTCTTAGGACTGCGAATCACATTGCTTTGGCGCTCTCTTTTTCTGAACAACATTATGCATACATGAGATGAACAATAGAAGATATAATGAACAATAGATGAGATAATGAACAAATACCTCTTTTTTGGCCCATTTAGTGGACAACCCACCGCATGGTGTCCTAGCTCTCCACATTGCTTACACTTATGTTGCCTCCTAACTCCACCTTTCTCTAAAAAGTTTGGAATCCTAAGTTTCCTTGGTCTTCCAGATGATCTTTTCTTGAGAGGTGGTAACATCTTGTATCCAGGATCCACCTCAGGCCATTGAGATTTGTCGGTCATAGGTTCAAGAACGCCATTGTATGCTGCCTTAAACTTCGACACAGAGTAGTACTCATGAACAAAAGATCCCATGTCTATATTTCTTTCTGTGGTAATGAAAGCTAAGGCATGGGAACATGGCTTGCCTGTTAGTTGCCATTCACGACATGTGCACTCATGTTCTAAGAGTTTCACGACATGTCTAACCATTTGGTGCTCTTCATTGCTCTCGATGATTGATGCACTATGATTTGCGGATGGTTTGACAGTCATGTTTGCCAGCGCCCTTGTCTTTTTGTTCAACTGATGCACTATAGCAAGGAGTATATGGCCCTCCAACCTCATGCTGATCCTTCTTCTCTTATGAAAAAGGACCATTATCTTCTCATGTAGCTTATCTGCTAGATCAACCACAGGCAAATCTTTGATGTCTTTGATCCAGTTGTTGAAACACTCTGCAAGATTGTTATTAATGTAGTCGCACTTGATCTCTGTGGAGAACTTAGACCTCATCCACAACAAAGAATGATGCCTGTTTAGGTAATCTTCTACTTCAGAACAAGCTTCGATAATCTTGCTCATATGGTAATCAAATTTTTCTGACTTGTAGGCCTTGGCTGCAGGCCACATGTGTCCAAACACATCACCATGGAATTTCTTTACAAAGTTAAGCATGAGGTGTCTAAAACACTCTCTTTGCTCTGCATTGGGAAACACGCTTTTCACTGCATTTTCTAGACCCTTGCAAGCATCTGTGCACACCGCAAGAACAGGTGGATCACCTATCCCCTTTTTTAGCTGCTCCATAAACCAAGTCCAATTGTCAGCTGACTCAGACTCTATGAAGCCAAAAGCTACTGGAAACATCCAATTATGTCCATCCAAAGCAGTGACCGCAGCTAGATGCCCATTCCACCTTCCATTCAGTGCCGTGGAGTCAATACTCAAATAAGGTCTACATCCATTGATAAAACCATCGATGCATGGCTTGAATGCAATGAAAAACCTATGGAAATAAGTTTCACCTTTAATCATCTTGGTGTCTATTTCCACTATGCTCTCGGGTGATCTCAGCAGTACCTCTGCCTTGAACTTGTGTAGCATGTGGAAACTGTCCTCCCAAGGGCAATATAATTCTTCAATTGCTCTTTCCCGACCACCCCAAACCGTCCTATATGGAATAGTGACATTGTATTGATCTTGCAGCCTGTTTTGGAGTTCTTTTGCACCAATGCTAGGATTCTTTCTTAAGATTCGTAAGGACCTTTTAGCAACCCAAGCCCTTGTTGCCATACTAGTCCTCCCACGACTGGTTGAGACACAAGTGTGGTTATCAATCATCTTACTTATCTGCAAGAGGAAACAAATGAACTTTTAAGTACAACATGTCGAAAAAGGAGGTTAAAGATTTGCTAGTTACCCTGATGGTTCTTTTATCTGGCATTACAGCAGCAACAATCCTCCATTCGCACCCTTCAGCTCTACATGTTCCCCGAAACCTTGTTGTGTCTGATTTCTCGGGCCTTATGTCAAACTGATGCTTAATAGCATATTGCTTTAGGGCCATTCTGAACTCATCCATGGTTGGGTAGGTGAGGCCTACTTTCATGTCGGGATCCTCCATATCATATCCAACACATGTTTCCTCCACAAAGTCGTCATCCACAGGAATGGCAGCCTGGTCGACACAATCATCATGAAAAGGCAGCGCATTTGTCAATTCAGTAGACCCGGCATCATCATCAAACCCAACATCATCATCAAACGGTGTTGCATTTGTCATCTCAGTAGCCCCGGCATCATCATCCCTCAAGCCCAAGAAAGCATACATATCATCTTCTGTCATCACCACATCTCTATCATCCTCTAAATTTCCATTGTCTGTTTCTATTACAATACTTGACCAATCAACCACAGGCAAAGAGTTGAAGTGAAAATTGATTGATGTTACACGTAAATTCATCACTGCAATGATCTTATGTATAAATTTCATCACAAAACCCGAAAAGGAAGATGGGGAGCATACCCATGTGGGGGATCCATGTCTGAAGGAAGATGGGGAGCAGGGGAAGAAACCCCGGCCAGAAGCTTCCCGAGCTCCTCGTCGTCCCAGGGGAAGAAACGTCGTCACTTGCCGAGCTCCTCGTCGTCACTTGCCTCCGCTGCGAGGAATTCGAGGACGGCAGCGAGGTAGATGGGGGCACCGGTGCGGACGCGCTGCAGATGGGAGGAGGCGGCGCCGGCTTCTTCGTCCCGCCCAGCCCAGCCTCCGCGTGTGGGGAGGGGAGGCGGATGGGAGGAGTGGCGTGTGGGGAGGGCCGGCGGATGAGAGAAGAGGCAGGCTGCGGGGAGGGCCGGCGGATGGGAGCTCGATCGAAGGGGAGGCGGCGCTGGGGTGGGCAGCGGTGATCACGCCCGCCTCGCCTCCCTCGACTCGATGGTCTGCGCGCCCTCTGCCTCCATAAAGATTGCATTTTCGTTGTTTAATTAGGGAAGGGTAGAACCGTAAATTCCAGTACCTAAATTCATTTAGAAAAAGGGAAAATGGGATTAGTTAGGAAGAATGGCAAATATGGAAGTGGTAATTGTTTGGAGTGGCAAATATTGTATTTCAATGTTTAGAGTGGCAAAGATTGAATAGGCAATGTTTGGAGTGGCAAAGATTGCATTTTCTCAATATTATTCGGATGACATCATTATTTAGCAATTGAAGAGCAAATAGTCATAACTGAAATGTCAGTTTACTGTACTACTCTAACAGCAACTAATTGAGATCGGAAGTTGAAAAAGGACCTCAAGTGCTCATTTAGGAGCAGGATTAATTCATAGCCAAATGCAACTTTAAATACAGAAAAATTGAAGACCAAAAAGGATAAGAATCAGGATGCTAGGACTTATATACCGTGGTCAAGAATTTTTTGTTCAATTCTTCGCTTATGGACTCCCAGTTTATATAATTTTACAACTTCAGCTACAAAATAACATGTGAAGTTCAGAACACAAGAAGTTTGAACATGCAAATGGAATTGTGAATGAAGTTTACAAGGTACTCAGATGCAAGGATCGACGTGTGCCCCAACTTGCGAGCTGTCCAAATTACAGAATTATTTTTTCAATTGCCTGCAGCACATTGAGCCAAATTTTTGGTCTGAAAGGCTAAACTAGTCATAATCATGCATAAATTCAATGTTTTTTTTGGGTGCTTCCTAATTTAGTTTGCACTAGTTCCACTACTTATATGTGCCAACAGAAACTTGATCAATCTAGATCAGTAAGTAGGTATAGTACTGGAAATGATAATTACTCCAGTAAATTACCTCTCTTTTGCATTGATCATACATATCGATACTTATTGAGAACTATGCATCCAAAAGTACTAGGTGAAGATATACCTGCAAATCACATTCAGATACCTTCTATTGTCCAACACAAACACTTGTCTAACATTTTGCTAGCAAGACATGAGACCCCCAAAAACACTTAGCAAAAGAAATACATGCGAGAGAAAAATTAAATATTTCAATTTTCAGAAGTAGTAAAACTTGCCCAGACAAACATTCTACAGCTAAACATTGGAATTTGGCAATACATGACTTTTGCTATCTGACCTACCTGTTAATGTTCATATAGAACATAATTTTTTGGACCTATATTTGTATTTATAATGAACTTGATAGCTTTTCTTCTTCATTTTTTTAGAATTTTGTATTTGGTCCGTCAAATGTTGCATATCAAGACATACATGACTCACAATACAAACAACTTTTTTTTTCCCAACCAAACAGTATTATGCCAACGAAACAACACGAATAGCATAATATCATGGTATTCTGGTTTACAGTCTCCATCAATGCTTCTTTATTTTGCATGTCATAGCTTCATTTAAACTAGTTTTTTCTTTATTACTTCCTTTAGAGTAGTTCTCTACGGTGGCGGTGGGGTCTCCTATCAGATAAATTGCATTTCATTTCAAAAAGGTTACATGGATCAGTATAACTTGTGGATCTGCACAATCTGAAAAAGTTACTCACAGAAAAAACTGCTAGAAATATTTACATTATTACAATCTCCTACAGAATTTGAACTAAGAGAAGCTCTGTGATTACATTAAAGAATAATTGCTGAAGAGGGATGATAGCAATCCCAGTGACAATACATGTGTAAATCATTTCCAGACGGACAGTACAACCCTTGTTTCTTGCCTTTATCCGAAAGAAGTAAACTGAACTAAAATAGCTACATAGTTTGATGCTCAAATGAACTTTGCGAGCAACACCGTACTAAAATTGCATTTCACCTCAAAAACTCAATGGTTAGGTCAGATTAAAAAGTCAAATTACACTGCATACACAAATGGAGGATTTTAAGCATCATATTATAAGGCTAGTTTCCAACATCATGCATATATCATGACGGTGAAAGTGTTAGTTCCGTGGCTAGGAGTCAGCAAGGAGAACTAACTACCTATACATGGTTATCGCTGTAATTCCAAGATGAAATCTGCTCACTTTCCTCTTAAGCATTTTGTCGAACAACAGCCTTGCATATCACAGAACAGAACACACACAAACAATTTATCAGTAAGTTTGAATAGGGAAGGAAGGCCACAGACCAGGCTCCACCGCCATGGTGGCCATGGGAGGCGCGCGTGGTGGTGTACTAGTGGTCAATCCGTCGTCAGCAGAGCCAAACCCCGCCCTCGCCAGAGGACGGAGCAGAGTATACAAGTGGATTTTTCAGAAAAAGACCTTGACTTATCATATATTTGCTTCGTTCATAGATTTTCAGGATAGCAAGTAGCAAACCATAACATGTCCAACCATGAAAAGCCCAGCATCCTTGACTACTAAATCCTTAAATTTCCATCCATTCTTTTGATCAATCAAGTAACAAAACTCAACATACTAACTATAACCAATTCCAATGGTGTCCATACATAAAAAAACCGACATCCTTAACTCTGAATCTCTAAACCTTTTAACCATACTTGAAACCAATAAGACTTCAAAATCTATAGCTACAACCAAGTCCGGTGGCCATGTAAATCCAATCCATTCCTTTGAAATGCTACCCCCAAGGAAGCTCCAAATCAGCAATACCACAGGTGATCAGCCTGTAAAACAATTTTATCACTATTTTAATAACCATTACCTACAAGGAATCTAGTGTATCAGGATATGAAACATTCACAAAAGCAGATCATGATCCTACCTTGCAGCGCAGGCTGCAGTAGTCAAATGGCGCAGCTATAACTTGCATGCATCCTCCGCAGAGGTTTCCAGCTTCACCCTCTGGCGGCTCATTCCTCCTCAGTACTGTACCATGAAGATACCATTCAGCTCAAGGATCTGAGTTCCGACAAAAACATCATGATCGAGTCTACGGACATCATTTAACTCTCGAATCAAACACAAAACAAAATTATACATGTATTCCTTCTAAGATACCTTTGGAATCCGCCCTCGAGTGGAGTGAGTAACCACCGTCGTCTGGTGAAGGCTGGAATCAACGATTGCCTGTTATTTCGGGATGATGAACTTGTATGTGCTTGCTGCGATGGCGAGAACAAAAAACCCGACATCGAATGCGAGAATATGTCATGAACAGGTTTACGGCCAAAGTCGGTGGCAACCAGCGCCTCTGCCATGGCACGGCCTTTGCCCACTCGCGCAAGCTGCGATTCAACAAAATGAGCTCAAGTTGAAGCTTTGAACTAGAAGCAACATACAGACAAACAATGCATGAGCTGAATTCGCCACAGATCAAATCTTTTATCAAGAAACAACGGATCATGAAGACGCAGAAACAACCACTAACATGACTAACAATCCATCCGCTCATTTCTCAAAGATTGGACTTCTGTTATCTTGAAGATTCTTGGACTTCTGTTTCTTGATAAAAGATTTGATCTGTGGTTGTTTCTTGATAAACAGAAGTCCAATCTTTGAGAAATGAGCGGATGGATGGTTAGTCATGTTAGTGGTTGTTTCTGCGTCTTCATGATCCGTTGTTTCTTGATAAAAGATTTGATCTGTGGCGAATTCAGCTCATGCATTGTTTGTCTGTATGTTACTTCTAGTTCAAAGCTTCAACTTGAGCTCATTTTGTTGAATCGCAGCTTGCGCGAGTGGGCACCGGTAAAGGCCGTGCCATGGCAGAGGCGCTGGTTGCCACCGACTTTGGCCAGAAACTTGTTCATGACATATTCTGTACCCGATGTTGGGGTTTCTTCTGTTATGCCTACTGCAGCAAGCACATACAAGTTCATCATCCTGGAAATAACAGAGCACTGTTGATTCCAGTCTCACGGTACGACGGCTGGTTACTCCACTCGAGGGTGGGATTCCAGGTGGTATCTTAGAAGGAATACATGTATAATTTTGTTTTGTGTTTGATTCTAGAGAGTTAAATGATGTCCTGTGTGACTGATCATGATGTTTTTGTCGGACCTCAGATCCTTGAGCTGAATGGTATCTTCATGGTACCAGTACTGAGGAGGAATGAGCCGCCAGAGGGTGAAGCTGGAAACCTCTGCGGAGGATGCATGCAAGTTATAGCTGCGCCATTTGACTGTTGCAGCCTGCGCTGCAAGGTAGGATCATGATCTGCTTTTGTGAATGTTTCATATCCTGATACACTAGATTCCTTGTAGGTAATGGTTACTAAAATAGTGATAAAATTGTTTTACAGGCTGATCACCTGTGGTATAGCTGATTTGGAGCTTCCTTGGGGGTAGCATTTCAAAGGAATGGATTGGATTTACATGGCCACCGGACTTGGTTGTAGCTATAGATTTTGAAGTCTTATTGGTTTCAAGTATGGCTAAAAGGTTTAGAGATTCAGTAGTTAAGGATGTTGGTTTTTTTATGTATGGGCACCATTGGAATTGGTTGTAGTTAGTAGGTTGAGTTTTGTTACTTGATTGATCAAAAGAATGGATGGAAATTTAAGGATTCAGTAGCCAAGGATGATGGGCTTTTGATGGTTGGACATGTTATAGTTTGCTACTTGCTATCCTGAAAATCTATGAACGAAGCAAATATATGATAAGTCAAGGTCTTCCTCTGAAAAATCCACTTGTATACTCCGCTCCCTTCTCTGCTCCGTCCTCTGGCGAGGGTGGGGTTTGGCTCTGCCGACAACGGATTGACCACCAGTACACCACCACGCGCGCCTCCCATGGCCACCATGGCGGTGGAGCCTGGTCTGTGGCCTTCCTTCCCCGTTCAAACTTACTCCCCTCCGTAATTTCTCGAGAAATTGTTTGTGTTCTGTTCTGTGATATGCAAGGCTATTGTTCGACGAAATGCTTAAGAGGAAAGTGAGCAGCATTCATCTTGGAATTACAACGATAACCCTGTATAGGTAGTTGCTCTCCGATGAGTAACGCGCAGCAGTAGTCCCGTACCTTGTCCTTGCCGGAGAGCGGCGGGACCACAGCGACGTCCCCTGCCATCGGGTTGCAGACTATGAAATTGAGGCCATCGGCGTGGCCGTCCCGCCGGAGCTCCAGGATGAGGCGGCCGTTGCGCGATGCGACCGGGTGGGAGTAGTCCAAGAGCCCGCCGGCCGCCCCCACGCTGTCCATGAATGAGTCGATGCTGGTACGCCGACAATCAAGGAGGCCGCCACCGGAGGCCGTCGTGACGACCAGGCCGCGACGCCGACGCTGTGCTCGAAGGCAGCTGTGGCCCCATCGTTCTCCGTGGAGGAAACCGACGGCGAGGTGAGGGACGGCGGCCGAGGGGCGCGGAGCGGGAGAGGTCCGCCGCCTCGTGGCCACGACGCACGCCAGCCGCACGGGTGGGCGAAGCTGACTACGGCCGCCACGTTCGGCAACTGGCGAAGATGCATCCGAGGGCGCGTCCGGGAGGCGTGTTGCGTCGATGTGCAAAGCGCTTTGTGGTCTGTGCGCCACGGTCTTTCATCCGGCGACCCTTCATGCAGGACACGGCGGCGGAAGGGGGCCCGCGGCGTCGTCTTTGCGGCTGCGGAGGTGGCATTAGTGGTAGCTGGTACGGACGAGAGGACAACGGGGAGGCAGATGGTGTTAAGTCGGAAAAAAATGTAAAAGAGTCTCTAAAGTTTTGATACAAGGATCTTTGTGGCTTCAACTATTCTCTGCAAGTCAGTATAGCATGAGCTTTGATGGCCTCATTTCGAGTGCTGTCTCAGCTCCGATAACCATCCATTTAGTCAATCACTAGAAATGGGAGCGCGGCGTGCCACGCCGCGTTAGTTGCTTTTCCATGCGTGTAAAAAAATTATTTAGTTAGCGCAGATCTAAATGGTACACTGTTGTGCTAGGTATATGGTTCTATCCTGTATGAAACAACAGGAGGACAGCCGGCTATAATCGCTTTGTATTATTTTTGTAGCCAGTTGACTTATAGTCACTATAGTCAGTATTATAGGAATAGCACTTCACTAAAGAACATAAAAAATATCTAATTGGTATCGACAAAAGACATAAAGAAAACATGTTTGTACATATAAGATAAGGGAAAATATAAAGCAGAAGCGAAAACTATGGTCTATTTCTATTTAAATACAGGGTAAAAATGTTGTATACATCTTGAATGTTATAGAAATGAATTGTACTTACATAGGTCTACGTGGCAATATCAAACAGTTGTGCGAATACGTGTTTTGTGGAAGATTTGGTAAAAGAATAAATCACAGCAGACGAAGTCAAGCAGCAATAGCGGTAAGAAATTATCGATTAGCGAACTATATTTTAAAGACCTCTGTTTTACATATTTTGGATAAATGGAAATCCGTATAATTTATAACAGTAAGCAATGTTAGGTGAGACTGATTATATGCATATCAGGTATCGTAGTACAGAAGATGAAAAAAAGTCGCTTCCTAAATCTGTGCTGTTTTATGGACGAAGCTATAAATTTTCTGCAATGGCAGTAAAAACTTGAACAAAAGGAAAAAAAAGGCTATACAGGATCATATATTTCTTATCTGAATTAGGTTTAACCGTCAATGCTCAGTGCCTGCTGTGTGAAAGCATGTAAAACAATCAAAATTGCTATAGTAATAAGATCTATAAACATATTTTAACAACTTTTTATCACTGTGTATTAGCGCTGTAAAAAGTTTGCCAAAAAGTGCATACCTGTTCTCTTCCTCTTCTATTAGTCTCTTTCAAATCGAACACTGTAGTGTAAGGATCATTACTAATGCAATCCACTATTCAGATGCTTTCAGTAGTTTGGCTGCTGATAGCAGAAATACAACAGCAACATCCTTTTCCCTAAACATAAATCAGAAATTAATACCGTATACTATGTTTTGGAACTATAATCTGACGATAAGAGAAAGGGAAAATAGGTAAGTAGACATGGAAAGCAGCTAGGAAAGAGACAGTCAGCTGGCTAATTATTTGATGACAAGTAAA
Source organism: Guadua angustifolia (assembly GCA_036346375.1). Taxonomy (NCBI): domain Eukaryota; kingdom Viridiplantae; phylum Streptophyta; class Magnoliopsida; order Poales; family Poaceae; genus Guadua; species Guadua angustifolia. The sequence goes on along the minus strand of CM070503.1, from coordinate 62,045,459 downwards.
TAAAGTAATCAGCATAACGCAGAAATCTATAACTATGCGGAAGGAAGAAAATGGTAATACTTTTTCCTAAAGGCATCTATTTCGGCAAAATCATTACTAAAGAGCTGGTTGAATAAGGCATCTTTCGGTTAAAACGAAAAGCATGCTAGAAATAAATGTGAATTAAACTATACACTATGCACTATCTATCAGTAAGAAAGGGCAGCGTATACTTTAATATCAGCAAAGACAAATAGGTAAGCTCTAAGAAAAGAGAATATGCAATATATCTGCTATTATTCATTACTGCAGAATCTATCTGTGTAATTTGGGAAAATCAGACGCTATGAGATCATATCGCCATTCACTTGTTTAAGATCTATTTACGACAGCAAGTCTATGATTTTGAACTGAAAGAATACTGATCTTACAGCGCAAACACAGGTAATAGATAATTACATGCAGTCATGTAATGCTGGCTCGAACTTTGATATGTCTGATGCTACAGTGCACGGTCGGAATTCACTGTCTGCTGAGATCATGATTTCCTTTTTCACACATCTTTTGGATCAATGATCTTCACAAAATAACGTAAGTATCAGTAAGCACATCATAAACAAAACTCTAATTATGGATATACGAAATCCCTAAAAAAGCATGGTAATAGTATTAGATATGAGACACTGCTCTAATAATAAAGGAATACCAATCTGGCACAGACCTTTGTCATTGTGTTTTTTTCTAGATTTTACGAAAAGAGTACAATAGAAATTAGTGATGGGAGTTGTGTTTCTTGCCCATATGGTGATATGGATGCCAAAAACAATATGTTTTTTTCACTGAAGTGAATGTTATATTCTGTAAACGCACGATCGGTATCTAGCATCCGAGGCATCAGCCTTGTTTATTGCACATAAGGCTGGATGAATCCTAAATGCTATATTTGCTTCTATGATCAGTCTTCTGTCTACTAATTCCTTTGACAATCTTACTCCTAACTGATGTCCGTACTATCATATCCAATGTATTTGCTATAAGACGCATACATCACACTGCTCTTTTGACAAAGAAAAAACCACAACTGCAATACGCCTACAAATGCAGGGCCGACACAGAAACACACATATATGCATGACGTAAGCTAGTGTTCAGGCAGTAACGCAAAACAACAGGAAAAGAGCAGAAGAGGAAAAGAAGTCCGAGCCTGATTACCTGATGATTGTCGGGAAAACATGACCGCATCTGATACCTTGAAATGCTGTACCGACTACGCAAAGTAACATCTTAAATCAGACACCGTAAGAGCAACATTAAATGGTTTTGAGAAGGAAAAGCACAAGGAAAAAAGAAAACTTGCCAATAATGCGAGTTTCTTGATCTCTTGAAGCACAAAATCAGTGGTGGTCTTACCATTCTGAAACGATATACAAAATCAATATGCTGCAACTGTAATGGTGAAACAAAGAGCTTGATCGAATTCCATCTAAAGATAAAATCTGATACCTATATATAAATTTCCAAAGCTGATAATTTTGGTCTACTAACTAAATATTGTCATGTATAGGAATGGTAAGCTGACAGATAACCTCTTTGTTTGAAAATTTTTGATAGATAATCTGGGCTACATGGGCGTTTGTAGTACTAATTCACAATATCAGCAAAAGAAACACGCCGAGGGTTGGTTTTTATTTTAACTCTGTTGTTTGGAGCAGAGGCAGGCCTAACTCTCCCAAGTGAAGGTGTTGCTTGTATCGCACCTTCACTCACATCAGAAAAGATAAACCAGACACAACAATATGTAACCATTTGCGGCTACAAAATGAATTACCTCAATTCTCTATTGTCGACGATGAGCTGGGGCACCCATCTCTTTCGGTGGGTACTGCTGCAATTTTACAAATAGAATAAGCGTAGCTCTTAGAATTGTGAATTTGTTCAGGCTTAATCTAAACAAGCGCAGAGGATGTCAGAATCGGTATACAATCACGTGCCAATGCAGCAGCTTCTGTTTTCCTCTTTTTTTGAAATAGCTGACTAAAAAGCTATCTAAGGCAATATAATATACATGAAATTTGGGCGTAGCTCTTAGAATTGTGAATTTGTTCTGCGCTAATTTAAGCTCGAGAGGATGTCAGAATCAAGATACAATCGGGAATAGAGGACTCCTAAAACGAATACTCGGGATAGAAATTAGGTGTAAGCGCATGCAACAAAAAAATATGTAGAGAGGCATTTGTATTAAGAGATCCTTTAAAGGAGGAACATACCATGAGAAACAATGACCGCATTATGGGAATTCAATATTTCTTGGTTTTTTTTTGTTTGTTCGATATTCGGAGTTCCTTGAGCGGGGATTGCTTACACTTTTCAGCCACCTATCACTTCTAGGGTCTGCAAAGAAGAACATTTATGAACAACAACAAGCAGAATCCGCAGCAGTAAAGTCTGAAAGAATTTAGAGGCTAACACATTCTTGTAAGCTGTAACTATCTCTTGCCGCACCAAAAAAGAATCGAGCAAAAACATATAGGAAGCTATCCAACTGTAGGCCATGAAATAAACAACAATACCCCTAACATTAATTCCTTTTTTGACCCACAGCTATTGGTAATTGATAATCTAACAGCACTTCTAAATTATCGAAGCAAGCGGCCTTTGGATAACTGGTGCCTTCCTGTTGGCGGTGGCACCCTCGATCTTCTCTTACACCTCGACATGCTCATATGAACCATTAGGAGAGGTGATGAAGATAATCCGATCCATATTCTTGCTAAGCAACTTCTGTATAACACACATCTAACTCAGCCATGCATATAAATAACCTAAACGCAACGCTGATTGAGATTTGGGCAAGCAAGAGAAACTATAGGCATTGCTATTATTCAATGAAAGCAAGAAAAACTATAGGAGCAAAAAGAGGTAGACTAATTTATAGAAATTATGCAGTGAACTGATGAGCATTACTCTAAGGATGAAAGAGGCTGTGCTAAGCCATCAGCTGTACCTTGAAGCGCATAATCTGAATGCAAGCTCCGAACCTTCACTTTAATTCCGAACCATTAACAAAGGACATGAATCTGCACAATTCCATCCACAGCAATAATTAGAACGGAAGATCGGAAACTATGATGTAAAAATTATGAACATAACAACTATTAATGTGGAATTGTGGACTCCTTTTAATATTGTGGGGGGGGGGGGGTAAGTCTCATTGCAGATAGGCAAATGATGCACATGATGAAAGGAGCACCCGATTCAACAACGTAAGCACTCATCAAACAAAGGATCAATACGCATAACGAAATGGACAAAGGACCAAAATTGATCGACGGCGTGCCTACAGAGGGCAACCGGAATCCATTCTTCCCAGGGAAAACCGATCGGTGCTGAACCTGTGGAGGGCAATCGGAATCCATTGAAGAAAAAGGGGAAAAAGCAAATAATCAGCACAGGGGAGGCAAAGTTAACCGAGCGAAGAGCAGCGACGCATTGGAGAAGCGGACGGCGCGATTGAAGGCCGACAGCGCGGAAGAGCAACCGGGAGATGGCATCGCCATGGGAACGCTGATGGAGCGCGCTGCATGTACGACCGATGACGGCGACAGCGGCAATGATCGGCAGCGGCGACTTCTATGAGGGGAACAGGAGGGGCTAGGGCACAAGGGCGGCGGCGCAAGACGCGACAGATGTCGCAGAATGAGGAGCGAGGAAGAAAGCACCACGAGGAATCGAGAGCGGGAAGGGGAAGGGCTAGGAGTTCGGCGGGCATGGGCGAGGAGGAGAGGGCGAGAGAGCGGGGCGGGGGCGGCGATTTCTAGGGGTGAAAACAGGTCGGATACGGTCGGATAGTAGGTCATCCCGTATCCTACCCTAATTAATTTTTTTCGGATACGGGTACAGATACGGGTAGTGGAAAATCGGGTAGAATACGGATACGGATATCGGGTATTTACGAACGGATAGAAAACGGATACGGATATTATACAGACGGGTACAATACGGATAACGGGTACTTAGTCGGATAGTACGCAAACTACCTAGAATCAAAGCACATATATAAAACTTACAGGCGCTTAATTAAAATTTAGTACACATCATTACTTAAATGACACAGAAGCAGCTGCAGCTGTATCCTCTGATGTACTCATTCCCTTGTTGAGAATATCAACCAAAGGTGGTAGGATGGATAGTTCACCTGGGGCAGAATCAATCCATTTTGAAAATGCTCCAATGGTAGAACAAACTGCAAGTTTCAAGTATATTTGAACTCAAAACATTGTCATAATCAGACTAGGAAAACCAGTTCCCGCCAGGTTTCTGCCCAACAACTAGGCACAAACAGCCCAAATTATCAACCCTAACATCTCAACCAGCCATCACTGGGCACTGGCGGTAACCAGCTACTGTCTACCAATGATTTTCCTGAATCCTAATCACAGTATAAGATTTAAAACATTGAGCTAAGATCAAGGACTTTTGAACTATCAATTACACTGAAACAAACCTGTCTGCAGCAACTGTTCTTGATGAGGAAATCTGGGAAGCAGTGACATAACCTTCAGAGAACAATACCAACACATTATCATTACTGAACCACTAAATAATGACAGTAAGTTCATGTAGTAAGGCACAGATGAAAGTGATCACTCAGAGGAAGATCACTAGATCAGTTTGTTACCTTGGTGAGGCGCGGCAGCCGGCGGCCGATAGACGCGACGGCCTTCCTGACGCGCGGCAGCAGCGGCCTCACTGAGCAAGGCGCGGCGGAGGCGGCCTCCCTGACCAAGGCGCGGCGGCGGCGGGCTGAGGCGGCGGCGGCGGGGGCCTGCACCTTGAGGAGGGGCGCGCCTTGAGGAGGGAGCCGGCGGTTGGTCGATCCGTCGGTGGGAGGGACTGCACCCGTGCGCCGCCGCGTCGGTGCGCCCTGAGGAGCCAGAGCGACGCGCCGCGCCCAGACGGAGGAACCGAGGAACGGAGGAAGTGAGGAATGGATTGAGGTCTGAGGATTGAGGAATGAGGATGCTACGGGCTATCCCTAACCCTAAACAATCATGGGCTCTGACGAAATGTGGGCCTCTCCCTCTCTGGTCTGGCCTGTGGGCTGCAAATTGAAATATCAGCCTAACAACTATTTCATAATCCCGGGTATCCGAACCCGGGTGCTCGTATCCGCTCGAAATCCTTGGGTATTTTTCGGGTAGTGCTCGCTTCGAATCCGACGCTCAGTTATCCGGGTACTATCCGTATCCGACCCAAGGAAAAAAAATACCCGTATCCGTATCCGAAAAAACGGGTAAAAACACTACCCGTATCCAATACCCGACGGGTAATACCCGACCTGTTTTCACCCCTAACGATTTCTGCGAGGGGAACGGTCGGAGGGTGTTTATGAGGACGAGGCGGGGAACGAGAGGGCAGGAAATCTATGCTCAGCAAAGAGTAACCAGGAAATTTTCCGCTGCGTAACACGCGCGTCATTTTCTCGAAAAAAAATGTTTTTTTCAGCTACGTCTAATTTTTTAAATCGTCAAAATAATAAGCGAAACGGAGGAAAAAATAGAAAGATAGAGTTATAAAAATATCTCTTTCGACGAATTATTAAGAAAATATTGAGACCGAAATTTGGAAAACCGCATGGCGAGAAAAAAAGTCTAGAGGAAAAGGGTGAAAAATTATTAGAGATGTCAACCTTATTTTTGTCGAGTTTAACACTCTATACGTTCGCCGAGTAATAATACATGTTTTTAAAAATATTAAAGACTCGCGGCGTAACACGCCGCGTGCGCATGCGTTACCACCGTAGCAATTTTTTTTTCTCGGCGGTGTTTTATTTTCTAAATCGTCATAACGGGAAAAAAGTAGAGAGATAGAGTGTAGAAATATCTCTTCGATGAATTATTTGGAAAATATTGAGATCGAAATGGAAAACCGCGATGGGGAAAAAAGTCTAGAGGAAAAGGTGTAAAATTATTAGAGATGACAACCTTCTTTTGTCGAAGCTTATCATTCTACGCGTTCATGAGTAATAATACATGTTTTAAAAATATCGAGATCGACGCGTTAGCAGAGTAATAATACATGTTTTAAAAATATCGAGAGATCGAGATGGGAAATCGAAATTTGGGAAAAAGTCTAGAGATAGAGCTTCACAAATATTTCTGGCGACGAAAACATTTTTTTTCTCGGGAAAACGGAGAAAAGACATGCTTTAAAAATATCAGAGATCGAGATGGGAAATCGAGGCGGGAAAAAAGTCTAGAGAAAGAGTTGCACATATATTCCTAGTGACGAAAATATTTTTTCCCAGGAAAAACGGAGAAAGGACCTAGACGTAAGGAGCAAGCACGTGAATGTTACGTTTTTGACCTATCCACTATCCTGAAAAATTAGAAAAGGGCTTATTCGCGATTTGAATTTAACGGGAGTTTCTTTCCGTAAAACGGCGCACGAGGGACCCGAACGCGATTTTTGAAGAAAATATCTTCCTCTCACAAAAAATCGCGAAGAACCTATTCGTAATTTATAAAAGGACTAAAACGCGAATGTTTTTTTGAGCCGAACCACCGGCTCGGCTCAAACGAAGCAGGAGGCGGCAATCTTTCCAAGTTTAGGAAAGGACTTATTGGCGCGAGCACGGACGGCTTCTGCGGCATCACCGGGCTAATCGAGCCGGAGCCGCGCGAACGCAAGCCGAGCCGCGCGAAAACGGCGACGTGGCATGGTCTGCAGGCCGTGAAACATTCAATCTTTACTATATACTAGCAATAATAGCGCGCTATACTGCGTCGTTTTGCAGATGATCTATTGGTATGGACATATCATTTAAAGTAGTGGGATCATAGTCTTAAACCCATGATATAAGTTTAGATGGGCAAAATACAGATATATGTTCGGTGTGAACAACGGAGAAATATTGTTCCGTTTATAGGCCTAAATGATTGTATTTTCGTTTTTTTGCGTAATTACGATCTCCTTATTTTCTTAAAAAAAAGGGTCGCTAGGACCCGTCGGCGAATCTATGAACCGATTTAAATCGTCGGTCAGTGTTTCTTGTTTTTGGTCAAAAATCGGAGAGAGATATAAATATAATTTTGTTTGTATTTTTTTTGTGTTAGGACACGTTGGAAAACATATGAGCTGCTATAGAACTTTGACGAATCTGCGTTTTTTTAGAAAAGCGCGTTTAGCCAGGATAACGCACTACGTTACTTCGCGTATAACGATACAACGTGAAAAATTTGAGAAATAAGGTCGTATTTCCAGTTTCCATATTTGTTTAAAAAAAATAGGTCGTTAGGACACGTCGATTTAATCTATAGGTTGTTATAAACCTTCGATTTAATCTCCACGTTTTTTTAGAAAACGCGTTCTGACTCGTCGATTTAATCCATGGGTTGCTATAAATTTGCGATGAATCTGTGTTTATTTTGTTTGTACTTTTTTTGTGTTAGGACCCGTTGGCAAACACATGAGCTGCTATAGAACTTTGACGAATCTACGTTTTTTTTAGAAAACCGCGTTTTGGGTTGCTATAAATTTGCGACGAACCTGTGTTTTTTTTATTGTAGATGGAAAACGCGACGAAAACATTTTTCCGGGAAAAACGGAGAAAGGACCTAGACGTAAGGAGCAAGGGCATGTTTGTTACGTTTTTGGACCTGTCCGCTATCCTGAAAAATTAGAAAAGGGCTTGTTCGCGATTGAACTTAATGGGAGGGCTTTTCCGTAAAACGGCGCGCCAGGGACCTAAACGCGATGAAAAGAAAAAAATCTTCCCCTCACAAAAAATCGCGAATGACCTATTTGTAATCCAAAGGAACCTATCCGTAATTCGGGGAAATGAAAGGGCTTTTTTGCAAAACCCGCTTGGGGGACACGTGGACTAGCTGGGCTCTCGGTAATCCTTCGCGCTATAATGGGTGCAACCATATATACTAGGATATTTTGCACGGTGTATACGCCGTGTGCGTTGCTTTTTCGCGAGAAAAAATTCGGTTTTTTTCCGTCAGCGTTTTTTTAAAAAATCATCAAGGAAATGCGTGAAATGGTTGAAAAAACTAAAGTGTATCTGCGTTTGCGCTAAATCGAATGGTCCTTTCTGTGTAAAACAGTTGGAATGATCCAAACGTCAATACGTTTTTTTTCGGTATCTATTTAGGGTCCCCTCACAAAAGATCCAAATGTCAATACATTTTTTTCGGTATGTATCTAGAGGGAAAAGGGTGAAAAATTATTAGAGATGACAACCTTCTTTCGTCGAGGCTAACACTCTACGCGCTCACCGAGTAATAATATATGCTTTAAAAAATATTAGATTTTGCGCTGGCGATATCGTCGCGTCTTATTGTTTTTCGCGAGAAAAATTCCGATTTTTTCCCATCAGCGTTTTTTTAAAAAATCATCGAGGAGACGCGCGAAACAGTTGAAAAAATAAAAGTGCATCTGCGTTTGCGCTAAATCGAAAGGTCCTCTTCGTGTAAAACAATCGGAATGATCCAAACGTCAATACGTTTTTTTTCAGTATCTATCTAGAGGGAAAAGGGTGAAAAATTATTAGAGATGACAACCTTCTTTCGTTGAGTCTAATACTCTACGCGTTCACCGAGTAATAATACATGCTTTTAAAAATATCAGAGATCGAGATGGGAAATCGAGCTGGGGAAAAACCCTAGAGATAGAGCTGCACACATATTTCTAGTGACGAAAATATTTTTTCGCGGAAAAACAGAGAAAGGACCTAGACGTAAGGAGCAAGGATCTGATTGTTACGTTTTTAGACCTGTCCGCTATCCTAAAACATTTAAAAAGGGCTTGTTCGCGATTTGTTTTGCGTAGAATTTTTTTTCTAACGGCGTTTTTATTTCCTAAATTGTCGAAATAATGAGCGAAACAGGTGAAAGAACACAAATTTTTTCGCGGCGTAACATGCCGCGCTTGTCGTTTTTTCGTAGGGAAATTTTCTTTTTTTTCGGCGGCGTCTTATTTCCTAAACCGTCGAAATAATCAGCGAAACAGGGGAAAAAATAGAGAGATAGAGTTGTAAAAATATCTATTTCGATGAATTATTTGGAAAATATTGGAGACCGAGCTAGAGAACCGCGGTGGGGAAAAAGTCTAGAGGAAAAAAGACGAAAAATTATTAGAGATGACAACCTTCTTTTGCCGAGTCTAACACTCTACGCGTTCACTAAGTAATAATACATGTTTTAAAAAATATTAGAGATCAAGATGGGAAATCGAGGTGGGAAAAAAGTCTAGAGATAGAGCTGCACACATATTCCTAGTGATGAAAATATTTTTTCCCGGGAAAAACGGAGAAAGGACCTAGACGTAAGGAGCAAGGATCTGAATGTTACGTTTTTGGACCTGTCCGCTATCCCGAAAAATTAGAAAAGGGCTTGTTCGCGATTTGAATTTAACGGGAGGTTCTTTCCATAAAACGGCGCACGAGGAACCCGAACGCGATTTTCGGGGAAAATATCTTCCTCTCACAAAAAATCGTGAAGGACCTATTCGTAATTTATAATAGGACTAAAACGCAAATTTTTTTTTTAGCTGAGCCAAGCCGCCGAGTCGACTCAAAACGCTGCGGTGGCTTGAATCTTTCAAAGCATAGTAAAGCTAGTACTAGAAAATTTTTCGCGACGTAACACGTCATGCTTCTTTTTTTTCGACGGCGTTTTATTTTTTAAATCATCGAAATAATGTGCGAAACGGCTGAAAAGACACAAAAATTTTCACGGTGTAACACGCCGCGCATGTTGTTTTTTCTAAAAAAAAATCTTTTTTTCAGCGGCATTTTATTTTTTAAATTATCGAAATAATGAGCGAAATGGGGAAAAAATAGAGTGCTAGAGTTGTAGAAATATCTCTTTCGACGAATTATTTGAAAAATATTGGAGATCGAAATGAAAACCGATAGAGGAAAAAGTCCGGAGGAAAAGGCGAAAAACTATTAGAGATGACAACATTCTTTTGTCAAGTCTAACACTCTGCGCGTTCGACGAGTAATAATACATGTCTAAAAAAATATCAGAGACTCGCGGCGTATGCGCTGCCGCTTTTTCAGAGAATTTTTTTTTTTCTACGCGTTTTATTTTTAAATCATCAAAATAATGAGCGAAAGCTATTTGAAAGGACACAATATTTTCGCGGCGTAACACGCCAGACGTGCCTTTTTTGTAGAAAAAATTAATTTTTTCAAATACTGCTTTTTAGTTTTTAAATCGTCGAAATAATGAGCAAAACGGGGGGAAAATAGAGAGATAGAGTTGTAGAAATATCTCTTTCGACAAATTATTTGGAAAATATTGGAGACCGAGGTAGAAAACCACGGTGGGGAAAAAGTCTAGAAGGAAAAGATTGAAAAATTATTAGAGATGACAACATTCTTTTGTCGAGTCTAGCACTCTACGCGTTCACCGAGTAATAATACATGATTTAAAAAATATCAGAGATCGAGATGGGAAATCGAGATGGGAAAAAAGTCTGCACACATATTTCTGGTGACGAAAACATTTTTTCCCGAGAAAAACGGAGAAAGGACCTAGACTTAAAGAGTAAGGACCTGAATATTACGTTTTTGGACCTGTCCGCTATCCTGAAAAATTAGAAAAGGGCTTGTTCGCGATTTGAATTTAACGGGAGTTTTTTCCGTAAAACGGCGCACGAGGGACCCAAACGCGATTTAGAAAAAGAAATCTTCTCCTCACAAAAAATCGCGAAGGACCTATTCGTAATCTACAGGGACCTATCCGTAATTTGAAGAAACGGAGGGGGGTTTTTGCAAAATGCGTGTACGGCGACACGTGGCCGCGTAGAATCTCAGGAAACTTGCAATCTTTAATTGAGGGATGATTCGTTAGTAGAATAACAGTTGGTGTTCAACCTGAGGGTAATTTTTTTTTTGAGTCAGTAGAACACATCATTTCATAATGCAACAGACGTTCACTAGCATCACTTTTGTACCTCTTTATAATAAAATCATAAAATATATACAAATTGACATGAATTAACTCATTTTATCCTTTGTTGACACAATAAAATGAATAATTCCATAGAAGCATCATCTACCACATTTGCTCACTTCATTTGTTCTTATTGAAGATAACTCAAATATATCTAATTGTCATATCTTTTAGTTCAATCCAATAGATTGTTAGTTCAAATCGTCTACAACTAAAACTCTTTGGGTATATAAATCACCACTCTGTACTTGTAATTTTTTAAAAATTATAGTGGATTTGTTTCCTGTGATTTTTTTCTGCAAAGGTTTTTGTACGTTAAATCTTATCTTCAGTTATCTTACTGTATATATATCGCTAACAAGTGGTATCAGATCCCTAACAAATGGTATCAGAGGTCTAACTGGTTTCGATCTACAACACCGCCATCTTCATCACCGCCGTCGTTAACCCGAATCCAGCCGTCACGACCATTGCCGTCTCGGCTTCCACGTGTTGTCCTCCTTCGGCTCCTTCAAGGCGCAACCGTGCCTCCTGCCGGATCTATGTGCGTCCAGCCCGATGACCGCTCCGTCTGCCGCCGACTTCGGCACAGCCCGCAACCACGGCCGCGCGCGATCACGCGCACGCCCGGAGACCAACCGCTCCATCTGCCGCTTCAAACTGTCGGCGCCACAATCCCTAACAAGTGGTGCCTCGGCCGGTTCGCTCCACCGCAACCCGACAGGGTTGCCGCGTCGTCGTTCGTGACGCTGGGTCGCTGTTGCCTTCCGGTTGCCGCCAGCTGCGGTCACTCCGCCTTCAACCACTGGCCGCTCCTTCCGAAGCCCCGACCAGCTCCCCGCGCGACGCAGCCGCCCACCAACACGCCCTCAGCAGCACTCCGGCCAGAGTCCTCAAGCCTGCATATATGCGTGGCACCCGGAGGTCGGCCGCCCGCTTGGCCTGAAGTTCACGCACCCAAGAGAAGCACCGTGAAGATTCTCTTGTGTCTGAATTCCAACATAATCTCATCCGTGAAGAAGACCCGAGAGAAGCAGCGTGAAGCTTGTCTGGACTCCAATCTAATCTTGTACCGGTTTTGATTGTGTTTTTTTGAGTCCATTTGGCTTCAGCTCCAGAGATCAACAGTGGCTCCAGCTTCCTTCTATTTTTGGCTCATTTTTCTCGGCTTTTCCTGCTTCAACTCCGGCTTCCCAGTGCTTCTCGGCTCCAGCTCCAATTCAGTAGCTCTGGCTTTTCGCCTAAAATTACTAAGTGCACCTGAGTGTACCAGAATGCACAGAAAATTTGTTTTACGCACCCAGAGCGTACCAATTTAGATGAGAGTTGTTCTTCAATATGTGGGCGTGATAAAAGAATTGATTTTTTACCCCGGTGACTGTTCCAATGCCAACAAAAGTGAGATTTTATTATAATTCTGATTATTTGGCGGATATTCATGCACAGTTTAGTCTATTACGACTATTTTTTGTGCTCACATTATTGGCGGATTTCATTGCAATTCGTGATGGATTTATCATTAGCGGATTCTTGGAGATTTCTTTGATGTTTCATTGTCTTCTTTGGAGATTAAAAAAATAATATCAGTTGAGAAGACAATTGAATTTAGTGTTTCATCACCATTAATTGAAATTTAGTGTTTTATCACCAATATCTTGGTGTTTCATTCACCATTTGGATACGTTGACCATTATGGAGGTTTTGGCAGCGTTAACTTGGAATTCGATGACACCATGATGGTATTATTTTACTCTTCAGAGTTTTTCTAGTGAAGGTTTTGCTTCAATATCAATTTTAGATGAAGTATTGAAGTGCAAGGAGTTTTCTTCTACATGGATACTACAACGTTGTTTTGTTGTCTTTGCTCGATATGAGGGGTCTACTGCAATTTATACTCCATTGACAGCACGATAGGCTTTCTTCATCTTGGCATTTTTGTAGGAGTAGTTTCAACCATATTATAGATTTTTAGTAGACAGTTTGCTGAATTTTATGTTCCATATGGAGCATTCCAAAAGTCCATATTATGAGTTCATCATTATCTACTCAGCATCTCAGGTGATGTCTGACTTGTGCCATTTGATGATTGAGTATTTATTTCAGAGGTCGATTATCTGCACTCGAGACTTTACTAGGTTATGAATCCTGAAGACCTAGATTCTTATCTCGCTTTGTTATAGCTGTGTGTTTGGATTGACTGTTCCAATCCTTCTCTCAACCTACTGGTGGTTTGCTCAATCTTGCTTTTCGAGAAGCATTTAGATGAAGACTATTTCAGTCTTTTATACCCTTGGTGGTTTTCGCATTCAATTGTCCTTTGGACTTTTAATGCACTTGTATTCACGTGCTTTCATACTCTTTGTAGTTTTCTGGAAACAATTTTGTTATAGATTTTAAGTTAAGGAGAGGTTTGTTGGAGATAACTCGAATACTCTAACTGCTATATCTTTTGGTTCTATCCAAATAGATTGTTAGTCCAAGTCGTCTACAACTAGAACTCTTTGGGTATATAAACCAACCCCTGTATTTGTAATCTTTGAAACATTATAGTGGATTGTTTCCCATGGTTTTTACCTTCAAGGGTTTTTCACGTTAAATCTCATCTCTGGTTATCTTACCATGCATCTATCCCTAACAAGTGGTATCAAAATCCTAACAGTTCTTATAAAAATGGAACTAATCCGCAAGGCATAGGTTATTAATCCAGAAAGTACTTTCAGCGGTGACCCGTATAATTAGCCTATTGTAATGAGTAACACCGCCATTACTTTGAGGTAATTACACGAATCTCGGCATGTTAGCTAATCAATACATCGAACGCACCAGATACTTTATTAGTTAATACACCATGGTCAGAATGTTGCAGCAGAACATAATTAGAGACTGAAATGGAAGGTTATTACAATCCATTGTCATATAAGCTACAAATCCAGTATATTAATTATACATAAGATCAAAATACAATAAAAATATAATACCAAAGTATTAATTCTTATAAAAATGGAACTAATCCGCAAGGCATAGGTTATTAATCCAGAAAGTACTTTCAGCGGTGACCCGTATAATTAGCATATGGTAATGAGTAACACCGCATTACTTTGAGGTAATTACACGAATCTTGGCATGTTAGCTAATCAATATATCGAGCGCACTAGATACTTTATTAGTTAATACACCGTGGTCAGAATGTTGCAGCAGAACATAATTAGAGACTGAAATGGAAGGTTAGTACAATCCATTGTCATATAAGCTATAAATCTAGTATATTAATTATATATAAGATCAAAATACAATAAAAATATAATACCAAAGTATTAATTACTCTAAAAGACTGACATAATCATGTAGTCAGGACTATCATTGAGCAGTGAAAATAGAGGAACCAATTTCGTAGGACTAATGCTCCAAAGTACACTGCTTTTATTTCGTCAAGGTTAAAAAGTTGTTAACAGATTGTATGACTAACTGATGCATTTAGTTTGTGAAATTGACGCCTGTATTTGTTAATTACATGTATGGGGTAAAGAAAATACTCAGGACTCATCTGTATAAGTATACATGTTTACCGGAAAAAAAATATGTTGTATGATTTTTTTTCTCATCTTTGTTTACACACTTATTCCATAAAAAGGTATGACATAGGTACTGCTCTGTAGAAGTCCCCAAAAAAATCTAACGCAATTTTGATTTGATTTTAGCAGTACTGCTAATTTACCGAGCTCTAGCTGTTGCCTACACTAAATTTTCTTACCAGTTCTTGAAAATGTAAACAACTGATCCATGAAACAAGCCTGCTATAATCCAAGATTTATTCCCCACTGTAGAAAATATTGGATCAATGTTTCATCAATCACGGCTGGGGAACCAGATAGGATGCCAAGTTGCTCCTCGAGCAGGGTTAACAATATTGTTTTGAATTTGGATTTTGACGATCCTGCGGTATTGAAAATCGCAAAAAACCGAATGAAATTTGCTCAAAACTGAATGGTTTGAAAGTCAAACAAATTTGAAATCCGGTCAAACCGTCGAGCGAATTTCGAACAAAATGGACAAAAATAGCTTGAGTTTTTCGCGAAAACTGGTACCGCCAGGGTCACGAAATTAGGTCTCGAAACGGTCATCGGAGTCTGTCTTGGAGCTGCTATCATTGGACTCTTGGTATGTTGGGCTCCGACGATCCCCCTCCTCAGTAGAGTCATCACACCTTACATAACAGGTTTCACCTATAGAGGAAGCTCTTCTTTTTGTTGTATCCCTTCTCGGGACTGATTGGTGCTTCCTCTTCCATGTATGAGTGTCCCCGACTGTCTTTTCTGCCCATTCGGAGATGATTGCAGCCCGTGTCCTTAGCTCATGGATGAACCGGATCTGCGGATAAGTCAGTGATGGAAGAGGAGTGTCACTCAGATCCTCCTCATCAAGTAATGGTTCACCATTGGATCTTCCTTTCTCCATCCACTGTCGGATCGGGTTTGTGTCATCGCATAATATTAGCTCCATAAGCCGCTGGAGTGGATCGTATTCATCTGAACGCTTTTGAATTTCTGCAGCTTGAATTCGAATACGAAGGTTGTAGTTGACATACACCAGCTTATGTAGCTTCTTGTATGACAGGCGATTGCGGACTTTTGTATGGATGAAGGCAAATGTACTCCAGTTGCGCTCACAACCGCTAGAAGACCCGCATTGCGACATGAGGCGTACGACAAACCGCTGAAGGGTGGGTGTGTCCGATCCGAACACATCCCACCAATGTTTTGTAAATTAACGGACAAAATAGTTAGTGCTAACGAGATTACCATTACATTTGAGACGGTGCAAGAAGGTGTACCAGGGAATGTTTTGCCATCTACTGCCATCCTCGCAGCTAGAGGTGTTGAGAACGATCCATGCTTCCTTTTGAACATATCGGCGTCATGAAGAGCTTGCGCGGCGTTATCGATATCATCGACAAAAGCGCTCAAGGCATCTCGGAGACTTGGCAAGAAGGTGTTGGTCGTTCCGTAAGCGTAGACAAATTCATGGTTTAAGACGGCAAAATGATGATGTGAAACAAAGCATGTTAGTGTAAGTACAATATATATGTACAATTGCAATGTAATATGTTGTAGGAAAGAATATATTACCGGCATTCATATAAGTGTCGCGCGTTAAGTCATCCATTCGTCGGTCCACCACATCCATGTACATGGCTCTTATTGATGGAGACGTATGGAACAAACTGTCATACTCGCCAAGACTATGTTGTAATCAGAGGATCGTCTCGCCAATGTATACACTCTATCTCGATCGGCGAATCGCAAGAAGGCGATAACGGTTCCACCACCTTCACAACAGATTGAAGATTATCCCACCATTCCAAACTTGAGAGGCGCTATACACGCATTCTCCCTCGGTGGTATCAAGAAAGCGAGAGTGTAGAAACTTGTTGGCAACCATCCATTACATGAACTTGTCCTTGCGACGAAGGAAACTATCCAAGAAAATATAGTTAGTGCCGAACCGAGTTGCATTCCACTTGATCAACTCGCCTCTAATATACTTTTTCATCATAGCATGTATCTTGGAACGGTTGTATATCCATCGAGAGATTTTTCTTGCACTCTCGATGGCCGCAGTGTGATCTGGAAACTTTCCAATCTCCTTCAGCATCAAATTAATCAAATTAATAGTGTGGGCCACACAAGGCTGCCACACTATGTTGCAGTGCTGCCGTGCGATAAGTTTGCATACCTTCTCGTAGTTCGCAACATTATCCGTCACAATCTGCACCACATTTTGCGGACCCACCTCGTTGACTACGGAAACTATTTCCTACGTGACCAAACAAAATAAAGTATGATAGTTACATTGTGAGTACATTAATTCAACTTCAGAAGAGTACAAACAAAACCAGTTACCTTTCTCAAGTACGAGGCATCTTGGGAGACACCGGTGGCATCGATGGATTTATGGAAGAACATTGTGCCATTATAGTAAATCATGAAGTTTATTATACTCATGCGTGTCGGCCCTGTCCAAGAATCACACATGATTGTTACTCCATAAGTAGGCCATTCCTTCATGAACTTTGCGAAGCTTTTCTTAATTTCTGCTTTGTTGGCATCTAAATATTTTTCATCTATATCTCGTCCACTCGGGGACGGGATACCCTCGCCTACAAATGAAACATAAATGTTAGCTATGAATCACCGTACAACTGGGCGAATATTTGAAATCTCACTTACCGTATTTTTGTGTTTCCCGAATGGCGCTAACAAAATATGGACTACCTGCTTTCCGCCCTAGGATACTAGCAGACAGAAACCATCTGGCCCACCCACCCTGGACTACATCCTTCCCACTCTTCCCCTTCTGTGTCCACGGATAGGTGTCAATCCTTGGTTGTATCGGGGCACGGGCTGAACTAATGTTGTAATCTCCCACCGCTAGCAGTTTTTCTCGATGCGATGAACTGCGATGTAACAACCTGGACAACAAACTGCGATCATCTCCACCTCCCCTGAAGGAGCCACTGCCACCACCGTGCTCGTACCTCCCACCTGCCCGGCTTCTAAATTCGCCTCACTCGAGGAGGCGACCATGCATGTCGCAGCTTGGGCCTCTCATCGCCTTCGCCTGTACTCGAGTATGCACTATGCCTCGGTGGGGAATCTCCGATTGTCGCCGCTTTTTTTCATCATCTCATCTCCTTTCCTCCTCTTATCCTTCGCCTTGTCCAGATTCACGCCGAAAGTACTCGCGAATGTCCGCTGGAACTTTATTACAATGGATCTACGACACCGCACCACGCCCCGCCAAGTGTCGCTTGAATCGGTCGCACCGCCTCCTTTCTTCTCTTTGAGACAAGATTTGCATCGAAATCCAAAGACCCACCTTCTCGTCGTGCTCCTACACCACGTCGGCATCTGCCATCTGTTAAAACAACACAACAAAACTTAGTTTGCAATGTAAATAAGCTAAATATTTGTTATACAGTGGTGCAAATGAAATGTTAGCACAAGTGATTTATTACAAAAGGCTACAAATCCCTCGCCCAACAATTCCATATATAATCATCAATCATCATACAAGTACAACATACTTCTATACCATCTACCGAGCTCCGAGCATACTACTATATATAATCATCATACAAGTACAGCATACTTCTATACCATCTACCATCATAGAAATACAGCATACTTCTATATCATCTACAAATCCCTCGTCCAACAATTGCATATATGATCATCATACAAGTACAGCATACTTCCTAAAAATCAATATCACTTTTCATGATAGCATGCCCTCACTGATCCACATCACCAAGTATATATATTGGTATTTGGGCACAAACTATGACACGTCCTAGATCGATTAGCTCATTAGCATACTTGATACACTGATACCAATAGAAATTGCACCACATACTTCAGCTGGTAATTGCACATGTTAGCTAATAATACATGGACAACACATTAACTGAAACTAAGTCATACAAAATTCGTGTAAACTACTAAACTTACTCTTATGCATTTACTAAAACTAAGTCATACAACTAAACCACAATATATTAGCTTAATTGATGAACACTCAATAACTACCAGCCTACACATTGAAAAACATTGAACAACATAGATCAATTAGTCACTACAATATATTAGCTTAATCAATGAACAAATTTAGTCACTAGTAATGCCTACACATTGAACAACATAGATCAATTAGTGTAGCACAAAAACCGATAAAAAATAATGCAAAACCGAGTGAAATTCGAGCTAAACAGAGTGAAATTCGCTCTTACCTCGAAAACCGAATTTCTCACGAAAAACCGAAGAAATAAAGCGAAATTCGAGCGAACCGCTCGGTTTTTCCTCCTTCACCGGCGGTTTCCCTTCTCGCGGTGGTTGGATCCCGTCGAACATCACTCGTTTGGCTGGAGGATGAATGGGGAAAGTGAATGAACCAATTATTGCGACAAGATTCGTTCGTTTCAGCACACGGTTCGCCGAGCTTTTGTTGCGCCTAAATGGGCCGCCCGGGCGTGGGCAGAGATGGGCTACGGCTGAAGTTGATTCAGCCTTTATGGGCTGAAAGCCCACAAGCCGGCCACTCTTTTTCTTATTTTTTCAATTTTGAATATTTCAAATGACTCAAAAAAGTATGTAAAATTTGTTTTTTCATAAAATTTTTATACTAGAGGTCATAGAACAATTAATACTAATTTTAGAAATTTTTTGGTTAAATTTTTCTAAATTTTTTGAAATTTTTGAATTTGAATTTGAAATCCAGCGGTAAACCGTGCGGTTTGTATTACCGAACCGTCTCGGTAAGGACAGTTTTCGCGGTTTTCGCATGAAAAACCGTGAAAAGTTGAACCCCGCAGAGAGGCCGATCATACCATTTCGAGTGTTTCATGTCAGCTCCGATAGCCATCCAGTTAGTCAATCATTAATTAGTAGAAAAATAGTTGGTGTTCAACATGAGGGCAAATGATAACACTTTACGTAGCTACCGCCAGTTACCGTGGTAATTTTTTCAGTCAGTACAACACATCATTTCATAATGCAACAGACATTCAGTAGCATCACTTCTTTTATCTTTCTAACAAAATCATAGAATATATGCAAATTGATGTGAATTAACTCATTTTATTCTTTATTGACACAATAAATAAGAAATACCATCCAAGCATCATCTACCACATTCCCTCACTTCATTTGTTCTTATAAAAAAATGAAACTAATCCGAAAGGAATAGGTTATCAATCTAGAAAGTACTTTCAAAGAAGTCATGGTTTGCCATCCACACAAGTTTGGATGTTGACATGACGAACCAAGTTCTTAGCCATAATATCTTGATAAATTTCAGATGTATGAACCATTGGACATCCTTACTGTAAATAAAAAAACCAATGGTAAGCAAATGGACATTAAACAAATACAGCATCAACAAATATAGATCGTATGTTCACCACAAATGAATGGGACCTCCTATTTCCAGATTACAATCTCTAAACCGTTTCCTCCCTTGTGTCGGACCACTGTCCCATGCTACTGCTTGGACAGATCAAGCCTATGAAATTCAGTGGGTTCAGGTTCAGAAGCTTCTGGATCAAGATGTCCTATTTCCAGATTGCAATCTCCAAGCTGTTTCCTCTCTTGTGTCAGACCACTGTCCCATGCTACTGCTTGGACAGATCAAGCCTATGAAATTCGGTGGGTTCAGGTTCAAAAGCTTCTGGATCAGGATGTCCTATTTCCAGATTGCAATCTCTAAGTTGTTTCCTCCCTTGTGTCGGACCACTGTCCCATGCTACTGCTTGGACAGATCAAGCCTATGAAATTCAGTGGGTTCAGATTCAAAAGCTTCTAGATTAGGATGTCCTATTTCTAGATTGCAATCTCCAAGCTGTTTCCTCCCTTGTGTCGGACCACTGTCCCATGCTACTGCTTGGATAGATCAAGCCTATGAAATTCAGTGGGTTCAGGTTCAAAAGCTTCTGGATCAGGATGCTAAATTTCCATCAGATTGTTTAGTAGGCGTGGGACAGGGTTACGCACTCGTGTGATGCTTTGCGCAGGCTTCATATAAACCTATCAAGAATTGCGCATAAGCTCAGGGCATGGAGTCGTCAAATTCTAGGGACCTCAAACTACAATTCTCAATCGCCAAAGAGATTATTTTTTAGCTTGACATGGCAAAGGAGGGGAGACAACTGTCCAACCCAAAAAGGAACTTTCAGGCCAGAATCCGCTTCAGGTTGTTGGGAATAGCTGCTATCCAAAGGGCTCAACTTCAACAGCACTCAAGAATGACCTTCATTAGGGAAGGGATGCTAACATAAAGTTCTTTCATATAAAGACGAACACGCGGTGGCAGAAAAAATCATATACAATCAATCACAACCGATAGGGGTGCAGTCCACAATCACCTCAACAAACATGACAAAGCTATATACTTATTTTTCCACACTTATGGGAACTAAAAAATAGAGAGCACATTCACTAAACTGGGAATTGCTAGATATCCCTCAGCATGACTTGAGTCATCTAGAAGAACCTTTTCAGATTACCCAGGTCAAGGATGTGATGTTTTCTATGCACCCCGAAAAGGCTCTGGGACCTGATGGATTCATAGGGCTCTTTTACAAGAATTGCTAGGATATAGTCAAGAACGACCTCATGGAGGTGCTATTGCAACTCTATTGCCTTAATGGTCAGCATCTCTAGCTTCTCAACTCGTCTAACAATGTTTTGCTGCCTAAGAAACATGACACCTCTAGGATCACTGATTACTGACCTATCAGTCTCATTCATAGCGTAAGGAAGATTTTCTCAAAACTCCTGGCAAGGAGGATGGTGCCTTCTCTACACGAGTTGGTTACCGCCAACCAATCTGCATTCATCAAGAAAAAATCTATCCATGACAACTTCCTATACACAAAGAATCTAATCACCAAGCTACACAGGAAAAGAATTCTAGCCCTCTTTGTCAAATTAGACATAGCCAAGGCTTTCGACTCCGTCAACTGGGAGTTCCTCTTGGAACTCCTTCAACATGTGGGATTCAGCACACGATCGCGAGAGTGGATTTTGACTATCCTGGCATCGACTACTTCCAGAGTCTTGCTTAATGGCATCCTAGAATGACCAATTCAACATAGGAAAGGGTTGCAATAGGGTGATCTTCTCTCTCCTATGCTCTTCATCCTAGCTATGGACCTGCTTCAAAGATTAATTTCCAAGGCGGCCGTCAAGAACCTCATTATGCAGAAACCTACTAGGTCGGCGACGATGCAAACATCCTTCTATGCCGATGATGCTGTCATTTTTGCCAACCCTGTTCGATTTGGTATCAAGGCTTCACACCAACCTTAAAAATAGTGAGGTATATAACATTTAGTGTGACACCCTTGACATGGTGTCCATTCTATAGGACTTTCTAGTCTTATCCAAAACCTTCCCATGCAAGTATTTTGGTCTACCGTTGTGTACTACAAAACTGAAATGTTCTGACCTACAACCGCTTATTGATAAAGTAAGAAGCCGCTTGGTGGGATGGAAGGGAAAATTGCTCTCTAGTGCTGCCAGGACGGTTCTAACGAACTATGTCCTCACATCGATCGCAATCTATCATCTAACAGTGTACCGACTTACCTCATGGGTGACAAAGAAAATTTACAGAATACAGAGAGGCTTCATTTGGAGAGGCGAATAGGAATGCAGTGGGGACATTGCTTAGTAAGCTGGAAGAAAGTTTGCAGCCTAAAACACTGAGAGGTCTTGGAGTAAAGGATCACGCCACCTTCAGATGGGTGCTTCGACTTTGTTGGCTGTGGTACGCTTGGAAAGATCAGCATAGGCCTTGGGCAGGGATGACGCTGCCATGTGATGATTTGGACCGTAGCTTATTCCATGCAAACACCACGCTTACACTGGGAAACAGCAAAACATCATGCTTTTGGAAGTCCAACTGGCTTCATGGAGTCTCACCGTGTGACTTGGCACCATCCGACTATCAGTTAGTCTGGAGGATAGGAGGTTCGGTCAAGGATGAGCTAGTCACCATGAATTGGCTACGACTGCTGTGAAGGATCACTTCAAACATGCAGTTACAAGAGTTTGTTCAACTGTGGCAAATCGTTCAATAGGTCCAGCTTCAACTAGTTGTGCACCAAACTGAGCATATCATCAGTTCTACAGGGGTCCCGATCGATCCCAAGAAGGTGGCTGATGTCTTCAATTGGCCAAAACCCAATACTGTCACCAAACTGAGAAGGTTCCTAGGACTAATGGGGTATTACAAATGATTTGTTAAAGGGTACGGCCGAATCTGCATGCCCTTATTTGTCTTGTTGAAGGAGAGTTTCAAGTGGGGTCCAAAGCAGACTGAGGCATTTGACTAGTTAAAGCAAATCATGACCTCATGTCTAGTGCTAGCTTTACCTGATTTTTTCCAAGCCCTTCCAGTTGGAAACGGACACAAGTGGAACAAGGATTGGTGCTATGCTCATGTAGTCTAGGTGTCCCATACCTTACTTCAGCAAGGCCTTAGGGGTGAGAGCATCGGCTAAGTCCATTTATGATAAAGAGGCTATGGCCATCTTAGAAGCTTTAAAAAATGGAGGCATTACCTGTTAGGGAATATGGTGATTATCAAAACCGATCAACACAGTTTAAAGTTCATCACTTCACAAAAATTAGTAAAGGGGACACAACATAAACTGATACTAAAGCCTTTAGAGTTTGATTTCAAAATTGAATACAAGAAAGGGAAAGAAAACTTGGTAGCTAATGCACTATTTAGAATTGAACATCAATCTAAAAATACTGAATCTTGTGCTACAATCACTTATGTAATTCCAGAATGGGTGAATGATGCCAAGGCTAGTTATGAGCAAGATCCTATGGTGGCAAAAATCTTGGGAGATCTATAGACTAAGCTGGACTCGAATAGTAAATTTAGAGTTGAAGCTGATCTTATCAAATACAAGGGTCGAATATGTGTGGATTATAAAACCAACCTGAGATCAGTGCTGCTAGACTCCTTCCACACATTAGCTTTTGTTGGTCATTTAGGTGTGAGGGCATCATATCATCGACTCAAGAAGCTATGCTATTGGTCGAAACTGTGAAGGAATGTTGAATACTTCATGAAGGAATGTCCCAGATGCCAAAGACACCAAAGCAAAACACATACAAATACCGGGATTACTTAACCCGTTAGAAGTACCAGAGATGGCACCGCCATATATATTCATGGATTTTATCGAGGGACTGCCAAGTTCCAAAGGAAAAGAAGTAATATTAGTGGTGGTGGACCGGCTCACAAAGTATGCTCATTTTATGGCTATCACATCCTTACACAGTGAAGTAGGTAGTTCAAATTTTTATGGACAACATTTTCAAGTTGCATGGCATGCCAATAGCTATTGTTATTGACCGAGACAGAATCTTCACCAGTCAATTGTTCCAAAAGGTGTTTAAGTTCCTTAAAATCTCACTCAGGTTCAGCTCAGCATATCACCCACAAACCGATGGCCAAACAAAACATGTAAATCAGTGTTTGGAAGCTTATTTGTGAAGCATGGTTTTTCAAGAGCCCAAGAAATGGTCAAATTGGATAACCATGGTGAATGGTGGTACAATAAGTCATATAACACCTCATTGAAGTCAACACCATTTCAGTTCTCTATGGATACCATCCCCCACAACTGGCTGAGTTATCCATCATGTGCAAGGTGTGAGATGAAGCTAAAGCTACAACCGATGAAAAGGATGAAATGCTAAAGAAGCTTAAGGATAGTTTGATCAAGGCACAAAACCAAATTAAAAGGTTTGTCGACAAGCTGAGGTCTAAGAGAAGTTTTGAAGTGGGTGACATGGTCTACCTAAAAATGTAGCCATATAGGTAAAATGCTTTTGGATTGAGGTGGGTCATTGAAACTTTGCTCTAAATATTATGGGCCATTTAGAGTGATGAACAAGATTGGAACAATGGCTTACAGGCTACAGTTGCCGCATGATGCTGCCATTCATCCTATTTTCCATGTTAGTCAACTGAAGAACATGTGGCTAAAAATGATATTCCATTTCTAGGGTTGCCATTAGTGGATGCAAATGGCAAAATCAAAACTGGGCCTGTTGCAGTGTTGGACCGACGAATCATGCCAAGGGAAGGAGTGGCTATGACTCAATGGCTTATTTAGTGGTTGAATCTATTGGAAAATGATGCCACTGGGAAGGTGCAAGTTTTATTCAGAACACTTTTGTTGAATTCTAGCCTTGAGGACAAGTTCTAGCTCCAACAGGGGAAATTGTTAGGGAACTCTGGAGGTAAATGAAGCACACGAATAAATCAATAGTGAAGATACTGATTCAATGACACCAATTAAAAGAACATCGATGGAAAATATTTAATTAGATCAGGGAATTAACCATCTAACAGTCAAGTGAATGTAAATAGTAATTACCAATAAAACAAGAAGATACCTTTTTGTCGTTTGTCTTTCTTTTACCACTTTCACTCTGCTATTACTGAATCTATTTTGTTACGGTGAATTGTCAGAAGTCGGTGTATAAAGCCTAAGAAAGATGGAAAATGGAATACTAAAAAGATTCCGCATATCATAGTGTACTTTTCTGTTTAGTTTGTGTAGAACCATAGATCATTTCTTATCCGAGGTGATTTGGTTCGTTTTACTGTGATTTCGGTCAGACTAAAGCTTTTCTTCCTTTTAGATTTTGATTGGGTTCTGACATCCCCACCGCCATCATCCACACCTTTAGCTTTGCCTATTCGCGTTCTAGGCTGTGCTCCTCTCGCCTTCCCTGGAATCCTTCCACAACTCAGTCACCGTCGTGAGCTCCACCATGCCGCCTTCTACAACGTCGCTGTCGGTCGTTGTGATCGTTGTCGACCAAAACCGTTTGCGTAATCCTTTTTGTCACGCCTGGTTTGCATAGATCCAACCCTTCCTCACGAACAACGTGCTTCCTTTTCTACTACAACTATCAAGAGGAAGGCCGCTTCGTGAGACGATGTCCCAAAAGAGCATCAAGCGCCAACTTCACTCGCAGCAATCACAGAAGTCACTTCAGTCAGGATCAAAACACCAAGAGAATGTGGTACATCAACTGGAATCACTTGCCCAAAGAAGTAACCAAAGAAGAGGCATTTGAACAATGAAACTACAGGAAGGTCTAGAGCAACGATGCTATGTTAGAAAATCGACAGGCACAACAAATGAAGAAGATCAAATCAAAAGGAACAAGCGACACCGATTTAATATGGAAACCCTTGTGAAAAAAAACTACAGGCACCGGCCGGCAAATCTTCACTATTTTCTGGAGAGTTACAAAACACAGAGATCAAATCACCCCATGCAGCTTACAAGAAGGTATATATAGATGGTGCCAACCTAGGACTAACTCGAAAACAAATCTGTAATGATCCATACAGCGAGGGGGGGTGGCCCCACTTCTTTTGCTCATCTACGCTCAAAACACTAATCAAAGCATCAATAGCAAGAGCGTTGAGATGCGAGTTTTTCTCATCCTCAACGGTTAGAACCTTGGAGTTCTTTGGAGGAGAAAAACCTACAACTACAATCCGCCAAACAAGATAATCCATAGCTTGGAGATAACATGACATACGAATTTTCCAATGATTGTAGTTCATGCTATCAAATAAAGGTGCATCACCTAGGTGCCTAAAATCCGCCATGGTCATTCGATCACTCTCAAGACGATGAAGTCTATTTAGTGAGAGCTTTAGCTCTGATACCACTTGTAAGAAATCGGATGCCCAAGAGGGGGGGGGGGTGAAATGGGCTTCTTTAAATATTAATCTCAAAACCAATTTTATACTTGTGTCCAAATCTTAATGAAATGAGGAAGCTGAAAACTGATATTTTAACACAGGTTATTATCCTAGGTGATGGCAAGCAAGATAAGCACCCTAGAATAAAAATTAACTAACTCTTGGTTTGCAATCCTAAGGAGACAAGCAAGCAATTCAATTCTAGATAGAGGATGCTAGCAATAAAATTGCTCAAGATAAATTAGTTAGCACACACAAGTCAACACATGATAAGGGCATTACTAGTAAGGTGCTCAAATCATCATATAAGTCATAAGATGCATAATGGATAAATACAAAGTAAAACAATTCATAAAAGAGGCAAGAGATACCACAAGTGACACAAGTATTTTTAGCCCGTGGTTCGGAGCCACGCACCTACTCCATGTTGAGGCAAGCCCATGCTCCTCACAAGGACCGGCTCCCGCTCGAGCCCACGCCTCGTCTCCACTAGGGTGACTCTTCCATCACAACGGTGAGGTGAGCCCCAACCTCTTACAACACGCTTGTTCCAAGAGTAAATAGGCCCTCCTCAAGCCATGTCTCTTGGCTCACTAGCACTCAATTCGCCCGGGCCTTCTCACAACATTCATTGAGAAGATCACCGGCTCAACACCTTCCACACCGTCTAGGTGCTCTCAAGCACCAAGAGTAACAAGCCCGAAGTTTATTTGATCACACCAGATCAAACTCAAGAGAGATGCACACAGGACACTATTGATCACACACTAATCTCACTTAGGATTTTCTTAATCACACTCAAAAGATTAGTGTCTTGGACACTCCTAACACATAGGAGTTCCTCTCACACACTTTCAGCTCAAAGATAATGAATGGGTTCCCAAAAGTTGGTTCCCAACAGTCTGGAGGGGGTATAAATACCCAACACCCTCAAAACTAGCCGTTGGAATCCAAAACTAGCTGTTGAGGATAGCACCAGAGGATTTACATTTGCCACGGACAGGACTATGCAAAATCCCATTCATCCGTCACTGCATGTACAGCCTGCACGAAAACGGTGATTTCACTCTCGTCCGAACTCGGAATTGGGTGATCTTAGGCTCTATGAAAAGCTAAGAACAAGGGCTATCCATCTAGCAAGATGTCAACACCCAAATACTAAAGGATGAGTGCAGAATTCATGAGGAATCAAAAGACACCCAAAACCTCATATTTTTGGACACCACTAACTTCTCTCTTTTACTAAACACTTCTAGCACCCCAAGACACCTCACTAGGCTCACTTAGGGGCAAGGAGACTCAATGTGCATCACTCGAGAGCTTGAAAATGGTCTGATCAACATCGATCCGGACCCCTCTTGATAGTACGACAACTATCCTAACAATCCGGTCTTTCCACCAACACCAAGATCGGTGAAAGACTAAGAAACATCCTTAGTCCTATGCTAGCCATACCTTGGCCTTGAGCATTTTTAGGTTCACTTCTAAGCTTCATGCTTTTTACTTGATGTGTTGTGCATAATGACCGTCATAATTGTTGAAGTCTTCGTCTTGTCAACCTTGACTTGATCACCTCATGAGGCTCTTACGTCCTATCGACTTTGATTCGATCATCTGCCCGATGATCCTCTCATCAAATCGATCTTGACTCGACCTCAGCTCTTTGTGAATCTTCGTCTAGTTAATCTTGACTTAACAATCAATCCTTTATCATGTCTTGGTCATCACACATGCTTTTGGGACCTAATTCTCTTCAAAGCAATTCAAGAAAGACATTAGTCCGAAAAGCTCAATAGATTTGCATGGATATATTTGATAGTCATTAGATTTTAAGCTCAACAAGTGTTTGATAATGAAACCCAATATATATGAAACACTTGACAAAAGAATGCTCCTACTAAGTGCACCGAGATGTATATGCATTTGATTCATACACTTAGTGAGAATAATACCAAAAGTTATTTAAATTAATTGCAAGGTAAATCAATTTAAATTACTCAATTGATCATTTATCTTCTTAATGATGTGCACATGAATGAATATGAATGAGGAAGAAATGTGCATTGAAAAATATTTGTAATTCCAACACCAAAGAACATAAATATTTCCTTCACAACACAGCAGCCAACTTCAAGAATTTTTATGAATTCTTTGGTCCGTCATGTATGCCGGACCAAATTATTTGCTCCGTCATAAATAGGAGTTTAAGAGAATTTGGTCCAGCACAAAAGGGAAACTTACTGCTAGATTGAGTGGGTGATCCAGTGCGGATTCTAAGCACTAAATCCGATCCGTTCCCGATGAAAGGACTTCCGAAAAAGTGTCAAACATCCAAATCCAAATCGATCACAATCAAATTCAATCACCAAAATACAAGTTATCAAATACCCACCATAAGCTCTCTTAACATCAAGGCATGAAGATATATTGATCCAATGAATTAAACACACATAGATACATGGATCAACATCGAAACAAAAATATTTAAACCAAATTAGACTCCACGACTGCTTTAAAATAAGCATTATCAATAAGTATGTTTGTCATTAATCACCAAATCATACAAGGGCTACCTTGAACTTACAATCTCCCCCTTTTTGGTGATTTATGACAAACCTCATATCAATTGCAATAAATGACAATATGGTAATAAAAACATAACAAAATTGTGCGCATGACAAAATTCACCCCTTTTTGGCTCTATAAATAAATAAGGGGGGCAATTGATAATACATGAAAATTCTTCCCCTTTTGTCATTAATCATCCAAAAAGATTATCATCTACAATAAATCAACATGAATACTCCTACTCTCTTATGAGATGAATAAACAAGATAATGGAGAGTAAGGTATAATAAGGAGCAAAAGGTAGATCATGAAAATCAAGCTCCCCCTAAATCTAGGCATGATATGAAAGTAATAATATCCAAGATTTAGTCAATAACAAATCACAAGTAGCTAATGAAGCAAATATGTCATGCCGTAAGGATATAAATAAGAACAAGCATGACATGGATATGTGAAATCACTTGTGAGAGATAATAGAATATCATGATCATGAGACACAAGATATAAGTGAAGTACAAGCTCATGATCTCTAAAAGTAATGGGCAAGTGGGTACCTCAATATGGTGTGTCATCTATATCAAAATGGAGCATCTATTAACTCACATAAGAAATGTTAGATAACACATAAGCAATTTGTATAGAAGAATAACACTTGTCATATATACCACTTGTAAAGCACTTGTAAGGGAAAAGGACATCACAAATAATCAAGTCCCCACAAGTTAATGCATAGGCATTTACGATATGGTCATGAGAAAGAATATGCCCCTTTGTCGATTCTCACCCACCACATGCTTGAACCGAACCTGATCATTTCGCACGGCCTTCGATCCCTCGGACTATAGTGATGGGGACGGGTGATCCCGATCTTTCGGTGAGATGATGATACGTCGATTTGGGTGTGATGATGGCACCGAATTTAGGGCTTCCTACCAACAGGTCGGGAGCTTCACAATCGCAATGCCAATCCTCACAGATACAAGATCCAAACGATCAAAAGTTCATGCAAGAAATCGAGAACCCACAAGAACAAAGTATGAAGCAATCTGGAAATATGGTATTGAAATCAAGAACAAGTTGAGGTTCTGTTTCTCGGCTCGGGCGGTCTAGTCGACACGCCGCAAACACGGGAGGACGCACACGGGTCTACCAAACACAACAAAACCTAAATCACAACGCATTTACGGCTGGGGCATTATATAGGGTGGAGACCAGACTTGGGGCACCCAAATTAGGGTAGGCCACCACCCTAAAGTTGGCCACCATGCAACCCTAACCATACATGGGCCATAAGCCCAAAAATAAGGTGGCGCAGCACCTGGAATTTTTATCCCGTGAGATTGTTCTGTGATTTCCTGTCGCTCCAGAAGGAATTTGGCCTTGGGACTAGATCCATTGGAAAGGTTATCTCGATACCTTTCAAACGGGTGGTCGCACACTGAAAACGGAGTCCGAGAGCAAGAGTTATGTCCGTTTGAAGTACTGCTGCTCCTGGACGGCCGAACCGGACTTGGAGACGAATTGGGCTTGATCTTGGGCCTTCCTTGGCGTGTGGGCTGTCCTCGATGGGTGTTCTTGACGTGCTGGTCCAGCAAAGGTGGTTGAAAAGGCCTTGCTTCCGGATTAAGCCCTCCAAGCATCGTAGACGAAGTAGCGGCCGAAACAGCGACGGTCGGGGACGAAGGGGCAGCGGTTGTATCCTTGGTTGTGATGTCCTCATCATATAGATCCCATCTATGTCCTTCATTCTGCCGTCGACATTGATCCTCCTTCAATCCCCTGCACATGAGTAGACAAACAACCGATTTTTGGAAACAAATATTTTCCTACTTGATACCACTTGTAAGTTTGTAACTTTAAGAGGCTAAAAGAGATAACACCACTTATAAGATATGACTATAAGAACAAAGTGGGTTATATGACAAATGAATAAGCTAGATGCACTGTATGATGCAGATTGAAAAACAAAACCACTTGCAAGGAAAGCATGCTACTACTTGATACCACTTGAAAGATATTGCAATCAGAAGATAGTGGATCAAGGCAATAGGATTACACTTGCAAGAAAAGGCAACGATCGAATAAAACAAATTTGATGTCTTTTGTAAGTAAGAGCAAAAGATAAAGCTCGAGTAAACAAATAAGCTCTTGAACTTACAATGAAAATAACCTCCTTTATTGGATAAAATCAATAAGATTAAGAAATGATACCAACTCCAAGAGACATACACACGAACACTTTCAATCGAATGAGAAACTCAAGTAAATTTTCTACGATGGATATTACGTAGATTGTAGAGCTACTATATTTATATGCATCCTCATTTTCATCTTGAAAGGTTTTCCAATAATGCAACCAAATCAAATGATATGCAAGAAGTCACGGTTGCATCAAACTGAAAAATTTACATTTTAGACCTTCAACTTAAGCTTCAAAATAGGGCCAATACAAAGTTCAACCATGGTCCACAAGTCATGAGAGAATTTACCCATTAAGATCAACTATAGAGCATCAAAGCTTATTACAATGATTTTCTCAGATTATGAACCCATATGGATATAGGCAGCCCAAAATATGTCCAAAACTGAAAGTTTCAGCAACTTAACCCAAGGTGAAGAAATATGTAGCTTTTTGAAAATATGTCCCCATGTGTTTAACCAAGTCATATATGATAGTTTGGACTTTTTAAGAGCTTTCCAAGGTAAATATACCACCAAGGGTATATTTTTCACTTTTTAGGGTTGCTAAAAATATATGAAGTGATATTTTAGCTCCCCAATATTGTGAATATTTATAAAAACATCATAAGAGTATCTATTGTGGTTTGAAGATGCAAAGAATTAAGAATTAAGCCACAATAGTACAATGAATTTAAATATCGCTTTTTATTTAACTCATGTGGCCCAAAAAGAGAAGTGAAAATAAAAGCAAGACCACATAAGAGCAAATGATTGATTTGTACACACTTTAGGGTACAATGTCATATTAAAAATGATTTGCTCCCCCCTTACTATGATAATTCCAAATAAGTTTGCAAATGGTCAATTCAAAAGATCTAAATGAAAAGATATCCATTATGCTTAGGACAATAGAATAAGACAAGGTAAACCATTTTGTTCCTCTTTATGGATTTCAATTCATAAAGAATCTCACATAGAGAATTCTTAAACGATTGAACTTACAATTTTAACTTGAGAGGAAAATTCTTAACCAAGAATTTAAGTATCGGAGTAATGCTACAAGAAGGTAAATAAAAATACCACTTGTAGGAAATAAGCAATTTCAATGATACCAATAGTAGAAAAGAAAAACTCAATGATACCAAATGTAAACACAAGAAATGAATAAATTCTCAATTTGATGCCACTTAGGATCAAATAACAAAAAATTGATACCACTTGAAGGAATGGTCGATAAAGTCGATGGGTATCAGAGTAATGAATATTTACATGTATCAAAGAGAAAGACAACTTAAGATAGATCAAGAAAATCCAAGTTGCAAGGATTTGCTTTTGATTTTGAAAATCTAAATCACAAAGATTCAGAAAAAGTATCAGAGCGAATTAAGGAGATGATACCACTTGGAAACAATTTAGTGCCCAAAATTTGCTATAAATAAAATCCTCAAGATATTCAATAAATGAATTATGGAGTTATTTGCATTTGAATTGCACAAGTTTTGTCTTTTCAAAAGATCAAGTGACTATCATCTTTAAATCAATTGAATTCTCAAAACTGATACTTCCTGAATTCACTTTCAAATAAACTACAAAGCTTTTGAAATATTGCACAAACAAACTTTGGGATAACAAGAATCTTTTACAAAAAGAATTCTTGAAAAGGGAAGCTCCAAATAAAAGATATCTAAAAGCCAATCTTGAAAAATCTAAAAAACTCAGATAGTTCAGAGCTCAGCCAGCCAGAACCGGTACCACCGCCTTACAGATGCGGTAGTGCCGACATCCAGATTACCGCTTTACAAAAGCAGTAGTGACAATCGTGGCACGATCGAATCAAGATTTTGCAGACTTTTCGAAAACTTTTGCAAATGAAATCCAAATGATTTGAAATTTTCAGGGAGCCAACTTTGAACTATTTCAAACATAGTTAGACAACTTTTGTTTGCAAAAAATTTTCCTTTTAGTTCTATCTAGGCAAAATACGCTTTGAGGCATAAACATGAAAACAAACTTCATAAAGACCTCAAAGTGCAACTTCAACTTAGATTTCATCCATAATTTGAATCCTCATGGCTTGAAGGATTTGGAATACATTTTGAAGCCATGACTATCTAATGAATATAATGAAATCCAATTTGAATACCAAAATATTATATGTAGGTATATTTGAGTTAAACACAAATGTTTTGGCCAAATTAGTTTCCAAAATAGAATTCTTATTTTGAAATCTTGTAAAACTTTTGAAATACATAGTATAGTTGTTTTATAAGACTTTTCACAAATTTTGGGTCTTTTAAATACAATTTTTGACTTTTGTCCAAAAAGGGATCTTTTGAAGAACCAAATGAATCCACAAAGTCAAATCTTCAAATAACACAAAAGCAAATAAAAGAATGAGATAAAAAGTAGAGATTTGAGCTTTTGAGAATCTCCTTCTCTTTTGTGTATGAGTTTAAGAAGCCATTTAGAACTTAGATATAGCACACGATCTGGTCCAAATGGTGATACTCAATTAGTGCAATAATATGACCAATATAGGTCAAAACTAAGTCTTTTGGTGAATTTCAAAAATAAATAACTTTTGTTAGGTTGGTCTTTTGAAAATCTTTTGAACATAAAAATTGTTAAGAATGATCAACTCTAGGATTTTTATTTTGAAATTATTTTCAAAATCTTTTTACCTTTAAAACTATAAAAATTATAAGTTTAAATCCAAAACAAGATACCACCATCTAGATTTTGGGCAAGAAACTCGTTTTCTTTTCAAAATAAAATTTGTGAAGCAAAAACCTTTGAAAATATTTTTATACATTTATTAAGTAGTTTTTCGAAAAATTACTAATAGAGTATACAAATTTTGAGTTTTGGCTAAAAAGCTTGATTTTGAAAATATATATACACTTATATAAATATGGGCACACATATAGGGATGTGATACACATGAATATTGAATTAACATTCCCCTTAATGTGCCACAACACTTATCAAGCTCATAAAACAATATTGGAGTTTTGAATAAGAGCATGAAAGATAGAATGATTTTTCATGATATGCATTGAAATGTAATTACCTACACAAGGTAAAGTGCTTGAATTTAAATTGTTACCGAAGTGGCATTGGTACATGATGGTGGCTTGTATATCTTCATGCTTGGCCTCAAATGGTTGGTGGTGACTCCACCTCATTCATGCACGTGCCAAGTCCTTCAATGCCTCTTCAAAACCTATTAAGCACTTTAAGCACATTTGGGTACCCAATTCTTGTTGGGTCCATGAGTGTTAGTCATAATGTATTTGGGTGCCCAAGTAGATGTCTTGTTCTTAGTATCAATATGAGAATTGCAAGACTTACTACTTTTAGAATTCATTTTGGGACACTTAGTAAGTTGGTTAACCATGGGGTTTGAATTTTTAGCAAGGAGGCAAAGCACACCCTTCTTGACAAAATTCACCTTAGGGCTTATCCTACCACCATTCTTGGGTAAATTCCCAATTTCTTTCTTACCCAAGGTGTCCCCTTGCTCCCCAAGAGAATTGTCATAAATTATGTGTTTTGCCACCCAAATAGGCTTGACATTATTTTTAGTTAGGCTAACATTTTTAGCAAACAAATTACCATATTTATCTCTCCTAAGCATATAATGATCATTGACAAGGACACTCTTTACCAATGTGCCCTTTTTCTCGGCAATTGTAGCAAGTTGGCTTTGAGGCTTTCTTTTTCTTGACTTGCTCCTTGCCAGTTTGACTCTTGATGGATGTGTTCTTGGTCTCCACTTTGTTAGGACACGCTGAGGCAAGGTGCCCAAACTTATTGCATCCAAAGCACTGAATGTTCCTCATCTTGTCGGCTTGGGGCTTGAGGCAACTTCCTTTGTTCTTGGTGGACTTGGAGTGTCTTGTCTTGTGATTGCTCTTCTTAGGGATGAAACCAAGACCCTTCTTATCCTTCTCAGATTTTTGGTTGCCCAAAACGGCATTTAGATTGGCTTTCCCTCTGTAGCATTTCTCTAAGTCCTTTCTCAATTTTTCAACTTGAGCCTTGAGCTCTTTGTTTTCCTCTACAACAAGGTTAGTATAGCAAGTACTAGAGGAAATTGGAGCAATTAAGTTAGAGCAGTTAGGCACATTATTCATCTCATTACAAGCCATATTTGAAATGGAAGCATTTGCACTAGTGCCAAGAATGTCATCAATCAATTCGTCACATAAGGTGGTGCTATTATTGTTAGATGAAGTATTAGGAGTGGAACCTAAATAAGACACATCATCTAATAGATCACAAGTCATGTAAGCATCCACCTTAGCACTAGAGCAACATGGTATGTCAAGTAAATCATCACAAGAAGTGAATATGTTATTTCTAGATGATGTGGATAGAATGACATTTATACAAGACAAATCATCTAGAAAGGTGCAGCTTAAACCTACATCCACCTTGCTAGCACTAACACTCTTGAGGAGGAGATTTTCATGATCTCCCTTTAAGGCATCACATGACTTTTGAAGCAAATTGAGTTTTTGAGACAAGTCATATGATTTCCTTATCTCCTTCTCAAGGGAATCATAGAGCCTACCAATCATATGTATCAATTCATCATGGGAGGGCTCATTGTCAAAGACCTCATCATTACCTTCAGCCGTGAAGCAATGAGGTGAAGTGGGAGATGAAGAGCACTCATCATCATCGGAGCTTAATGTGGAGAAATCATCACTTGAAGTCCATTCTTGAATTGCATCTTCTTGATCAATGGACTTGTTGTGGTTTCTTTGAATTTGCATCCACACATCATAAGCATTCGTAAGATGGCTCCACTTCTTTTGCTCATCTACGCTCAAAACACTAATCAAAGCATCAATAGCAAGAGCATTGAGATGCGAGTTTTTCTCACCCTCAACGGTTAGAACCTTGGAGTTCTTTTGAGGAGAAAACCTACATCTACAATCCGCCAAACAAGATAATCCATAGCTTGAAGATAGCATGACATGCGAATTTTCCAACGATTGTAGTTCATGCTATCAAATAAATGTGCATCACCTAGGTGCCTAAAATCCTCCATGGTCATCCGATCACTCTCAAGACGGTGAAGTCTATAGTGAGAGCCCTAACTCTGATACCACTTGTAAGGAATCGGATGCCCAAGAGGGGGGGGGGTGAATTGGGCTTCTTCAAATTTTAATCTCAAAACCAATTTTATACTTGTGTCCAAATCTTAATGAAATGAGGAAGCTGAAAACTGATATTTGAACACAGGTTATTATCTTAGGTGATGGAAAGCAAGATAAGCACCCTAGAATAAAAATTAGCTAACTCTTGGTTTGCAATCCTAGGGAGACAAGCAAGCAATTCAATTCTAGATATGAGGATGTTAGCAATAAAATTGCTCAAGATAAATTAGTTAGCACACACAAGTCAACACATGATAAGGGCATAACTAGTAAAGTAAGGTGCTCAAATCATCATATAAGTCATAAGATGCATAATGGATAAATACAAAGTAAAACAATTCATAAAAGAGGCAAGAGATACCACAAGTGACACAAGTATTTTTAGCCCATGGTTCGGAGCCACGCTCCTACTCCACGTTGAGGCAAGCCCATGCTCCTCACAACAACCGGCTCCCGCTCGAGCCCACGCCTAGTCTCCACTAGGGTGACTCTTCCACCACAACGATGAGGTGAGCCCCAACCTCTTACAGCACGCTAGTTCCAAGAGAAAATAGTCCCTCTTCAAGCCCTGTCTCTTGGCTCACTAGCACTCGATTCGCCCGGGCCTTCTCACAACCTTCGTTGAGAAGATCACCAGCTCAACACCTTCCACACCATCTAGGTGCTCTCAAGCACCAAGAGTAACAAGCCCGAAGCTTATTTGATCATACCAGATCAAACTCAAGAGAGATGCACACAGGACACTCTTGATCACACACTAATCTCACTTAGGATTCTCTTAATCACACTCAAAAGATTAGTGTTTTGGACACTCCTAACATATAGGAGTTCCTCTCACACACCTTCAGCTCAAAGATAATGAATGGGTTGCCAAAAGTTGGTTCCCAACTGCTCGAGGGGTATAAATACCCAACACCCTCAAAACTAGCCGTTGGAATCCAAAACTAGCCGTTAAGGACAGCACCAGAGGATTTACATTTGCCACGGACTGGACTGTGCAAAATCCCATTCACGACGGACCAAAAAATTTGGTCCGTCACTGCATGTACAGCCTGCACGAAAATGGCGATTTCTCTCTTGTCCGAACTCGGAATTGGGTGATTTTAGACTCTATGAAAAGCTAAGAACAAAGGCTATCCATCTAGCATGGTCTCAGCACCCAAATACCAAAGGATTAGTGCAGAATTCATGAGGAATCAAAAGACACCAAAAACCTCATATTTTTGGACACCACTAACTTCTCTCTTTTACTAAACACTTCTAACACCCCAAGACACCTCACTAGGCTCACTTAGGGGCAAGGAGACTCAATGTGCGTCACTCGAGAGCATGGAAACGATCCGATCAACATCGATCCGGACCCCTCTTGATAGTACGGCAACTATCCTAACAATCCGGTCTTTCCACCAACACCAAGACCGGTGAAAGACTAAGAAACATACTTAGTCCTATACTAGCCATACCTTGGCCTTGAGCATCTTTAGGTTCACTTCTAAGGTTCATGGTTTTTACTTGATGTGTTGTGCATGATGACCGTCATAATTGTTGAAGTCTTCGTCTTGTCAACCTTGACTTGATCACCTCATGAGGCTCTTCCGTCCTATCGACTGTGATTCGATCATCCGCCCCGATGATCCTCTCATCAAATCGATCTTGACTCGTCCTCTGCTCTTGGTGAATCCTCGTCTAGTTGATCTTGACTTAACAATCAATCATTTATCTCGCTTTAGTCATCACACATGTTTTTGGGATCTAATTCTCTTCAAAGCAACTCAAGAAAGACATTAGTCCCAAAAGCTCAATAGATTTGCATGGATATATTTGATAGTCCTTAAATTTTAAGCTCAACAAGTGTTTGATAATGAAACCCAATATATATGAAACACTTGACAAAAGAATGCTCCTACTAAGTGCAGCGAGATGTATATGCATTTGATTCATACACTTAGTGAGAATAATACCAAAAGTTATTTAAATTAATTGCAAGGCAAATCAATTTAAATTACTCAATTGATCTTTTATCTTCTTAATAATGTGCACATGAATGAATATGAATGAGGAAGACATGTGCATTTACAAATATTTGCAATTCCAACACCAAAGAACATAAAGATTTCCTTCACAACACAGCAGCCAACTTCAAGAATTTTTATGAATTCTTTGGTCCGTCATGTATGCCGAACCAAATTATTTGGTCCGTCATAAATAGGAGTTTAAGAGAATTTGGTCTGGCACAAAAGGGAAACTTACTGCTAGATTGAGTGGGTGATCCAGTGCATATTTTAAGCACTAAATCCGGTCCGTTCGCCATTAAAGGACTTCTGAAAAAGTGTCAAACATCCAAATCCAAATCGATCACAATCAAATTCAATCACCAAAATACAAGTTATCAAATACCCATCATAAGCTCTCTTAACATCAAGGCATGAAGATATATTGATGCAATGAATTAAACACACATAGATATATGGATCAACATCGAAACAAAAATATTTAAACCAAATTAGACTCCACGAAGGTTGTGCATGATAGAAACATTCATGGTGAGCTTATATGCACAAATATGATCAAGCATGGTGAAGTCTATAAAGAAGTAACCAAAGAATCACTAAAGAGTAGTCATATAAGATCAAAGATCCAAAGACAAGCAAATCACGTTCACGCCGGACTAAAAAATTTAGTCCGTCGTACATAGAAAGTTAAGAAGATTTTGGTCCGATGAAGGAATGAGAATTCAGTATGTACGCCGGACCAAAAGATTTGGTCCGTCATAGATGGATTAGAAAAAAGACGGTCCGGCGAGAAAGGAAATCTTATTGGACTGGTGCTGAACTGAGATAAGAATATCTAAAGTCCGGTCCGGCGCACAGGCAAAAACCATTATTTTAAGAGCCAATCTTGGGAATCACTAAAGAACTAAATAAGAACATGATCCCAAGAGCAAAATACAAACATTGCGGTAATGTTTATGCCTAAATGAATATGACATGATATAAATGGCATAGATACAAAAACTATTAGCATGTGCTTGCATATGACAAATGCACTAATAAATAGGAGTGGAATACCGAGTACATACCTCAAAGTTGCATACTCATTCTTTTCATATATGATTTCCCTTTAAATAAGATGAGACTAAAACAATCTTCACAATGAACATATTGGTCTCATATCAATAAGCATATTAGAGGTTTGTCATTAAGCACTGCTTTAAAATAAGCATTGTCAATAAGTATGTTTGTCATTAATCACCAAAATCATACAAAGGCTACCTTGAACTTACAGTGTCCCCGGTGGAGCAACCTGATGGACCAATCTGAACTCCGCTACGCTTTGCCAGACTTGGCCTTCTAATTCAGAATTTGGATCATATATCAACAATCTCCACCTTAAGACAAATTCCATCTTGTAGCAATTTCAAAGTAACCATCTTCCTTGAATAACGAAGAAAAATCGCCGACACCAAAAGCCACTAGGGCTTAAACTGTAACACCAACTAAGCTTGAGCAAAGCTCAAACTTAATAGCAGGAACTGGCTTTGTCATCATATCTGCAAGATTATCATGTATACTGATCTTGCATACCTTAGTGTTGCCTTGAGCAATAACATCATGAATATAATGATATCTAAAATCAATGTGCTTTGTTCTCTCATGAAACATTTGATCCTTTGTAAGGTATATGGCACTTTGACTGTCACAAAATATAGTATTGCAAGACTTAACTTCAGAAAGCTTAGCATACAAACCTTTCAGCCAAATAGCTTCTTTACATGCTTCAGAAATAGCCATGTACTCAGCTTCGGTGGTAGATAAAGCAACAGTAGCCTATAAACTTGCTTTCCAACTAATGTCATAACCACCAATGGTGAAAACATAACCTGTGAGAGACCTTCCCTTATCCAAGTCACCAGCATAATCAGAATCAACATAACCAATAAATCCATCTCTAGATTTTCCAAGCTGCAAAGAAGCATTAGAAGTACAACGCATATACCTAAAAATCCATTGAATAGCCTTCCAATGTTCTTTACCAGGATTAGCCATGTATCTACTGACAACACTCATTGCATGAGACAGATCAGGACGAGAGCAAACCATGGCATACATTAGCGAACCAACAACACTAGAATAAGGAACTCTAGACATGTACTGAATTTCATCATCAGACTTGGGATTCATGCATATTAAAGATTTTCCCAATGTAACCTTGCTGGCTAAGATATAGCAAGCCAGACTTTCTGTAAAACCGCAAATCTTCTTTGCCGGGTTTTCGCCGTAAATGTTTTCCATCCTCTTGATTCAAGGTTCAACCGTCGCGCAGTTAATAATTCTAGTAAAGGTTTTGGGTTTTTCCGTAAAAACTTATCGGAATGAGTGTTTTCTCTGAGCCCTATCTATTCTACGGCAAGTTCACTCAAAAAGATTTTGCTTTTCGCCAAGAGTTTGAATTTCTATCTTTGGAATTTGTGGGGTGGTGGACTCTAGTATTGTGGAGTATAAAAGGAAGTTTGGAGGAGAGGGAACCCTAGAATTAAAATTCCCCAACCGGCTCTTCCAACCCAGCCGTATTTTTTAATACAGGCACCCCTGCCCTCCTACGCCTTAGCCTCCCTGGCCGATTGCTCTCCTGCCTCTTCCCTGGTTTCCCCCTGCTGGCGCCTCCTCCCTGCGCTCCTTCCCCTGGCTCGGCGCCCTCTCCTCTCCCTGCTGGGCGGCAACCAGCAGTAGTAGTGTAGCAGCGATAGAAGGTCGGCGGTGCCTCCTCCGGCCGGCTTCTGGCGCCTGCCTCCTCCGTGACCCTCCTCCCACCCTCCTCCCAAGATAGCACCTTCCCCACCTCCCTCTTTCCTCCCGAGTAAGATTTGAGGTGAAAACCCTAGAATTTGAGGTATTTTATTGCTTGCATGCAAGGTGTTTGTGCTAATGCTTAGCTAGGATTCATGATTTTGAGATGTTGGGGTTGGGGAATGGAGAGACTAGAGTAAATTGGAATTTTCTATTTCGGACAGATTTTTGTCCACTGTTAGAACCGCTATTTGAAAATTCTGCAAGCGTTTCCTGGGGGTCTAGATATTGTGAAAGTTATAGATAATCAAATTACCTTTCAATAGAGACTGAAATCACTAAGTTTCATTCATCCGTCTAAAAGTTATGACTGTTTTACTTAGGGCTGTCTAGAATGAGCCGAGTGGTCGGTACCCTCTGTTCAACATCGATCTGGGAATAGCTGGTGCATTTGCCAAGGGAATGGCTATGTTATTCTTGTAGTTTATTCCCTTGCGGTCGTTTTGAGTATAAGAACACGAAAATCCGTTGAGCCAATCAAAAGTTACGCTATTTGGAAGTTTTGTCCCGAAGTTGGGAATTTCAGCGAGCTCAGTTTTTCGGCTGAACTTTAGTGTGTGATTTGGTGGCCTTCATGGCATCTCTTGCATAAATGGCTGTGTCGTAGCTGTAGATTAGCCTCTTATGGTTAAGTAGAGGTAAAGATCCCATTTTTCGGCTAAACCAATTAGGAGTTAGGCTCTTTAGAGCAATGCTGTCCCGGTTAAGCAGATTTCTGTTTTTCGGGTTTTGGGAGTGGATCGTAGGATCGAAGTCGTTATAAGTCTTGTGTTTGTTTTGTTGGTATGTTTTGAGTAGAATGTATATATTTGCAGGTGGTGTGACCCCAAGAGTGGCATCAACTTCTCGCCACTCTAGTTCGAGTGGTTAAAGGCAAGTACATCGAGCTGTGTGCCTAATTGAGTTGTTCGTTGTTATTTATCTTTTCATGGCTAATTTCTATTGATTGTGGCAAGTATGAGTCATATTAGTGATCGTCCCTTCGCGGACGTAATTAGCTATTGGATTCGTATGGTCACTAGTAAGCCTTAATCTCGGTGAGTTTACTGTACCTTTGTTAATATTGTCTTGAGTAGCGAGTATGGGGTACATGGATACTCGTGGTTGATTTACAAGAGATGTACTTAATTGTGCCCCGTCTGGGGAATTGAGTTGAGTATGTTGATTGAAATGTGTTTTAGTTGAGAATTGATGTTGCATCCTTGCATTCATGATATGCATTCATAAAAAGGAAGAGGCGACCCAATTCGATGCGGGCCTCTGTGTTCACACGTAGTGAACACGAAAGTTCTACCTTGTAGTCTCATTCATCGAGGTGAATGGGAGCGAGATAGTAAGAGTAGGCACCTTCCACGGATGGAAGGGACGTGAAGGTGCACACCGACGGGTGGGCACTCGGCAGTACCGGTACGTGCATCGAAAAGAGCATTCATGTGTATTGCATCTTTAATAATGAGTTTTGTGGTAAATGGTATGTCATATGGGTGGCGATTATGGTAAAGGAAGGTTGAGTCGTGGATTCAACCCAAAAGGGGAGATTGAATCGAATTTGATGAATTAGCGCATTTCATTGCCGTGCTAATTATATTGTATGAATATCGTGGATGGAAGTCGAGTTATGACCTCAACTAAAAGTGATGAAAATGGTTTGAGTTGCAAAAAGGGGTGGTTGAGTCGGGAGACGTTGTGGTTTAGAGTTAAGTAATGCTTCTTGGGCGTTGAATGGTTTTATTACCAAGTTGATGACTTGATTGCAACAATTTTTAGTATGATCAAGTTATTGCTTTAAATGGGTATAAATGCGTATTGTCCGGATGTTGCTTCATTTGTATTACTTGCTATTATGATCAAGCTTTTGTTTTACTTATGATAAATTGGAATTGTTAGTCTCGTGTACTTTGCTAAGTTTGAACTCACGCTTGTTATTTAATGTTTGTAGGTGTATTGAAGTCGGCGGGCATGGATGGGGGTAGTAGCACAATCACGTTTTGCAACATTACCTTTCCAACATGTTGAATTATAGTTCTGATCTTAATAGCTCGTGAAAACTCTTGTAAGAGGTTGTTTGCAGTTATGTTTAATGAATTCCTGTCCTGTAATAATTATGGGGTGGAGTTTATTAATTTCTATTGGATGTGTGATTGATTAACTAAGGACCTGCTAGAATGATATTATAACTGCATCTGTTTTCTGTCTGCTGAGTGGATGTCCTACTTTCTAGAGAGGTCATGCCGAAATTTTGTAAATTTTGGTGGCTTAGTTTTTAAGCCGGTCTTAAGAGTTTAGAGGGTTGGTAGCATTTGTGGTGCGCTCGGCTCCGGGTGTTACACTTTCTATCCCTAATAATTTCCATACCAAGAATCTTTTTCGCTGCACCTAAATCCTTCATGTCAATTTCATTACTTAATTGTGCTTTTAATTTAGCTATATCTGACTTGTCCTTTGCAGCAATCAATATATCATCAACATAAAGAAGTAAATATATAGCCAACCCATTGACAAATTTCATATATACACAACTATCAAATTCGGACCTCTTAAAACTATGTGAAAGCATAAATAAGTCAAACCTTTTATACCATTGTCTAAGAGACTACTTCAGACCATAAAGCGACTTCTTTAATCCGCTCCGGTCCAAGCCTCCCGGCGACGGGCCTCCACTACGCTCCGCCAGACTTGACCTTCTGATTTAGAATTTGGATCATATATCAACATGCTATATCACGAAATGTCAAGTATTCATCCGTTAAAATAATGTTGAAGAATCCTTGTAACATTTCCTTGTTTCAATGAAAGCAAAGTGGTCGATATCTTGGTTTGCAAAGTTTTGAAACAAAAGCATTAAAGGCAATGGAGGATGTGATGTCGAAATATAAGCCACCATTTTTTCATAATTGAGATGCCACAATAATTAGTTTGAAGGCTACAACGTTGGGACAATGTTGACATCTATGAGAATTTGCACATGTCATTGAAGAAACCCACTTCACATACTACCAGATCGGGATATCAAGTTAATCCTTGTCTTTGTACCTAGAAGCAATTCCCTTCTTGAGCAAGCCATGACAAATGTCGCCAATGAGTTTGTATAAAATAAGCAGCAGAGCAGAGATTGTCAGTCAAAAGTTATGTCCGAATCTCACTAGCTAGCAAGGAAAGCATCGAGTTGTTGTAAAGACAAATGGAAGTATGAGGATGTGTGAGATTTGTTCCATCAACCTAGCCATCAGGAATGTCAGAATCAGCTTATCAGACTAGTGTGAAGAAGCTAGAATCATTCTTGGATGTTTGGTGGATGTGTAACAATACATGGAGGAAAACATCTTGCATATGCTTCACGACAACTAAATCCACGAAAAGAGAATTATTCCATCTATAGAATGATTTTAGCTCCTATAGTGCATGCTTAAAGGGCAGGCACCTTTACTCTAATACTAATCGCCATGACATCTATATGGATGGCAACGGCTTGAGGTATCTTTTGCTCAGCCAAATTTTAACCTGAGACCAACAAGATGAGTAGAATTCACTACCGCCCTGGCAAGATCAACGAAGCCCAATTAGAAATTTTATAAGATAAAATGATTTAATGTGAATAATCTAAACCTAAACTAAATTTTCACCAATTTTCTCTGAATTAATAAAGCTTAATAAGTAGATTTATTTGGGTTCGTTGTGTTCCAAAGTATTTTCCTTTATTTTCTTAGAATTTTTCAATACAAGTTATACAAAGCTTGAAACAAGCGAAGAGGTAAG
Organism: Guadua angustifolia; assembly: GCA_036346375.1. NCBI lineage: Eukaryota > Viridiplantae > Streptophyta > Magnoliopsida > Poales > Poaceae > Guadua > Guadua angustifolia. The sequence goes on along the minus strand of CM070503.1, from coordinate 62,000,687 downwards.
TAATCATCATATACTCTTCATTCATATTTTAATATTTATACGACTGTAAAAACCCGGCCCGGTTTCTTCGGCCCGCTCCCTCCTGCCCGTCCCACGGCGCGCGCTGGCATTCAGCATAGGCGCCGCGGCCTTTGGTTCGTTGTCTGTGCAGTGCTCTCTTCACTTCACAAACGATATCGTGCACTTGGTACGTGGATAGATATGATACTCAATTGAAATAAGCTACTAGCAACGATATCGTGCACCTGGGTGTACGTGGATGCAACGTAGATCGATGCCACCGCGTTCGACATGCGCCATCACCATTGTCCCTCGCTTCCTGTGCGCCACTGTCCTATGTGGGCCCGAGATGTCAGGTCCATTGCATATTATGACATTGATTAATTAAAAGCGCGGTTTCGTGAGAAGATTATAGAGTAGAAGGAGACGTGCTGCATGTAATTTGAGGTTCACCGAGCTAGCTGAGCACGGCGTTGTTTGGTATGTGTCAATTTGGTCGATCGGAGGTTACGCCACTATATATCAAGTAAAAACTCTTCCATGCATGCTCAAGAGCAGGGGATCACCCTTCGAGCATATGATGTCAATAATCTCAAAATGCTCACATCTAAATGATCTTTCTTTTCGGTCAGCTGTCAGCAACAGTTATTTCAAATTCATCCCCACGATCCTATGGCACGAAAAAGAGAAGATTACAGAACATGCAAGTCTTGTTCCGACCAACTGAACCGAAATGAATGGAAGTATACTCAAAGAGGACAGGCAGTGATATTTGCCTGCGATGACAAGTAATTGAGCGATCCGCTAACATTTCAACTGTATTCAAACCTGAAAATTTCAGGTGCCTCATGTTGGAGCTAGTTCCGGTGGTTGATAACAATCTGGTCAGAGGTTATGCCATTATCAAGCAAAAAATCCTCCACACTGTCGAGCAGGTCATCATCCTCCGAGCATATGATTTCAGCAATCTCAAGGTGCTTACATGTAAACGATCTTTCTTCTAGCTCCCCAATGATTCTTGCAGACGTTGTAGCAAAACGAGGCTATCGCAGGAGAAACAGACAAGTTTTATCTTGATGGCACATGAATAAACATTCAGCAAAGGAATTGAAGTAACAATATACATGTGGAGAGAAACATGTACCTGTGCGAGTGTCAGAGTTAGCTTCTTCAGACTAGGTGAGTTCTGAAGGAAGACTATCAATACATAGAAGTTCGCATGCAGAAACCATTCACCAAGATTCAGGTTTATAAGATTGCTGAATTTCGGACACCATTGATAATTCTTTTCCACCTTCAGCTGCACAAGGTTCAAAAGGATTAGGACATGTGTTATGGATCGAGTATACTTCAGGCGACTTGGCAAGGGAAAGGAGAAACAAAGCGAAGCAAAGGAACCAGAGGAAGGGTCCAGGACACAACGTCTTGCGACGTGAAGGATGGGCCAGCGGCCTAGCGAGGGCACGGTTGCCTGTGGCCGGCCGCTCCCTTATCTCCTCTTTAGTTTATCTCTTTGATTATCTAGTTGTTAGGATGGAGTCTGTTCTTATCTCTTAGTAGTTGAGTCTGTTTCTATTCTCTTAGCATTTGGTTGCAATGGGAGTCAATAAAAGGAAATAGAGAAGGAAGAAAAGGTACGCTTTCAGTACCACCAAATCCAGTCTCAGGCGCTGCCGTCGATAACCGGCCGGTGGCACCGTACAGCTAGCTATCTCGCCGTCGTAGATTCCGTTACGACGGCGTCCACTTCCTCACGCGCAGGTCTCCGTCCGGGGACTCGTGCGTTCCAGCGTTCCCAAACCCAAGAACCACATCAACTGGTATCAGAGCCCGACGATCCCTCTTCGCGCGAAGACGGAGTGGTAGCCTCCCGCCAAGACATGGGAAGCGACGACGACGGCTGGCGATCTCGGATGACCGGTGATGTAGAAGGGCTCAAAACTTCCTTGGCGGAAATCAAGAGGACTCTGGCCGAGCTGGTCAAATCGCAAGGCAAGAAACCAGCAGATGGGGAAGAAGGCGGCGGCGCATGAGGCCGCGAGTTTTCCGATCAAAACGATCGTGAGACGCGCGCGTCTGGGAGGCTCGCTCCTCGCGCTCCTGGCGCACCGTTCGGCCACCGCAGAGGACAGGGCGAGTTCCACATGGGTGGGAACGAACCTCTGGTGCCCAGGGCTCCGCGCTACGAGCTCCCTCTGTACGATGGAACAGAGGACCCTTTGCTCTGGTTGCGCCAGTGCGAGCGGTTCGCTCGAGCTTATGACCTTCCGCGCCACCAATACGTGCAGATGGCAGGACTGCATCTGCGAGGCAAGGCGCAAGAAGTTCTCGACAATTGGGAGTTGGAGGAAGGCCCTATTTCATGGGAAGATTTTTATGAGACGTTCCTACAGCGTTTCACCTGGCATGCAACTTCAGGACCTCTTGGAGACCTTGTCAATCTGAAGCAAGGGGATAGTCGGGTAGACGACTATGCCAGGGAGTTCCAGCGCTTACTGGCGCGCGCCCCGCGCATGAAGCGAGAAGACCAAATCGAGACGTTCACTGCAGGGCTATCTCTCACATTGGCCGGTGATGTGCGGCGGGATCGTCCGCGTGATCTGGCGGAGGCGGTAGGATTCGCGCGGGAAGCGGAGCGCAGGGAGGATGCTTGGATCGCGCGTGCGGCTCAGGGCGCCGCATCCTTGGGACGAATCCGTCCGCCTTCAGGGGGCTCCAGAGCGCCAGATCTCCGACCAGGGCGCGTCGCGCCTGTTGTAGCATCCGCGGTCAGGTCAGCAAGATATTTCACCGGAAGACGCGACGGCGGCCACGACCGACATCGCCTCGGGAGTCGCAAGAATCGGGGCATCCAGGCTCTTCATCGGCAAGTTCTCCCTTCAAACGCCGGCTGAGTGCTGATGAGTTAGCGGAAAGAAGAGCCAAGGGACTATGCTTTAATTGTGACGAAGTTTTCACTCGGGGGCATCGCTGCAAGCGGTTGTTCTATTTTGAAGTCATAAACGAGGAGGAAGGGGATGGCCTTGCGGAAGAAGCAGCAGAGGAAGAAGCCGAGCTTTCGGCTCTGGCGTTGAAGGGGCCTCGCAATAACAGCACCATGCAACTGGGTCTGATGATGCGTGGCCAATCGCTGCATGCCTTAGTGGATACGGGGAGCACTCATAACTTCATCAGCGGATTCATTGCAAAATGTCTGGGCATTAGCCACGAACCAGGAATTGGGCAACAGGTTTGGGTGGCCAACGGCGCACAGCTACCTTGCTTGGGCCGTTTTACGGAGGAGTTCACAGTGGAGGCTCATGCATTCCGGGCGCCATTCTTGATCATTCCTCTGGAGGGATTTGATGTGATATTAGGCGTCCAGTGGCTCAAACCTCGGGGGATATCCATTGGAACTTCGAATCCCTGCAGATGTCCTTCAACACGGACGGGCGCAGCATCTCTCTGAAGGGCATCGACACAGGCCCCATCGGCCTTCACGCGTTGCCGCTAGCCACACAATCGGAAGGATTGACGATCCTCCTTGACGGCTTCAACGACTTATTTCGAACCTCGCTCTGCCTCTCTCGGGCGTAGGATCATCGTGATCGCTGCAGGACGGCACGGATCCAGTGGTGGTCCGCCCGTACCGCTATCTATTCAGCGTATGATGAAATTGAGAAGCAAGTAGAAGCCATGTTGGCCTAAGGAATCATCCGCCTACCGCTTCCATTTTCCTCTCCAAGACTTTTGGTGGCTAAGAGCGATGGGTCGTGGCGGTTCTGCGTGGATTACCGCGCCCTCAACGCCAAGACTATTAAAGACAAATTTCCCATTCCGATGGTGGAAGAGCTCCTCGATGAGTTGCATGGCGCCCATCTTTTCTCCAAGCTCGACCTCCGTTCAGGCTACCATCAGATCCGTATGGCGGAGGACGATATTCACAAGACAGCGTTTCGCACCCACCATGGCCATTTCGAGTTCCTGGTTATGGCCTTCGGTTTGTGCAATGCACCGTCCACCTTCCAGGCCCTCATGAATGACGTCCTCGTAGATTTCCTCCGTAAGTTTGTTCTCGTCTTTTTTGACGATATTTTGATATACAAAGCAAGACCATCATGGAGCATCTGCAACACCGTGATTTGTATCGAACGCTCGCGCACCATAATCTCTTCCTCGTTGCACCAAATGCGCTGCTTATGCGAACCGAAAGTGGGCTACTTGGGCCACATCATCTCTAGCAAGGGGGTGGCCGCGATCGAAGAAACTCAAGTTATTGCCGATCGTCGCCGCCCACTTCACCACGGGCGTATAGCTTCTCGCCTCACGGGTTACTACCGCCGTTTCATCTGCCGCTATGCTTCCATCGCAGAGCCACTGACAGCCCTCCTGCGGCGCCGGGAATTCCAGTGGACACCTGAAGCGGCGCAAGCATTCCAGGCGCTGAAGCTTGCTCTGCAATCGGCTCCGGTGCTTCGTCTCCGGACTTCGCCGTCACTTTTGTGGTGGAATGCGACGCTTCCAGCTCGGGCATCGGCGCCATTCTGCATCAGGAGGGGCACCCGATAGCATATTACAGCCGAAAGTTAGCTGATCGGGCACGGTCGCTTTGCCGCAGCATTTAACGGAGCTCATCGGCTCGTTTAAAGCCATCCGCCATTGGCGACCGTATCTTTGGGGGCAACCGTTCATCGTGCGCACCGACCATGCAAGCCTCAAATACCTTTTGGAACAAGCCTTGGTAACTCCTCCTCAACAACATTGGCTCAGTAAATTGATGGGGTTCGATTTCCGTGTTGAACATAAGCCGGGCCGTTCCAACAAAGCTGCAGATGCTCTCTCGCGTATGTTCGACAGAGAGCCTCTATGTGCTGCCCTTTCCTCTCCGGGTGGGTCGATCATGGAGGAGTGGCGTGCCATTCTACGCCAAGACCCGGAGGTCCAACGTCGCTGCCGAGCTCCAAGCACCAGGGTCCCTTCGGACGGCCGATGCACCACCGCTTCGGTGGAATGGACAACGGGGGATGGCCTCCTCTTCCGGAAGGGTCGTCTACATATTCCTTCTTCTTCGCCTGTGTGCCAGCAGGTGGTGGCGGCGTTCCATGATCTCACCCATGAGGGTATCCACAAGACTCTTCATCGGGTGCGCCAACAGTTTTCGTGGGACAACCAGCGTCACACTATTGCGGAGTACATACGACAGTGTCGCATATGTCAACAAAATAAAATCAGCACGCTGTCTCCTGCCAGCCTTCTTCAACCTCTCCCTATTCCACAGCATGTCTGGTCCGACATCTCGATGGATTTCATTGTGGGTCTTCCGAAGTCCCAGGGGATGACGGTCATCTTTGTCGTGGTCGACCGCCTCTCCAAGTATGGACACTTCATTGCCCTCAAACGGTCGACTTCGGCCCAAGCTATCGCCAATATATTTTTCGACCAGGTGGTTCGTCTCCACGGCATGCCTCACTCGATTGTCTCCGACCGCGACCCCGTCTTCACCAGTGCCTTCTGGCAGGACCTTTTCAAACGGTGTGGCACCCGCTTATTGACATCATCGCTATATCATCCCTGCATCGACGGCCGACGGAGGTGGTTAATCGCACGTTGGAGATGTACTTGCATTGTCTCGCCATGGACACTCCATCCGGGTGGGTCAAGTGGCTGCCATGGGCGGAGTTTTGCTACAACACCTCGATCACTCAGACTTCAGATGGCTCCTTTGAACTTGTCTATGGTCGCCGCCGAGCCTCCTTCCATACAGCCAAGGGGCCACTTCCATCGATTCCGTGGATTGTCAGCCCGTCGAGCGTGACGTCATTGGCGCAAGCTCGTCGCCATCTCCTCCAAGCACAGAACAAAATGAAGCAGCAGTATGACGCGGGGCATCGTGAAGTATCCTTTGAGGAAGGCTCCTGGGTCTGGCTACGACTCCAACCCCACCGGCAAATCTCCGTACGCGCAGCTGGCCAGCACAAACTCTCGCCCAGGTTCTTTGGGCCGTACCAGGTGCTCGCCCGGGTCGGCAAGGTGGCTTACAGGCTTGCCCTGCCGCCCACGGCCCGTATCCACAATGTGTTTCATGTTTCTTTGCTCAAGCCATTCCATGGTGAACCTCCACCGGCGACACCACCCCTGCCGGATGATCTGTCCTTCACAGCGCCGGACAGTCGGCCCCAGCCAGTCGCCCTACTGGCTCAACGTTTCATCCGGGGACAGCGGCAATTCTTGGTTCAATGGGAGGGGGAGCCGGCGTCCGAAGCGACTTGGGTGGATGCCATTGTCCTCCGACGATCTCACCCCGACTTCAAGCTTGAGGACAAGCTTGGTCTTCAGGGGGGAAGTGATGTTATGGATCGAGTATACTTCAGGCGACTTGGCAAGGGAAAGGAGAAACAAAGCGAAGCAAAGGAACCGGAGGAAGGGTCCAGGACACAACGTCTTGCGACGTGAAGGATGGGCCAGCGGCCTGGCGAGGGCACGGCTGTTCGTGGCCGCCGCTCCTTATCTCCTCTTTAGTTTATCTCTTTGATTATCTAGTTGTTAGGATGGAGTCTGTTCTTATCTCTTAGTAGTTGAGTCTGTTTCTATTCTGTTAGCATTTGGTTGCAATGGGAGTCAATAAAAGGAAATAGAGAAGGAAGAAAAGGTACGCTTTCAGTACCACCAAATCCAGTCTCAGGCGCTGCTGCCGATAACCGCCGGTGGCACTGTGACAGCCAACTATCTCGCCGTCGTAGATTCCGTTCACGCAAGGCCCACTTCCTCACGTGCAGGTCTCCGTCCGGGGACTCGTGCGTTCCAGCGTTCCCAAACCCAAGAACCACATCAACATGACACAAAACCAATGCCATATTCTAGAAATCGTTTTACTGGACTCAGGCACATGCTAAACCCATACTAACATAATGACATAAAATCCATACAATATTCTAGGGGGAAAAAACTTACAGGTAGAATTATGTATTTAGAACATGATGGATGTCAAAAAACAGGACAGAAACGGAATAATGTAAACAACAATAATCCATGTTAAACAATATTGTACTTATGTTTCAAAGAGCGAGGGAGTGAGAGAGTCAATAATGCAGAGCATATGTAATTTAATCGGCACAACTGCTTTCCATGCGATTCAGATAGATAAACTTTTGAAAAAAAGACAGTGGGAGATTTATCTGCTTGATTGCTATGATCGGTTACCAAGAGTTGTGAAAGGAGCTTTCAACAGCTGCTGAAGCATTTTTTGTTATGGTGCCTTTTAATTTTCACTTTTATATGAAGTAATGGAAATATAAGTCAAGTAATCACTCTTCTATAAGAGGAAGATGCGCTTTCAGCTTTTACAGCCATCCACAGCAGAACAGTACATATCACTGAATAAGAAATGCATGAACTTCAGTCTGTAATCAAACCACCAAGGTATTTTGGTCAACAGGTTGATGAATCTACAATCTGAGCATATGAACTAGATTCCTAGAGTGGAAACTTCTTTTGGATGATACACAGGAGAGCGCTGCATATGTTTCATTAAATAGAAGTAACAATGAACCAGCTCAATTAGGTTTCCATGCCGGAATACGACAACAGGCAAACCACAATAACAAGAACTCAAACTGCCATAGTCCATACATTATTCCATGATTTTGACTACAAGACGATGAACATCTGATTGCGCTCTATTGAAGAAACAATCATTTCTTTCTTTCCAGACATTCCAGAGGTCAGTAGAGTGGACACTTGACAGGATCAGTCGTCCTGTCAAACACGCATGTTTTCACTTATGATATGTAATGACCCCTCTACTTTAAACGCTTAATAGTGAAGGTCAAGACTAAACGCCAGGCTTAGGTTCATTTTTCGGCATTGATAAACATCTGAAGAAGCACATTTATATTCCATGACAAGAGAAGGAGAAATCATGTACAGTCATGTCAAATCAAGAAGCATACCTTTTTTCCCGTATAACAGAATTCCAAACATGTAACACCAGAAAGGCTCCTCAGAAGCTGTTGGATATCATCAAGATGAAAATGAACGATCAAGTCATTAAGTGAAACTGATGCTATGGCTAGTGATGCCATGTTCTTTAGTGAGGGCACTCCGCCATAAAGACAGCAGAAGCGCAGAGAAATGAGGCTTGGAAGTATATATTCAAAGAGGACAGTGTTATTTGCCTGCGATGACACGTAAATGAGCGATCCACTAACATTTCAACTGTATTCAAACCTGAAAAATTCGGGTGCTTTATGTTGGAGCTAGGTCAGAGGTTATGCCATTATCGAGCTGGGGATCATCCTCCGAGCATTCTCAAGGCGCTCGGGGTGCGTATGGACGCCGGCGATCTTGACCGGGCGCTGGACACGCATCTGCTGCCTTACGACGTTCGCTACTACTGGCCGCAGAACCTCCTGTTGGGTGTGTCGCCGGACAACCGGCTGTTCCTCGTAAACTTCGGGAGCAAGGGACGGGACCTCGTCGTAGCGGTACTTTCCTACTTCGAGATCACCGGAGACGACATCCGCATGGGCCGGTAGGATGGTACGAAGATCTGCCAAGCAATCCCCGCTCTACCAGATAAAGTGGCCACGTGGAGACACTACGCTCAAGCAGCGGTGGTTCGGCGAGAAGAGCGGCGTCGTCTTGTTCACGATTGGAGAAGGCAGCGGAAGCGGTGGCACCTTCACGCTGAACCTCCGGGAAGAAGTGGTGAGTAAGGTGGCCGGCAGCGAAAGCGACTCTTGGAGGAACTTGGTCGGGTATGAGATGAACGTGGCGGCGTACCTCGCGTCGATCGCTGCTTGAGCAATCAATTGTATTGGTGTGCAGCATTTGCACGATGGGTTTGCACGTTGGACGAACGAAGCTAGAGTAAATAAGTAATTTTTATGAAAGTTTATTTGTAGTCCGCTTTAATTTGATAATAAAATGATGCTGAAAGTAATCTTTCGTTTAGTCTAAAACAAACCAATGGATGGAGATCTTCTCAAAGAAACAAACCAATCGATTAAAGTTCCTTCTAAAATAAATAAATCAATTGATTGATGACCTTCTAAAAGAGTCTCTAAAGTTTCACACATAAGGATCCTTATTGCTTCAACTATTCTCTGCAAGTCAGTAAAGCAGCATGAGCTTTGATGGCCTCATTTCGAGTGTTCTATGTCAGCTCCGATAACATCCATTTAGTCAATCATTCGTTAGTAGAATAACAGTTGGTGTTGGTAGAGGTGGGCGTCGTGCCGTGCCGGACTGGCCCGACACAGGTCCATCATGCTTCGTGCTTAAACTGTACCAGACCACGACGACCCATCGTGCCAGCCGTGCCATGCCAGGCCAGCCCGGCTTAGCTTCGGCGAGTCCAAGTACGTTCCATTTGCGCTTCGTACCTGTTTCGTGCCGTGTCGGCCCAGGTTCAACCTATTTGCACTATTGTGACGAGAGAAAAGGAACCGAAAACAAATGGAAGACAGTGGACACAAATATTATAGAAAAAGGACTAAAATTTATTTATTCTTAAAACAAGGGGATGTGTTAAACACAAGCAAGAGAAAGGGTGACTTTTTTTTAATAATACATATTTTAATTCAAGGTGCAAAAATATATCTCGATTTAGAAAAATTGCAAAAATATATCTCTATCGTCATATGGTTGGGCGACAAGATGGAAAATCGCAAAATAATTTGACTCAGCGTTGATGTGGCCCCTTTATCGCCAAATAAAATTGAGATGGATCTCTGTCGCCCAATGGTAGAGGGCGATAGAGACCCTATTTCTTTTTTTCTTTATTCGCATTTATCTTTTGGACCTCTTTTGGCGAGGTTCAGACGAGGTAGTGGACAAACAGAGGGAAAGAAAATATGGCGATAACAAATTTCTTGTGAGCAAATAGAATTGCTTGACTTGTTCAATTCAGTTCAACTTCGAACTTACAAAATTTTTGCAACTCTTCCATTGGAAAAAACCAAATAATTTAGAAAAAAGTAAAAAAGCATAAGTCTAATTATATCTTTCTCGAATTTTAAGAGCCCTTTGAGAAGACATTCAAGGGGTTTTCAAATCAAAGAGAAATGTAAAAACTTTCATTTCATGAAGGTTTTATGTTATGTAATCATTTAGATGGTAATGTAAATGAATCGTAACTATGTAAACCTAAATTGTAAAAATTATTAAATTTTTTTGGAGGAAACTAAATTTATGAGGAACATTTTTCCACTAATTTCATTGTAAAATTCACTGTAACTAATGTGCATTAATTATTGAAAGTCAGTGTTATTTCGATAGTTGGTAGAATTTTAGAGTTCAAACTAGGTTTCAATAAATTAAGAAAAATTCATATTTATCAGTGATAATTCATGTAGTATTTTACAAAATTATTATTCAGTATCTTTTGGTTGACCAAAAAAAATCAAATTTCGTTGTTCCTCATTCTCTTTTGGTGTGCGGCAAATTTGACAACAAATCATAGTAAAACAATGAATAAAATATTTATATTACAAAGTGTAGTAAGTACAACAATTACAGTAAAATTCAAACACACAATCAGGGGCACACAATATATACAGATTCAGGCCTCCTGATAGAGTAATACCCTACTTTAGTATATATGATGTATGAGGCTGATGAATAGAGTACAGAACGGGATGCTTAGCTCTAATTACAAGGAAAATGAACTTGGGGTGGCTAAGTTATGGCTAAAGGAAGCTCTGCTCGGAGATCTTCTTGCTTGTATAGCTCTAGATGGCTGCAGGTTGAGAATTGCTTGTTTTTTGGTGGTGTCTATCCTCGCCCTTATATAGTCGGGGTAGCCTTGGTCGATTCGTAGTCGGGTTGGAGTATCGGATCATAGTCGATGAGGAATCCATCGCCGTTATGATCTCTGTATCGTATCCAAACTTCCGCAGGGGTTAGGCATATTTGAGTAGGTTTCCTTGTATCGGGAACACGATTGGATCCTTCCCTGCATGGGAATTTCCCCCTCTGTTTATATCTTATCCCATCGTTCTGGGCCTGCGATATCCGGAGTTTCCGAATGCTTGTAGTAATATATGTGGTGTGATCCTTGAGTTTATGACGTATGTCTATATCCCATATTTTGATATTCGATAGTATCCCCCGAACTCTGCTTAGTGGAGGGTCCGTTTGAGCGCTCGGTCGATTACTACCAAACTCCAGTTTGGTCGAGTAACGCCCCGCCTGCTTGTGGTCGAATGATTCGAGTAGGTTGGGGAATCGCTAAGTATCAAGTAAACTGTGATGGGTCGAGCGCCCTACTATCAATCCACCTTGAGTGCTTAGGGTAACCTCATGCCGCTCGATATCGACTCGTCAACTCGACTTTGAGCAAAGTTGGAATGATAAACAGAAATTCTGAACGTTGAGCAGTTGAGCATTTATTGCTCCCATCTAGGGTGCCACGACGGGTGCAACGCCATCATTCCGCTTTTTTCGGTGATCAAGGCATCATACGGCGGGAAATGAATCGTTGTATTTTAGAAGCTTTTGGGTTATAAATCCCTAGACTTAGAACTGTAGCCATTTCCTCCTTTCATCCTCAGCCTTATTCTTGAAACCACCATCTCGCCTCTTTGAGCCCTTGTGTTGCTACTCTTTGGGAGATCTTCTTCTCGTCTGTCCTGAATGGCGTCCGGTCCTTCACAATTTCAAAGCCGCTATGCAATTAAAAAGGAAACTAAGACAATGAGCAGGTTTTCAAAGAACGAGACCTTCGAATGTGTGGCAAAAATCCATGAAGATGGAGAAATGTCTCGAGGAGTAGGAGGAAGGTGGCTTCATCCCTCCTCGGGAGTTCTTCCACTGGAGGCCATCTGTTGGTGAGGTTTATCCTACCCCTAAAGATGAGGATGATACTGTAGTTTTTGAATCTTTCTTCCACTGCGGTCTTAGTTTTCCCCCTTCCAAATTTTTGCTCGATATCCTGGACTTCTATGAAATTCAGCTTTTTCATCTAAGCCCCAATTCGATTATGATGCTTAGTGTGTTTGTCCACCTCTGTGAGGCCTTCTTGGGTATCAGACCCAACCTCAATTTGTTTTGCCATTTTTATAGCCTGAAGAGGGCGACTAAGCAAGAAGTTGTCAGGGGTGCTGGATTTCACCTCTATAGCGGCACAGCTAGTGCGTATATTTCGGTTCCAATCACTTCTTCCTGGCAATTAGACTAGAAGAAGCGGTGGTTTTACATCACCTCTCCAGACATAGTCAAGTTTCTCTTGGCCTATCAGCCACTCTTCCTGAATCCCATTGACCTTTGGACGAAAGTCCCTCTGTCAACTGCGCGGAATGTGCATTATGTCAAGAAAATTGAGGAGCTAAGGGAGTGGGGATTAACCGGGTGGCATGTTGCTCAGGATTTTCTGACACGACGATCGAGTCCGCTAAAGTGCCGGGACCACTTGGCCTGGGACTACTCCAGAGTCAGTGATGCAACCAGAGATAGCTATGAAAGTAAACATCAATAATGCTATCTGTTGTTCTTATGCCATGACTGGTGGCTAATGAACTGACTTACTCAGAACTCGGCCCCGGCATCATCGAGGCCTATTCTTGACCAGAGGTATGTATTGAATAATGAGCAATCCTGCCTCATTTGTGCGCTTGTTGTGTTTAACCAAGTTTGTCCTTAGGAGGCTACGTTCGATAATGATAGCAAGTAGGTCAAGCGAGTCATCGGCTTGGACGATGAGCCAACTCGAGACGAAGGCAAGCAGCGGGCTTAGCTCCTACTGGTGTGATGCCATCCATGGATGACGTAGTGCCCGCCATAGATCCAAGTGGGGTCGAAACAGCCCTGGGGCAAGAGGCGGCCGAATCTCCTCAAGCAAGGAGGTCGACGTCTCCAACGTTCCCACGACTGACGAAATGGCTATGAACTTCGTCAGCGGGACCATCTGGCCAGGTGATATTGAATCGCTAGCTCAGATGCTATGAGATTGGTTTTGACATTATCCAACATATCTTGAACGAACAACGGATCACCTGGGGAGACGATACGCAAAGACTAGCAGCCATTACGCAGACGTCTCCTCGAATAGAGTCTTCATCGAATGAAGGGGTCAAAGAGGTAATGCCGCTGTCGGGTAGTTATTTAGTTCGTTTACAACTTAGCATCTTGCTCATGGTAATCATGTATGGGCAGGCTCTATCTTTGGTTGCTGATTCACCGGCGCCATCGCTCCAACCAGCTGGGTCGGGTGAGAAGTCGGCTGTTGGGACCAAATCGGTCATGATGAAACCAGTTGCCTTAGAGAAGAATGTGAGGTAAAGGCTCCGGATAGGGTGGTAAGTTTACTTCTCCATTCTTTTCACCGCAATTTCTCCTTTTTCTAGGAAAATCTCATAATAAGTCCCCTGCAGGAAGGGAGCATCCGGTGGCGCGATCGATGGTGCCACCGCTAGATGAAGCTATGTAATGACTCTCCTGGCTTCTGCACCACTCGATGCAAGTCGCTGTGCATTCTAGGGTGTTCATGCGTGCCTTGAAAGTTGGCAATGAACTAAGCCCACAATTCCGCCCATGACGATATCAATTGAGGTGGGAGGTTGAGTAACCAAGACCTTGCCGCACCGTCAAGGATGGTAAGCAGGTTATTGGTCATCACTTTCTCATTTCCCCCAGCTGCTCTAATGACCATAGTATAGATCTGTAGCACCCCAAATTTTGCTTTTTCTGGATTTATTGTGCTTTTCCCTTTTATTTGAATTTTCTAAGATTTTCTTTATGTCTTTTTGTACTTATTAATTAGGCCATTTGCTGTCTTCTATTTATTTTGTGCAAGTTATTGTTGATCTTTTGCTAGAAGTATTTTATTTGGGTTCTAAATGTCTTAGAGTATTTTCTTGAATTTTTCTAGATTTTCTTCCTATTTATTTTAGCTTTATCTATTTTCCTGATTTGTTTTTAATCGAAAATAAATTAAAATCCTCTGAATAGTGATTGGGCCGAAACCCAGTAGGTCCAGCCCATTTCCCCATGCTCGTCGGCCCATTTAGCCCATCCGCCGAAAACCCTTGGATCGCTATCGTTGGATCTTGATCCAACGATTGTCCTCGCACCACGTCGCTGCATGCTCATGCGCCGTTGATCCGTCGCTGCGTGTACGCTTTCGATGCGGCCACGTCACCTCATCCGAGTTCGCCGCACTGCCATTTTCCCCGCGAACCTCAAAGTTCATTTCCGCCTGTTGCATGCCTCCCTAGACCCCTATTTAATGGGCCGCCACCGCCATCGCTCTCCTCACCTCGTGCCACACCTGCTGACCAATTCCCACCGCCGAAGCTGCCGCCGTTCGTCCCCCGCGAGCTCGCTAGAGTCCCAAACCGCTCCACCATTGGTTTCGCCATTGCCCGCTATTTCCGCTGCGGTACGAGGTCGTCGGAGTAACGCCCGTGTCGAGCCACGTTGATCAAGCCACTGTGCATCGCTGAAGCCGCCCTCTAGCGCCGTCGCCGTGGTCGTGTTCCTCTCCTCCGGTGAACTTGCACCACCACGGCATCGCCGCCGATTCGAGCTTCACCCACCATACGATCTCCATCCAACGCCAGCGATCGGTCCACGTCGTTGCATCCACAGTAAACACCTCCGTCACCCCTCACCGTTGGATTTCAATCGCACGGTAGAGATTGCATCACGTATATTCATGATATCTTAGAGCTCAGCCATTAGATCTTAATCCTAGGGTTTTAGTTGTGCCGCGTTGCATCGTCGCTGTTGGCCGTCAAATCCGCATTGGTTGTGTCCAATTGTGTCGTGTGTTGCACCGTTGCTTCACCTATTGTCGACGTTTGTTATCGGCAATAATGAAAATGAGGCTAGGCGCTGGATCCAAACTCGAAGGTAACACATGACAAGGGATTATCCAGGTTTGAACTCTCGCGGAGGAGATAACACCCTAGTCCTGTGCTCTGGGATTATGAGAGTATACGTGAGTGTGTAGAGTGCTTGTGTGTTCTTTGATCTGATGAATGATGTTTCCCCGCCCTTCCTTATATAGCAGAGGGATGCGGTTACAAAGGAGATCTCTGATTGGTTATTTGGTGGAGATTCTACCTCTATCCTTATCTGCCTAATACGGTAAAAGCTGAGATCACAATCGCATCCTACCTAATCAAGGTTGGTTACCATCTTTAGGGTTTTCTTGCTGCGCACGATGGTGGCAGTCCAACAGATACCAGGCTTTATGCAGTCGGCTCGGCCCATCCCCTCCTGGGTGGTCCTCACGGCCTACTATACAGATACCCGGAGTCCATGTACTCTACAGTAGCCCCTGAGTGCTTTGCGATCGAGTTTCCATCCTCTTGGTCGCACCCCAGCTGAGTCATGCTTCACGCCGAGTGCTTCCAGTTCTTGTCGTAATCTCCTGACTGGTTTCCTTTCCTTGCTGAGTGCTATGCTGCAGGAAAAGAGATCGTGAAGGACTCAATAGAGCTTCACGCTTGATTTTTTTTAAGTGGTACCTAGCCCAATTATTAGGAAACTGGCAATCAGCCTATCTTGGGGCATACCCTAGTTTAGGTTGGCTTTAGCCGAGTGGTACCCATGCCCAATTGTCATGGCGCACAGCTATCGACCCATCATGGGGTGTACCATGGATTGTCCAAGTGGTACCTGCACCCAATTATTACGGTGTACAGCTGGTGACCCGTCGTGGGGTGTACCCTTGGCATCCTTGTTCTGAGTCAACTTGTGATATCTGAATTCGTCTTGCACGGTAACCAGCAATCGACCTAACATGAGGCATATCACAAGAAGACATTATAACTTGGTTCAGAAGGTACCCAGATCCCGTTTTATACGATCATTGGCGATCGACCCATCATGGGGCGTACCATATCTCAAACTTGATCCGGCCTGGGAGTACCTGTGCATGACAGTTGTGGTGCACAGCTGGTGGCCCATCATGGGGCATACCCTAGGGCAGGTCCAGACAAAACACGGAAGGCGAACGCCTTTTCCCACTTAGGGCGAATTTCAGCGTCGCTTCCTATAAACACAATGCTCGGTGCACGCAAAGAGTCTTTCTCCGTGCTGCGCACACCTGCCCCTTCGTCTTCTAAATTTCAACATTTCCGTAGCAATTTTCGTCGCTAGGGTTTACCGCCGCCGCACTTTAACTCTTGTGCCGCTGCCAGCTCCCCTGCCATAGATGCCTTCTTCCTCCTCCCAGGACGCCCCTATGCAACCCCCATCTAAGGATTGAGCCACTTCGGTGATGACGAAGAAACACTTTGAGGAGATGGTCATCTCCGGAGTTCTTCTAGCTTTGGAGTTAATCTGCACGCGTCCAGCTGCAGGTGAATCCTCTCTTACTCCCCGTTCTAATGAGATCGTGGCTTTTGAGTCCTTTTTCCAGCGCAGATTTAGCCTTTCCGGCAGCGCTTTCTTCCGTGGTCTCCTTCACTTTTATGGAATTGAGTTGATCAATTTGAACCCTAACTCCATTCTTCAAATTTCCATCTTTGTCAATCTATGCGAAGCATTTCTCGGAATTCGCCCGCATTTCAATCTTTTCTGCCAACTTTTTCTTCTTAAGCCTTACCCGAACAAGAGCGCCCTAAGGCGCTTGAGGTGCCGACTTCACATGTAGGACGGCTAAAAAGTCTTACTTTTCTATCCCCTTCAAGTTTTCTAACAAGGGTTGGCACCAAGAGTGGTTCTACCGCACCAATCCTGATCCCTTTCTCCCTCCTTTTGCAGGACGCTCACCCACATTTTCGCCTTCTTGGGTCACGACTCCTTTGAGTAATGAAATGGACTAGGTTGAAGAACTCATGCAATTAATCAGCAAGCTGAAGGAAACAGGTCTGACTGGGGTTGATATTGCCGTCAACTTCACCCATCACCGAATACAGCCACTCAAGGAGCGAGTCCACATGGGATTCAATTATAGCAGAGAGAGCGATCCCACTCGGGAGGCGCCCGAGCCCGCCCCAAGAAGCGTGTTGGCCGACCAGATGAACGATTTCTTTGCCCCCGGCACCCAGGTCCTCCTCAAGGGATGCCCAAAGCCATTCACCTTGACGCACCCTCCTCCTGAGGCAAGCATTTTTGTATCTACTAGTCTCTGAATATTGACCTCTGATTTGATGTTGCCTAACTCCATGTTTTCCATCTTTTTCCAAGATCGAATCACTTTCTTCTCCGACACTATCCTCCCCAACATCCCCCAGCACAAGATTACTGAGCGGAAATGGCTTGCCAGCCCTTTGGCTGGGGAGCCGAGTGCTAAGAAGGGGAAGAAACTAGCAGCTGATGAAGCTCCAAGGTCTTCACGCCCGATTGGAGGTCCAATGATCAGGGAGCCCCCGACGTTGCAAACGGCAGGCACGACACTGCACACGGCGGGGTTCGCGTCTCACACGCCGCTTCCAAAGCCCAGCTCGAAACCGGATCCCCCTCTGAGTGGCTCAACTACTCGAAAGGGGCCGGATGCCGGGAA
The DNA here is from genome assembly GCA_036346375.1 of Guadua angustifolia. Lineage (NCBI taxonomy): Eukaryota > Viridiplantae > Streptophyta > Magnoliopsida > Poales > Poaceae > Guadua > Guadua angustifolia. The sequence goes on along the minus strand of CM070503.1, from coordinate 61,983,256 downwards.
GGGAAAGGAGCTCGCGGCCAAGGAGTCTCAGAAACCGTCCCATCGGATTGGGGGCCCGGCGATTCGGGATCCTGCGGCTCAACATCCTACGCGGTCAACTTCTCTACCTTCCAAGTCTAGCACAAAATCGGACCCCCCCTCCGAGTAGTTCGGCCCCGGAGAGTGTCTGGAGTGAGAATAAAGAAGTCCGACAAGTTAGTTCCCCTATCGACTCTTACTCTTGCTCTACTGGGTTGTGTTCTGATTTCCCTTTTTCTTTTTGCATGGTGCCGTCAGACGAAGTTCCAATAATACCACACCCAGGAGTGCTGAAGCTACCTTGGATCAGGCTGCGATTGCTTTGCCGACTGCCGGATTGAAGCCTGGGAGCGTCAAGGCAGCCCCCGAATCTAAGTCGCTTCTCCTTCTGGCTGGGCACTCGCCCAGCAGTCCCAGAAGGCCGATGGCCCTAGAGTTCACCACCTATTCCTCTCCTCCGGTGGAGGAAATTCCTCGAGAGCCCTCGCGATTCCCCCCTTCCCCGGCCTCCAGTGCAAATCATACTTCGCAATGAGGAGGACGAATGGGAAGCTTTTGGCAATGAAGACAAGGGGAAGATGAGGGAGAAGCTTTATGAGCATGCCATCGAGAGTACCCGACTGATCTGGGTGAGCTATTAGCCCCTTCTTTCTTTTTTATTCACAACGGACCATGTGTCTTCATTAATTCTTCTTCTTGTACTCCTCAGGCCCTAGGAGACTGTTCTGAAAAGAGAGATGCCATTCTCCGGGAGGTGCTTCCGAAGCTTAAGCTGCGGCAAGACATGAAGCCGACCTTGAGCAAGTTCGCACCGAGAGCAGGGTTGAGCTCGAGCAGGTCAGGAACGAGGGCAAGGCTGAGCTGCGGAAGCTCATGGCCCAAGTTCAGGCCCTGGAAGGGGAGAAACTGAGCCTAGCGGACTCCCTTCAAGGTAAGTGTCTTCGATCATCTTGTTGTATAATTTTGATTGCTTGTCTTCTAACTCTTTTCCCTGTTCCAGCCCAGGACCTAACCATCATGGGTCTTCAGGAGGAAGTTAAGGCGTCTGAGGAGCAGCTCAAAGCACTAAAAAGCTCTGAATTCTAGGCTCGAACCAACTCGGAGAAATTGGGGCGAGAGCTGGAAGGCATGTTTCCCAACTTGGCTTCGCCTTTCTTCACATTTGTAATGCCTTTGGTGATGACCCGAATTGCTTGCAGAATATCGGTGGAAGGTACAAGTGCAATTCTACATTCTCAGCGAGAGGGTCAAGTCCGTAGAAGCATTATGCGCCAAGCACCGTGAGGCCTCCGAGGCAATGGCAAAGTTCTTGAGCCCTGGAGAGGCAGGGCCGGGCGATGAAGATGAAACCCTCCTGCGGCTGACCGAGGGGCCCAATAGGCTTAGGGCCCACATTCGGGAGACGGCGACTACAAGCGCTAGCCAAGCTCTAGCAATCGTGAAGTCCCTTTACCCCCGAGTGGATCATGAAGCTGTTAGGGAGGGCTTCGCCAGTACCGTCAATGATGACCAAGTCACTGCCCTCTTCGACAAAGTTAAGGATACGTCTGCTTCTTTAGTAGAAAATTTAGACTTGAGCCCTGTATAATGCATATGTAAAACTTGGCCGAAATTACGTCACCGTGTCTCATGGAATTAACTTTTAACCATAATTGCCTTGCTACTTCCCGAGAGATCTTCGGATCAGTGCATGCATGATACGTATCTGGTTCGGTTTCCCACGCCTGCACGTCTTCTTAGTCATTTCGACTTCCCGTGCCAGCACACCTTCAGAACCGTTTCGGATTCCCATGCTAGCATGCTTTTTAGGGTTGCCTCAGCTCCTTTGGCTATATAGGGCATCATCACTATGGGAGCGATCGCCGCTTCTAAGCTTTTGCTTCTTCTGCTATCTTTGGTTTCTTTTCGGGGTCCCCCAATGGCGTTTCCTTCGCTCCACCACGCTCACGACAAGGTAAGGCCACCGCTCCAAATGGTTGAGCTGGTCTTCAACTTCGGGGACGACGTTCTGGTGGAACGCATAGATGAAGAGGCCTTCTTCGCTGAGTTTTGGGCCGATTACGACCTCGCTCTAGCCAAGGTTGCTGAACAGGAGGTCACCGCCTGGGACGTTGCCACCGTCGCCACCCTTACCGAAGCTGCCCCTGCCAACGCCGAGGTCACCGACGCCATCGTCGAAGCACTGGGCCACGCGCGCCACGCTTAGGTTTAGCTGCCTTAGAGTCATATGCATGTAAAATTTAGGCAGTGTATAAAACATATTCTCTCAGACGTAATGTTTGGCTGACTTATGTAGAATTTTAATGCTATCTGCTTCCTTTTCCATTTTTTTTGACTTTTAGATTTGCCCGAGTGGTTTTGGTCCTTTTCGTTTAAGCACTCTGCCCGACTAGTCTAGCCCCCGAGTGTCGGGAGTTGGCTCATGGCTCTTTATCCTGCACACGCTCGACGAGTGACTAGAGTTTGCCGTTCATAGGCTCAGAGCTTCACTACTTGGAATTAACGAACTCGGGCTCATTTGCAGTCGCTAGGAAAAAGAGGCAAGTAGAACACAGAGGAGCATGTATGCTTGAGAGTGCAGCCCCCCAACTTACTACTTAGTTGGATGACAACTAAGTTGCAAGTCAAAAGATAAAACTTTATTCATAATGATACAATTAAGTACAAAGGTTCAAGTGTAAAAGCGATGTAGCTGTTCTATGTTCCATGTGTTGCCGACAACCGTGCCGTCTTCATACTTGAGCCTGTAAGCCCCCGGGCGCGTCACTTCATCGACGATGTAGGGGTCTTTCTTAGAACCAGATCTCCCTTGGAGAAAACACGGCCTCGAATATTGCGATCGTGATAGCGACTCAGGCCTTGAAGGTACTGAGCTGACTGGATTGCTATGACGTCCCTGGCCTTCTCCAGTTGGTTGAGATCTTCTAGCCGGTTCTCCTCCGACTCGGCTTCCTTGTAGCTTTGAACTTGCGGGGATCCGAATGCCAAGTCGGTAGGTAGGACCGCCTCTAATCCATATACTTGGAAAAAGGGTGATTGCCTAGTTGCCCTGCTGGGGGTAGTTCTCGGCCCCAGAGCACCGAAGGCAATTCCTTAACCCATCGCGTGGCATATGGTTTGAGACGATCAACATTCTTGCTTTCAAGCCTTGCAAAATCGTCACACCAATCTTGAAATTCCCCACCTCTGAATTGAGTGCCATTATCGGTGATAATCCTGTTTGGCACGCCAAATTTGACCACAATTTCCTAAAAGAATTCTCTAGCATTACCTGTTGTGATCGTGGCGACTGGCTTAGCCTGAATTCACTTTATGAACTTGTCGATGGCGACAAAGAGATGAGTGCAACCACCTTGGGCCTTCTTCAAGAGTCCAACCATGTCGAGCCCCCAGACTGCCAACGGCCAGGTGATCGAATAGTCTCAGACTCGCTACGCAAGACATGGATCTGCGAGTTTAAAAATTGATAGCCTTCACAAGTACGGGCAATGTCTTCTGCATCTGTTATAGCAGTCGGCCAGAAGAAACCTTGACGATAAGCCTTGCCCACTAGGGTACTTGACGCTGCATGATTTCCGCATACTCCTAAGGACACCGGAGGCACTTTTTCAAAAGAGCTCTCCAACAACCACATAGCTTTTGCTTCAGCGTGTGATGTACTTTGCCTCTACGTGATCTTCGGGGAGCTTATCCTTCAGCAGATAATCCAAGAAAGGAATTGTCCAGTTAGGGTTGATGACCAAAACTTCCACCTCAGCGGGCTTTTCCCCTGACTTTCTTGACTCCTACTGTCGGCTTATCGTGGGTTTGTGAAGCTTTTATGAATACGCCAAATTAAATCATTCTACCGAGCCTAGTCTTACAAGTTCTTTCCGCTTCATTATCTCGGTGAGCACATGGATGAGCTCCACCATTTAACTTGTCCTCCACTATGCACTTCTTGGAAATATGCGGCCATATTGTCGCCGATGCACGACAAATCCTTCTACACTTGGTTGATCACCAGCTGCAAGTCCTTGCGAACCGTCAATCATCGGATACCGGGCGATATGGTGATACGGAGCCTGTGGATGAGTGCTTCATACTCGACAGCGTTGTTTGATGCCGAAAAGTGGATTTGAAGAACATACTTCAGCCGTTCCCCTGTCAGAGAGATGAGCACTACGCCACCCCGCCGAAAGTATGAGGAACGGTCAAGTATGTTGAGGCCTATGGTGATTCTTTCTTGATTGTACAACAGATTAAGGGGGAGTATAATTGCTACGATGAAATTTTATTCATGTATTTAGAGCAGTGTCTTGTAGTAATTGGCTTATTCACTTTCTTTTCTTTTAGTCATATTCCTATATTTTAGAATTGTTGGAAGGTGTGGTGTTTTCTAAAGTGATTAACAGGATATACTTGAAGAAATACTATTCTAGCGTTTGGGTTGATTCCTGATCGGCTATGAGTTATCGACTGGGAGACCACATTGACTCGTTGTAGTTAATTTTGGCTAAGTACTTCAAACATTTCAATTGTTTTGAGGTTACTAATATTACAGACATTGTTTAAATAAGAAATAAGCTAATTACAGCCCAAAAATGGGAAGCCTAGCACCAAGTGCAGAAAGCACAGCTACGGCTTTAGTAATCATCTCATGCACCGTGTCTAGAACCTTGTTGTATTCCTCGGCGCTTCCAAGTATAGGAGCTGCCTTAGCCGATTGCTTCTTTACTTCGGCTATAGCTAGGGCAAGCTCAAGCTTTTGCGATTTCATGGAGGAAGGCCTTCAGATAGTTGCTTGTTGAGCTTGGCCGTTCCTCCGCAAGAAGCTTCTTGGCCGATTCCATCTTTAGAATTGCCTCCTTGTTTGCTTTGAGGGCCTTAGCATCATTTCAAATTTATGCTTCTTGGCCTTGCCGTTGACCACCATCAATTATCTCCAGAAGGTTTTGATCATCTTTTTGAGCTTCTCTTAGCGTGATCCTGGACTTAGCCATGGTGACTTTCGTCTTCCTGTCATTTAGATGGCACACAATAAGCAACACTGCCATCACTTCTATGGGGAGATTGGCCTCAACCACGGCCATGGCATCATGGGCTGGATGAGTGTTTCTCCACGAGCATAGCCAATATAGACATTACTAGGTTGAACAATTTGTTCAACCTCTCATGCACCCAAGTGCCAATGTGACTACCGCCGATGCACCCACGGAGGAGTCTAGGGTCCAATGGATGTCCGCTGGGTAGTTGTCCGTTGCAATCACCTCATAGTCGTGAAGGTCCGACAAGGTGAAGCCCAATAGAGAATCGGCTAGGTTGGACATCGCGGGAGTGGGAGCAGCTGTGGGGGCTAGTGGCATTGGCTGGGAGGATGGCAGCGAAAGCTTAGAGGCAGTGGCTGATAGATCAGCTAAGATATTGGCCACTTGCACTGACGAAGAGGGCTAGGGTGTAGGATCAAGGATAACAGACTAGAGGGGGGGTGAATAGGAGGTTTCTAAATTTTTTAGCTGTAATTGAAATTAATAAAATTACTAAGCAAGAATTGCGCTCTTGACCATTTGAAGCTAGGTTCTTGTAACATCCCAATTTTTTTAACTTTTTAAATATTAAATATTATTTGATTGCTATTTATGATTTTTGTGAATCTTCTGGAATTTATTAGATTTTCTGAGATTTATTTGAATCATTTTAAATTAATACATGGCTTTTGTTAAGAAATAATTATTAAAGGAAATTTAAAATAAAGTTTGCCCAAAAATATTTTATTTTGAGTTTAAAGGGTCTCAAGGTATTTTGAGGTTTTTTTTCTTTTTCTTTTCGGGTATTTTATTACTTTAAAGAAATCAATCTAATTTTTGTTAAATATTTTAAAAGAAGGGAAAATCTTGATTTGGCCATGTGAACAATACTAGGCATATCCGAAGTCAGTTAGTATCGGCCCGTATGGCCCGGGTTCGGATGGATCTCCGTTAGTCGTTAGATCACCTAGGAATGGTGGGGATTGACCGGATTGGGAGTAGGCAGTGTCCGTTGAATTTGAGCGCCGACCGGATTTTGTCTCGCAGATACACCTCACCGCAGCCAGCGCTGCGGAGAACATCTCCGTGCGTAGTCGAACTTCGGCCGGGAAATTGAACTGCTCGGGCGAGAAAAAGGACGATCGCTCGAGGCGTGGCGGGCCATCACCGATCGAATTCACCAAGATTTTGATATGGTCGCGTGTCTGATCGGGCACGTGCTCGCTCGGCGCTGTTTGTCTTCGAGAAAGTTTGGAAAGTGGAGCCGGGCCAACGTGTCCAGAGGAAGATCGACCGAGTTCAGGTCGGGAAAGTTAAGCGCGCGGGAAAAGCTAGGGACGTCTCCGGCTTACGCCAGAATCAACCCAAGACTAGTCCACACTGGGAAAAAAGGAAACATACGCCGGCATTGGAAAGTATCGATCGTAGCTATCGCTGTTGATTCCAAACCCGATTCAATGCCGCCGAGACTTTCCATAGTCGGCGCTTGGTGGGTATAAAGAAGCTCTGCACTCTCCCCAATACTCACCTTGAGCCACCGCTTTAGTCTCTCGCTCTTGCCGCTGAAGGAGCACAAGAACCATTGCGAGAGTCGGAGTCGCGCCAGCGTCGTCAGGATTTCGCGAAGGATTGCAAGTGTCGCCAAGAGATTTCGAGCGCCGCTGAATTGTCGCCAAGGTCGCGTCCCCGCCACGGTGGATTCAAGCCATCGCTTCATCATCGATCGAACTTCGTCACCGTCGGATCATAATCTAGCATCCGAATTCATCCACGCTATTTCAGAATCGATGGCGCCTCCGATTAAATATCGACTGCTGATTTAGATCGATTTATTGATATTAGGCGACGAGTAGATTTACCCGTAATCATTAGATTAAGTTCATCGCTTTAGATTTCGCCACGCTTTTGTCCATACAAGCCGGGCGGAAAATTCGGATTTTCTTTATAAAGATAATTCGAAAGATTTAGAATTTCTAATTCCGAGTTTAGTCTATTTTCTAAATGTTATAACTTTTGCATATGAACTCCGATTGAGGTGATTCAAATTCCTAAAAATTTGTAAAATTGAGATATTTCTAATGGTGGCTTTTATTTGAATTTTTGAATTTGTTTGCTCTTTGGTTTTGGTTTTATTTGCTTTTTCTCTCGATTCACAGAGACGTTGAATTGTGCGAGGCTTCTGAAGGATTTCTCACTCAGAATTATTTCCGCACCAGAGCAGAGCTTAACGAAGGCAAGTTGTGCTTTGATCATGTTGCACCCATAAACTAGATTGCATGCTATTTTGATTTACCTTATCACTTGTTATTTTATGTGTACAAATGATTTCAACATAAGTTTGGGATTAGCTATCGCACTTTGAATTACACCTTCCTTGCTAGTTGTATGCCATGATTCACTTGTCACCCTAGGTTGGTTCACTATAGTTGGTTAATAATGAAATCAACATGGATGGTTAGATCGATTAGAATGCTTAGCCATGCCACGCCATCACATGTACTTGAATCTTTGATAAATAATCTTGATTAATGAAATATGGAACAATGTTTTGAATTTGTGTGTCATGTGTGGTCACACGATGAGATTGAGTTGTGTTGGCAATGGATGTCACACAACGATATTGAATTGTTGATGGCACGTGGGGCTTGGTAATCAACCGGGTGGTTATGATTTTGGGTCGAGCAAGTGGCAAGGGCAGATGTTCGTGGGCCCGATGGGCAAAGGGTATGTGTATGTCTTGCTTTGGTCAAACTATAAGGACACCTTGCAGCCTTTGACCGAGTCTAACTTGCAACCACATGTCGGAATGGGACACTTAGTCGACTAATTTGCAAATGCTTAGCTTAAGTACTATCGTGGTGGAGTGGTTCATCATTTTAAATGAACCCAGATGGCGCAAGAGGGGGCCTCATAGGTTTCTGCACCCTTCTGTTGAAACCTTAGCGGTAGTATCGGGTTAAGAGGATGCATTGTAAAGGCTTTGTCATGATTCTCTCGCCAAGCATACCAAAGGAAGTGTGCTAATAGCTTGGCATCAAAGAGATTATCATGTCATGTGGGTGAAGTGCATAACCTCTCGCAGAGTGTACAAACTATTCGGATAGCCGTGTTTCACTAGATTGAGCAATGCTCGGGATTACAACCAAGGGTTTAGATTTCTTTTTGAAAATATGGGATGGATGGCAAGTTGCCATGGAAAATTGAATCTTGACTTAGGATGGGAAAATTTGGTTTATTTGAGAATCACTGAATCTATTTACTTGTTATTATTTGTTTTATCGCTTTTTCAATCTATAAATTGTATATGTTTTCAAATGTCGCTATTGCTTATGAACCATGAGCCTTCCTTTGGAATAAGCTTGCATATAGCTATAATAGGATTGCATTCTCATGCACAACTTGTTGAGTACGTGTTGGTGTACTCACCCTTGCCTACAAAAAATCATCAAGGTCAAGAAGGAGTACTATGAAGAGACGAATGTTTAGGGTGCGAGCCTCGCCGGGCTTGCTCGTGGTATCTTTGGGGGTTATCTACGCCTTCATTCCGCAGTAGCTCAATTTGTTGTTCACCTTATGAGGCATTGTTAAGTAAGTTGACCATAAGGTCATTTAACGGTAATATTTAATATATTATGTCTTTCACCTTATTTACGTTGTGTATGATTGTGATATTCACTAATGTTGAGCTGTGTACTAGCGTGATCCTGGACTAGTGCAAGATACACAGAGGGTCCGAATTTGCATATTCGGTCCCGGACAAAAGTGGTATCGAGCCATACCGACCGTAGGTCTTGACCCTAGATAGTTGGTCGCCTCTATAGGTCCTTCAAAATTATTTTCTAAAGTAAAAGACCTAATCTGAAAGAATAACGATTCTTGACTTATCTCATTCTTCTATTTCGCCTTACCCAAAATTCTTTCTTACCCCTTGCTGAAATTTCTTTCCTTACCTCGCTGAATTGTGTAAAATTCTTACCTGAATTATCTTAAATAGAAAACGATATACCACACTTAGGAGATGACATCAGTGCTGTTGCTACCATCATGATCATAACGGAAGGGATCATCAAGCTCACTAAGAGCGGATCAACAAAGTGAATCAAGAGCAAGAAGACTCAAGATTTATATAGCCGCTTGAGACTCATGTGTAGGAATCGCTTCCTAAGATAAGAGAGTCACCCATGTAGATGTAGTTTTGTGTGTTTAGGTTGAATTGGTTCTTCTTGATTGCCGAGTGTGCAAGATGTGTTGCAAAGCTTTAAGGCTTATATAGCGACCATACCAAGTTATTAATATTGATTGCTTAAGTTATTGGGTTAAATCTATCTCCCCTGTGTTAGGACTCTTGTTCCTTACCTATGCTATTCTCACCTACCCCTGTAAAGTAATCAAGTAGACGGTTCAGATTAGTGATAGCAATAAAGCCAGTGAAAATGAAAACCAACTCAATAGAAATCCAAGGATAGATTAGTTTTTCAACCGTCACCACCGATGGATACGTAGAGTTTCAAAATAGTTTTTGGCCGCTCAGACCCAGTTGAGGCAAGCAATGATGAATCAAATACAGAATAGAACTAATCAAGTTAATGCCAGCAAAACATCTCGAACTGCTAATAAGAATTTCCAAACCTATTCTCTAGTCAGCCTTGAATCTCGGGGTCGAGATTCTGTTAAGGGGGGAGGTTTGTAACATCCCAATTTTTTTAACTTTTTAAATATTAAATATTATTTGATTGCTATTTATGATTTTTGTGAATCTTCTGGAATTTATTGGATTTTCTGAGATTTATTTGAATCATTTTAAATTAATACATGGCTTTTGTTAAGAAATAATTATTAAAGGAAATTTAAAATAAAGTTTGCCCAAAAATATTTTATTTTGAGTTTAAAGGGTCTCAAGGTATTTTGAGGTTTTTTTTCTTTTTCTTTTCGTATTTTATTACTTTAAAGAAATCAATCTAATTTTTGTTAAATATTTTAAAAGAAGGAAAATCTTGATTTGGCCATGTGAACAATACTAGGCATATCCGAGTCAGTTAGTATCGTCCAGTATGGTCGGGGTTCGGATGGATCTCCGTTAGTAGTTAGATCACCTAGAATGGTGGGGATTGACCGGATTGGGAGTAGGCAGTGTCCGGTTGAATTTGAGCGCCGACCGGATTTTGTCTCACAGATACACCTCACCAAGAGCCAAAAGCGTGGAGAACATCTCCGTATGAAGTCGAACTTCGGTCGGAAATTGAATCCGCTCGTGAGAAAAGGACGACCGCTCGAGGTAAATACAAGGTGGCCATCACCGATCGAATTCACCAAGATTTCGGATATGGTCTGCGGTTCGATGAAACACGCGCTCGACCGGGCGTTGTTTGTCTTCGAAAGTTTGGAAAGTGGAGCCGCCAACGGTTCAGAGGAAGATCGACCGAGTTCAGGTCGGAAAGTTAAGCGCGCTGAAAAGCTAGGGACGCCTCGGCGCTTACGCCAGAATCAACCCGAAGACTAGTCCACACGCGGGGGAAAAAAAAAGGGAAACATACGCCGGCATTGGAAAGTATCGATCGTAGCTATCGCGTTGCTGATTCCAAACCCGATTCAATGCCGCCGAGACTTTCCATAGTCGTGCGCTTGGCTGGGTATAAAAGAAGTCGCATTCTCCCCAATACTCACCTTGAGCCACCGCTTAGTCTCGTTGCGCCGCTGAAGGAGCATAAAGAACCATTGCGAGAGCTCGTGGAGTCGCGCCATTGTCAGGATTTCGCGGCGATTGCAAGTGTCGCCAAGAGATTTCGGCCGCTGAATTGTCGCCAAGGTCGTCGTCCCCGGTAGCGGTGGATTCAAGCCATCGCTTCATCATCGATCGAACTTCGTCACCGTCGGATCATAATCTAGCATCCGGAATTCATCCACGTTATTTCAGAATCGAAGCGCCTCCGATTAAATATCGACCGCTGATTTAGATCGATTTATTGATATTAGGCGACGTAGTAGATTTACCCGTAATCATTAGATTAAGTTCATCGCTTTAGATTTCGCCACGCTTTTGTCCATACAAGCCGGGCGGAAAATTCGGATTTTCTTTATAAAGATAATTCGGAAAGATTTAGAATTTCTAATTCCGAGTTTAGTCTATTTTCTAAATGTTATAACTTTTGCATATGAACTCCGATTGAGGTGATTCAAATTCTAAAATTTGTAAAATTGAGATATTTCTAATGGTGGCTTTTATTTGAATTTTTGAATTTGTTTGCTCTTTGGTTTTGGTTTTATTTGCTTTTCTCTCGATTCACAGAGACGTTGAATTGTGCGTAGGCTTTGAAGGGATTTCTCACTGTGAATTATTTCCGCACTCAGAGCAGGAGCTTAACGAAGGCAAGTTGTGCTTTGATCATGTTGCACCCATAAACTAGATTGCATGCTATTTTGATTTACCTTATCACTTGTTATTTTATGTGTACAAATGATTTCAACATAAGTTTGGGATTAGCTATCGCATCTTTGTATTACACCCTTCCTTGCTAGTTGTATGCCATGATTCACTTGTCACCCTAGGTTGGTTCACTATAGTTGGTTAATAATGAAATCAACATGGATGGTTAGATCGGATTAGAATGCTTAGCCATGCCACGCCATCACATGTACTTGAATCTTTGATAAATAATCTTGATTAATGAAATATGGAACAATGTTTTGAATTTGTGTGTCATGTGTGGTCACACGATGAGATTGAGTTGTGTTGGCAATGGATGTCACACAACGATATTGAATTGTTGATGGCACGGGGCTTGGTAATCAACCCGGTGGTTATGATTTTGGCCTGAGCAAGTGGCAAGGGCAGATGTTCGGGTGGGTCCGATGGGCAAAGGGTATGTGTATGTCTTGCTTTGGTCAAACTATAAGGACACCTTGCAGCCTTTGACTGAGTCTAACTTGCAACCACATGTCTCGAATGGGACAACCTAGTGACTAATTTGCAAATGCTTAGCTTAAGTACTATCGTGGTGGAGTGGTTCATCATTTTAAATGAACCCAGATGGCGCAAGAGGGGGCCTCATAGGTTTCTGCACCCTTCTGTTGAAACCTTAGCGGGTAGTACCGGGTTAAGAGGATGCATTGTAAAGGCTTTGTCATGATTCTCTCGCCGCATACCAAAGGAAGTGTGCTAATAGCTTGGCATCAAAGAGATTATCATGTCATGTGGGTGAAGTGCATAACCTCCGCAGAGTGTACAAACTATTCGGATAGCCGTGTTTCACTAGATTGAGCAATGCTCGGGATTACAAATCAAGGGTTTAGATTTCTTTTTGAAAATATGGGATGGATGGCAGGTTGCCATGGAAAATTGAATCTTGACTTAGGATGGGAAAATTTGGTTTATTTGAGAATCACTGAATCTATTTACTTGTTATTATTTGTTTTACTGTCTTTTCAATCTATAAATTGTATATGTTTTCAAATGCTGCTTATTGCTTATGAACCATGAGCCTTCCTTTGGAATAAGCTTGCATATAGCTATAATAGGATTGCATTCTGTGCACAACTTGTTGAGTACGTGTTGGTGTACTCACCCTTGCCTACAAAAATCATCAGTGCTGAAGAAGGAGTACTATGAAGAGACGAATGTTTAGGGTGCGAGCCTCGCCGTTGCTGTGGTATATCGGGGGTTATCTACGTCTTCATTCCGCTGCAGTTCAATTTGTTGTTCAGCCTTATGAGGCATTGTTAAGTAAGTTGACCATAAGGTCATTTAACCTGTAATATTTAATATATTATGTCTTTCACCTTATTTACGCTAGTATGATTGTGATATTCACTAATGTTGAGCTGTGTGCACTAGCGTGATCCTCGACTAGTGCAAGATATACGAGGGTCCGAATTTGCATATTCGGGTCCCGATAGCTTCTCTAGGGTTCACTAAGTGCTCCAACAATTAAGATATAAGCAAGATATGATTCTAAGAACAAGATCCATATGATTAATTTGCTAGAAAATTAAATTGAGCACAAGAATAGAAAAATCAAACCACAAGAGAAAAAGACACACAAATTTATCTCTTAGTCTCGAAGACTTACTGATCTCCCCTAATCCATGTTGAGGTAATTTGAACTACTTCAAGCTAGCTCCAACCACTTGAGCCTTCCTCGATCATTTTGGTAGTTCTTCCCTGCTCCAGCTAGGCGAACTCCAGCCTTCACATCTTGCCAGGGCTTCCCATAATTTTTGTCAAGAAGCTCACCGCACACAAATGCCTCCAAGCTATCTAGGAGGTGACAACCTCTGAGAGTAATAAGTCTTGATGCTTGCTTGATGTCAAATCAAGTGTCTAAAGGCTCAACACTAAATACAACACTTGAATTGCTCCTAACTCTCTCAAAATGAGAATTTAATGCACACAATGAGTTGGAGACTTTCTAAAGCTCAAGAATGATCAATGAGGTCCAAGAGATACTCTAGAATGCAAGTGGGGGGATATTTATAACCCCCACCAACTAAACACGACCGTTGGCTAAAAGTATCTCAAAAATACCCTGGGAGGCCGGTCATACTGCCCTACGGCTGGTATGACCACTCATTAGTAGCCAACGGTCGCTACAGTGCATTCAATGCATTGTTAGTGACTGTTGGTCACTGTGGCTGGTATGACTAGGGTGAGTCTATTCATACCGGACTTTAAAATTTCCCCCTTCAACCAAATGAGTGCTCGCTGGAGAAATCAGGCTGACTTGACCCTGGTCATACTACTACCGATATGACTGGACTCACTCCGGTATGGCTAGGTCACTCGGTAGCCAAAGGTGCTCTTCTGTATAAAAACCAGGTCGGGGCACTCTCGGTCATACCACCAACTAGTATGATAGGAGGGGACCTAGTAGTATTGGCCATATAGATCAACAGTGCAATTTTTATGCTTTTTGATTTTTGCTTTGAACGCAATATTATGCAAATATCCAAGTGCACATGTATTGAGCTTCTAAATATTTTTTAACATCGAACAACCAGCCAAGACCCCTCTTAATAGTACGGCGCCTATACTAGCAATCCGATCTTTTCTCTAAACTCTGAGATCAGTAAAAACTATGAAGAAGTCCTTAAATTTTATACCTTAGCCATCGACGAATTGATATTCTCTTTCACCATTTTTATGCTTCCATGACTGCCGAATTTAGAACCAACATATTCTCAAAATACTCAAATTGGAAATGTTAGTCTTTTATTCACAAGTATCATTAATTGCCAAAACCAATTTTAATTAGGGGCCTAGATGCTTTCAATCCCCCCATTTTGTTAATTGATGACAATCCTCATGTAAGAATTGATTTGCGTTTAGATTTCAAGCATGCAACGAAAAGTCATGTTGTAGAGTTTTCGTTTTAACAACATTTTGCTCCTTGAGATGAAGTAGAGAATTTGGCTCAAAATATTATTAAAATGTAACGTCCCAAAATTTGCTTTAAATATATTTATGGCATTTTTGAACTAATTGTTTAAAATAAAGACATGCATTTTGCATGAGCATAAAATCTAAAATTTTGTCTATAATAAAGGCATTTGAGAAATGAGAATGTTCTTTTCAAAAGTTTTCAAAAACTTGTTATATAAATTAAGTTGTTGATTTTATAAAAATTTGTACAAGTGTCTCGATTACTAAAAAAATTTTATGAAAATATATATATCAAAAAATCACTAAACTAACATCGTTAAGTTCCAAATATATCCTAGTATTTTAGGTGATTTTTCCAAGAATTTTAGAGCTCTTTTGCTATTTTATCCTAAACACGTTTTGTTTCAACACTATTCAAGATGCGGAATTTATCTGACGAGGATGTCCTGAACGGAAGGACTTCTTTAGAACTGATTGTTGCCCATTTCTATGCGCATGAACACATGTGGTCACTTATTTTTACTTCCATAAATGTAGTAACGTGAATAAGAATGTTTCCTTTTAAATGAGAACGCTTCCTTTTAAAAAGAGCAATGTAGTAACGAATCCTGTAATGCATAAGTTCCTTCATTCCTCCATGCATGAATTAGTAACGGCAGCTTTCAAGTATGCCGCCGCCATTAAGGGAATGATGAGCGAATCGTTTATGCTGAGAACCGTATTGTTTTGATTTGTATGTCCTGATCTAATACACCTGCTTCTCCTCATTTTGGCCGGATCCTTCTATTCCTCCATTTCATCCTCTCCTCATACCTTCTGTCACCTCACGAGGATTTCGCCAACGCCGGCGCATCCTCCGGTCTCGACTCTTCCTACGCCGACGGTCTGCGCTGCTGCCTGCCGCCGACCGGTACTCCCTCATCTCTTTTGCACGCGCTCTGTCTATCTCGATCAGTTGATCTCGCCATGTGTATTTATGCATGTATATACATGTTAGCACGTACTTATATGTCAAATTTATATATGTTAGAACATACATACATATATATATATACAGAACGCGTGTATATGTATATATTAGTTTAGAATGTATGCAAGTATACGCATATTAGGCCAAATGCAAGTTTATATATATACATGTTAGTATTTAATGCATATCTCACGTATATGTTAGGCCGCATGCAAGTATATATATATACTAGAGGTTAGAACGATGTATACATACATATATATATATATATATATATATATATATATATATATATATATATATATATATATATATATATATATATATATATATATATATATATATATATATATTGGGTTGTATGCATGTATACATATATGTATTTTGGTGATGTTATCTCGATCGATTGGTCTTGTTGTAACATCCCAACTTTTGGCTATTTTTGAATTTTGTAAATTATTTTGAATTTTTGAAAATTTCTGGAATTTATTTGGATTTATTCATAATTTCGAATTAACCTTTCTTTGAAAATTAATTTAATAATAGAAAAGTTTTAACAAAATATAAATGAAAATATTTTATTTGAGTTCAAAATGTCTTAAAATATTTTCTGGAAATTTTCTAGAATTTTTTCTCGATATTTTTAAAGCCTCAAATAATTCAAATGAATTTCTAGCATTACTTTTATTGAAAAACGATTGAAAATTCGATGAATAAGAAAGGGCCCGCCCATCATCAAGGCGCACCGAAACCCTAAAGCCGCCGGATCTTAGCCGCTCGATCCGATCAAGACGCGCTGACAATGGCCCGCGTCGATTCGTCGCCCCGCACCATTGGATTGCCGCCACGCGGTACGCCTGGATGGAGCCACGGCGTTGTCGTATGCATCGAAACTTATTGTCGTCGCGCCATTATCGCCAAGAACGCCGCCATTACTCGCCGCAGCATCTCTTCCGCTTCATCTTCCTAAGACGGTATAAAACACGTTCTTCCGCCATCGAGACCTTTCACGCCCGTGAGAATCGCCAGAGCTGCTCGACGCCTCGCCAGTAGTTCCAAAGCTATTCCGCCGGGTTTGCGCCGCCGCCGATCAATCTTCGCCGTCTTCGAGGCCACCGGAGTGATCCTCGTGCCAAGCCGCATCCGGGGAGTTAGTTCGTGTCACCGAAGGATCATCGGAACGCCGTCGCCTTGGTCATCTTCCCACTCTCAGGTTTTGAACACCGCCGCCTAACGCCGAAACTCGCGAGCAACGCCGCCGTTGGATCTACATCGCACCGCCCCGGTTAGTCCACGCTGCCCTCTTGGTAGAGACCGTATTAGCGCTGCGACAGATCTTAGCCGAGATCTAAAGATGAATGGCTAGGATAGTGCCACGTGCCCAAGTCGATCACCCACGTGCTCAAAAATGTGCTAGATATTAGTCATTTGATTCATGTTGATGGTCTAGATTCAGCCACATGGTCGCATAAATAGTAAACCCCATTTTCATGTATCTACCGTTAGATCTTGTGTTTGCGGTTTAGATTGAGCCAATGAGTTTAGGTCATGATTGTAGAACCTGTAAAGACCACCATTGATTTAGATCGGATGATCCGTGATGTTGTCACAGAGCAATGAACTGGTTCGAGGATTCAACCGCTAGAACCATTGATTTAGATGAGCGGTTCGGATTTATCCACGCCGCAAGCACCGGGTTGCCACGTTGTTCGCTATGCGCCGCATGAATTGAGATTTAATCCGAATCGTTGAATTTCGAATGAACGGTTGAGATCACACCGCACCGAAAGCCAATCTGTGCGTGCCGCGTGTCGCGCGAGTGCCGAGGCGTCGCCGACCGTGCGTCGGTGCGCGGTGATGTCATCCGTGACGTCACCCGGGCCCGCTGTCAGTGAGAGAGAGGGATCCGAACCGTTGAATTGATCCGGGCCGTCCGTTTGATCGTGCGGTCACGATGAAGCCACATGTTCGGCACGAATCTTGGCGCACGATGACTGGGTCAAGAGGAACCGAATCGTTGAGTCAATCGTGGCCGTCCATTTTTAATCGGACGGTTAGGATTAGATCAACCTCTCGATTGATAATGCGCTGACATGTGTCACGACCAGATCCTGCCACGTGTCATGCTGACATCAGCAGATGACGTCATCAGTGGGGCCCACTTGTAAGTGCCGGCACGCACGAGATGCCGACGTTGAAGAAGGACGCCATGCCGACGCCATAATTCTGATTTTCTTTAATAAATATATTCGGCCGAAAATGTTTTTGGTGCTGACGTCATTATTAGCTATGCTGACGTCATAAAAGCCTAATTTTCCGTATAAAAATAAATGAAGAAATTCGGTTTATTCTTTTTGATTTATTTTAAAACTTCAAATGGCTATAACTTTTGGCGTTTTAACTCCGATTTGAGTGATTCCAATTTTTAAAATTTTGTAAAATCAAGATCTATTTATTGGTGATTTTTTTTGAATTTTTAGAGATGAATTTTCTCTCTATAAAATATATTTATTGTGTATATGTTGATTTTAATTAGACGTTGATTTGCCGGGGAATTACGAGGGAGAATTTCCAATACAAGACTTAGCTCCGGACCAGGATCAGCAACTTTTCAAAGGCAAGTTATGCTTTGACCATGTTGCTTCTAAATTTTGAAAAGTATTTTGTTTCAAACTATGCATGCTAATTCAACTAAAAATGGACTTAAATATTTTGGGTGAATTAGCTAGTTAACCTAATTGTTATTGCCACCTTGTTAATAATATTTGTATGCCACGATTCCGTTGATAACCTAAGTTTGGTAATATTAGTTGGTTGATAATATTGTGCCAACACGGGAGGCTAGACCGTGAATAGTTGCTTAGCCATGCTTATAACATGAACAATTTTGTTGGAATATATATAAAAGCAACATTGACTAAAGAATAGTGAATGCATTTTGATAAAAGGTGGAATGATGTTGGTATTGATACTGGAATGTAGAGACCTGTGTGGTCCTACATGAAGGATGATTACGGGCATGTGTTGCACCGTTAAATGACTTGGGGATGGAATTGATTTAGACTAGGGCAAGTGGACCGAGGCTTTGTGCCAAGTGGGCCTGTGTGGCAATTTGGTGGGTTGAGTGATGTGAGGGCTGTGTGCCAATTTGAGAGAAGGAAGTCTTGCCTTGGTCAGTTAAGAACTTCACCTTGCAAGCCTTTGACCTGAGTCTCTCGTACAACCGCATGTATGAATGGGAAGACCTAGTTTAGTAGGGTTCTGATGTCTTACCTTTGATACCTCGGGTGGCGAAGCACCGGGTAACTGATGGGGGAGCGTGTTCGCTGTTACGCGTCTTGGTACCCATTCAACGGTGTTTGTCGGTCCTATACTTTACTCTGAGTGAGGGAAGTGATAGTGAAGGCAACCCGAAGAGGTTCTTAGGTGGAGATGGAAGTCTCTGAAAGGCTTTGTTACGGTCAATCACCTTTGTGATGTGCGACTGTATCTTGTGGGTAAAGTGTACAACCTCTGCAGAGTGTAAAAGCTGCTGAATAGCCGAGTCCACTGTCTGATCGACAATGCTCTGGATTACAAATAAGGGTAGTGTTATGAAAATAAAATGGGGTGGATGGTCAGGTGCGTAATTGATGAATAAAGTTGATTAAGGACTGTGTGTCCAAAATATTGTGGAAAAACAACTTGAGATATATTAGTTATATGGTTTGATGCTTTCAATCTAAATAAATATCACTTTAAAATATTAATGCAAAGCAAAATAACCAAGAAGCCATTCCTTTGTAACAAGCCATGCATGTAGTATTAGATCCGCATTTTGTGCATGACTTGTTGAGTACGGTGTACTACACCCTTATGGACAAAATTTATCGAAAGGAGACTACGCTTAGCTTATGAAGAAGAGTACGCCGAGGAGCCGGAAACTAGGAGCAAGCCTTCATCAAGGCGCCTGTGGCATTGGAAGATCACTACGCTGCTTATTTTCCGTCAAGTATTTATCTTTTACTCGATTAATGTAAGCTCTGGCATGTATAAATATTGTAAGGAGACCATAAGGTCGCATAACTCGCTTATATATCGTGATTGAAGTACTTTGTTATTATTCCGCCGTATGATGTGGTACTTTTACCTGTTTAACCCTGTGGCACTAGCGTGATCCTCGACTAGTGCGTAATACACGAGTGTTCGGATTTGTAAGTTCGGGGCACGACACTTGTCTGCGCGCGTGCCGTTGTCTTTGGTGTCATTTTCCCCTGTGTCGTCGAGGCTCGCGCCGCCGATCACAGATTCCGCCGATCACTGCTGGCCTAGTGCAGTCCGACTCTCCCTTCTCCCGTGAGCAATGGAGTAGCTAGTTTCACTGAATTTTGTTTACCTCTATGTCTCCGCTGTTCCTTTCTTGCCGCTCACATGGACGCCACCACATTGCCATCGATCCACGTGTCACCTTCGCCGACCGGCCGCCACAATTGTCTGCCGCTTGTTTGGTCGCATGCCTCTACTACTCTCTCTCTCTCAGTTTCATGTAAGCTTACCAAGCCAATCCATCTTTGTCCCTTAGTCTCGTGTGGATAAGCCAGTTGAAGAACTTGCATGAAGAAGGGCACAATGCGTACATGGTAGCAAAGCATAACTTAGCATTCGTCTCTCTCATGTAGCCAATCCCCTCTATTAGAGAAGTTATATAGCATTAGTGCCATCATTACATTGTCCGTCATCTGGCCGCTTGCCATCGATCGATCCGTGCACGATCATTGCGTCACGCCATCCGATCTTGACCCTGGCCGATTTCCTTCTCTATCTCTTTCCCGTAACCAAAGCAAGCCAAGCAACAGGCAACAGAAGAATATGCATATACGCCATGAATAGTGTCATGCATGTTCAAAACTAGTTGTATGTAAACATTTTCAAGAAAACACGAAATTTGTTATTTTCATTACAAATTTGTTATAAGTCCAAACTGCATGTGACAAATTTTGTAAATGAGTAAAAATCAATACCTAGCTATGTTAATTTTACTGAAATTTTATAAATAAATTTATACTCGTTAAAATATTCACGGAAAGTCCAAACTTACTTAATTTTGTAGCTCTTAAACTATATGTCCAAAATGTCAAAATAAATTTTATAAATCTTAGAAAATGCTAAATTAATTATCTGGAAGTTTTCATAAAGTTATGAATTAGTTTGATTTCTAGTATTTTCTAAATGTGTGTTTGCATGTTGTTTTGCGTGTTTATTTGGTTATTTATCATTACGCTTAGACATTGAGTCTGTGGAGGACGCGATTTTCGAGGATCAAGCTCCAGACCAAGGCTTGCTGCTTTACTTAAGGCAAGTTATGCTTTGACCATCTTGTTCTATGTTTTTAAATATTATGTTGATTTAAATTATGCATGCTAATTAAATTATAAATGCTTTAAAGTAATTTGGGTTTAGTTAAATCACCACTTGTTATCGCATTCCTTGTTCCTAGTATTTGTATGCCATAAATCCATTGTCACCCTAAGTTGGAAACTATTAAATTAGTCAATATTAGTCACCAACGGAAATGGTTAGACGTAAGCGAGGTATGCTTAGCCAAGTTGTACGCTTCATTGACATCAAGCTTTTATGAGAAAGATGAAATATTGACTAATGAACTATGAAAGACATTTTGAGAATGTGACACGTGTGTTGATGTTATTGATGGCACGCGGTGCATGGTAACCAACCGGGGTGATAAAATAATTTAGACTGTGGCAAGTGACAAGTGGCAAGTGATTAATGGGGGGCTATATGTGGCACATGGGAGTGATATTGTTGAATTTGGTTTTGTGAACTTTGGGTAGTCTTGCCATGGTTACCCTAAGGACTTAACCTTGCAAGCCTTTGAACTGGGCCTAACATACAACCACATGTCTAGTATGGGACAGACCTAGTTGAGTATGATTCTGAAGTCTTAGCATGTGAGACCTCGTGGTTTTTGTAGCTGTGAATGTGGAAAGAAGGGTGTAGTGTTTATCAAATCGGTCTTACATCACTTCAATGGTATACGTTGACTCTGTACTTCCGCTCCGCAAAAGGGAAGGAACAGTGGGAACTATACCGGGAGGTACACATGCGAGGATAGAAGTTTCAGAAAGACTCTGTTATGGTTACTCACCTGTGTGGTGTTTAACTATATCATGTGGGTAAAGTGTATAATCTTTGCAGAATGTACAAACTATTCGAATAGCCATGTCCACGGTATTGGACATTGCTCGGGGATTATAGTCAAGGGTTAGACTTTATTAAAAATGTGGATGGGTTAAAAGATGAAGTTGATGGAAGTATGGATTAGGATGTGGAAATGCTTTTACTTAACTTCTGGAAAAGTTATTGTTAATTCTACTTGTTTTTACTTCTTTTGAATCTACTTATGTTACTTGTTAAATGTTGTTTATGGCAAATTAAACCTTTAAGCCATTCCATTGGAATAAGCCTGGCATGTAGCATATTAGGTTGCATTCTGTGCATAGCTTGTTGAGTACCAATGTACTCACCCCTCCATAATCACAACATCAGAAGATGAAGAACCGGAAGCGTTTGAGGAGGAGAAGAATGACAACCGGGCTAACTAGGGAAAAGGCCCAGTCAGTTGCCTGTGGCAAATGAGGCACCACGAATAATTTTATAATTCTGCTGTTGTTATTCGTTTACTTTGAACTTAGCCCTACTTAGCTTAATATTGTAAGGCTGACCTTAAGGTCTTAACAGTTTAATTTGAATTAAATACATTATTGTTACTATTTTTATTGTGTATGTGTGATGGTATTCATCTCTGCTAGTATCTGTGAGCACCAGCAGGATCCTCGACTCGTGTATCATACGTAGTGTCCGAATTCAAATTCGCGTGACATAAAACCTCAACATTTAATTGAAAACTCTCCCTAAAGGTGTGCATATGAGTGAAGAGTTGTTATTTGCACACTTGAGATTTTTGAGAATTTTGACGGAGTTTTCCCTTAAACATTGAGTCCAACATAACAATATATATGAATATATCAAGCATGAAAGTGAATATGAGACAATAAACCATGAGAAACATAAATAAACATAAGCATAGATAGACGTCCAAATCAACATCCAACATTAAACTTCAAAAACATCCAAAAGCAACATTAAGCATTAGTTTCCAACCACAATCAAAAGATAATAAGGTTCATTAGCTTACAACAAGTATATATATTAATAACTTAAGCTAATTGTCGACGTTTGTTGTCGGCAATAAAGAAAAGGGGGCTGAACGCTAGACCCAAACTTGATGGTAGCACAAGACACGCCGATGTATGCTGTGTTCGGCTCACGGATGAGATAATACCCTAGTCCCAGACTGAATTATATGTGGCTAGCTATCTGCTAATCAGATCAAATCCTGGTGTTCCTCCGCCCCTCCCTTTATATAGCATAAGAAGGGCGGTTACAAAGTGGATCCTACTCGGATACGCAGTAGGGATTATAATTCCTATTCCTATCCGTATCATAACGGTCTGGATTACAATCTTTTCCTTCTTATCCCGAGTCGGTTTCCATCTTTGGGCTTTCCTTATTGTGCGCATCTTGGCGCACCCTCATTGCTTTCTATCTTTTTCTCTATCGGCCCGGCCCATCCGCATTCGGCTAGGCCTCCTTGTCTT
The DNA here is from genome assembly GCA_036346375.1 of Guadua angustifolia. Taxonomy (NCBI): domain Eukaryota; kingdom Viridiplantae; phylum Streptophyta; class Magnoliopsida; order Poales; family Poaceae; genus Guadua; species Guadua angustifolia. Next base: position 61,960,228 of record CM070503.1, on the reverse strand, counting down.
GTCGTGCGGACACCTGGGTACATATGTCCCACAGTAGCCCCCGAGTGCTTCGCGGTCAGATTGCCTTCTTACTTTTAAGCCTTTCCGACTGGTTTTCTATACCGCCGAGTGCTTCGCAATAGGCAAGTAGGCCGTGAAGGATTCGTCAGAGGTCCACGTGTCGCCCTTCCGAGTGGTTCCCAACTCAACTTCTTGGATCGGTACTCGATTTATCATAAAGAATATGGGCCTTTTAGCCTAGGGGTATCTGTATGCTGGAACACACAGTTATTGGCTTATCCTGAAGCGTACCACCGGATTTCATGTTTTTTTAAACCATCTTTATGATATCTGATCCCGTTTCGAACGGTATTCAGCACATGGCCTGTCATGAGGCATATCATAACAGGATGTTTATACTTGGAAGGTACCCAAATCACGTCCACGACGGTCTTTGGCTTTTTGGCCCATCATGGGGCGTACCACTTCCCAAGCTAATCTCGGCCCAGTTGTGTTTTTGTACAGTGATTTACTGTACCTGTCCACAGGCCCATCTTAAGACGTGCCCTAGGGCGATCCCAAGATATGCGGAGGGCGCAGCATTTTCCCACTCAAAGCGAAAGCTGGCATCGCTCCCTTATAAACTTGAGCTTGAGCACAACTGAAATGGTTTTTCGCACTGTGCCCACTTCATCTTCTTTTGTTCAGCGTCCCTCTCGCAAAGTCCGCCGCTAGGGTTTGCATCCTTCGTCTCCTCAATCCAGCGCAATCGCAGGCAAATTTCGCCCAAAAAATGTCTTCTTCTCCTCCAGTTGTTCCTCCATCAACATCGGCCAAGGATTGGGCCACTTCGGTGACTACGGATAACCGGCTGGAGGAGCTGGTTAGCGCTGGCGTTTTTCCCCCATTGGTGGTACTCTCTGCCCGTCTTGCCGCAGGCGAATCTTGCCCCACCCCTCGTACTGAAGAGGTAGTTGTTTTTGAGTCCTTTTTGTGTGGATTTGGACTTCCTGCCTGCCCCTTCTTCCGAGGTCTTCTCGAATTTTATGAAATCGAACTAACCCATCTCAACCCCAATTCCATTCTTCAAATCGCCATTTTTGTTCATCTCTGCGAAGCTTATCTGGGCATCAGTCCACATTTCAATCTCTTTCGCCATCTTTTTATTCTCAAACCCTTCCCCAGCAAGAGCTCCCTTAGGGCTGTGGGAGGCACCGGGTTTCAATTGAGAGATGGCTTAAAGAAAGCCTATTTCGCTATTCCTTTTAAAATTTCCAACAAAGGCTGACATCAAGAATGGTTCTACTGTTCCAATCCCAAACCTCCTCTACTTGCTTTTACTGGGACGCCACCCAAGCATTCTGTTAATTGGTCCTCACTTCCTTCGGGTGACGGGATGGATCAAGTAGTAGATCTTATGGGAATGATTGCTGATCTTAAGCAAGACGGGCTCACCGGAGTGGCCATTGTGCTAAGTTTTGGCTCCCACCGAGTTCAGCCCCTCAAGGAACTAGTCCACCTTGGGTACGACCATGAAGGACCTGACGACCCCACTTGGGAAGTTCCTGAGCCGATATCAAGGAAGGTGCTGCTCAGCCGCGTGGCCGACTTCTTTGCTTCGGGCGTCCCAATTAACAACGACGGATGCCCGAAATCCTTCAAGAAATCGAACCCACGACCCCCGGTAAGGTGTCTTCTTGTTCTCCTGGAATGATCCTCCTGTTTCTCGCTTGACCATGCCCGAGCATGCCTCTTGTTTACATTTGCAGGGTCGTGACGCTTTCTTTTCCGAAGCACCGCTGCCCAAATTTCCCGTGCATAAGAGTGCTAAGCGAAAACGCCCTACACACACTCCGCCCCCTTCTCCAAGTGCCAAGAAGAGCAAGGTGAACGAAGCTGAAGATCCCCTGGGAAAGGGGAAACGTCCGACCGTCCATGTGTCCAAGGAAGATAGAAGGAAAGCGGCGGCGAATGTACACCCGACTGGTGGCCCAAAGGTTCGGGACCCCGCAATCATGCGCCCTCTATCACCCTCGTCGTCTTCAAGTCACTCCGTGACTCCCGTGTACCCCGAGCCCCCGGCTCGGCACTCGGTCAACATTGCGCCACCGCCTCCGCACCCAAGCAAAGACCCTTCGACCCCCACTCCAAGCGCGCAGACCAAATCTTCCGCCAGTGGTGCTCCTACCCGAAAGAACTCATCGTTTAAAGTAACGAGGTCCGGCAGGTAAGCTTTTGTTCTTCTTCGCGCTTTCTGCGTCGCCTTGAGCTAATCGGCTCTTCTTTCGAGAGGGCCTCCGACAAGGTTCCTATGGGCATGCCACCGGAGCCCCAAGATGGCCACCAAGACGCCGCGAACGCCCCGAGTACCCATACACCGACCGCGGCTAAGCTCACCATCTCCGATGCGGCCGGGGAGCAATCGACGATGATTCCTCCAGCTAACTCCGCTTCCTGTCGCGCTGCCTTGAAGGCTCGGCGTGATCCTTTTTATCTTTATGCCGCAAGTGATCATCTTGTCGCCGCCAAGGCATCTAAAGCCGCTATGTAGCGATCCGCTAACCTCAACATCTCCTCACCGTGGTTGGTAGCTTTCGACATCTTTCTTGATTAGGTCGGGATCGCTGACGCCTCTTCCGGAATGCCGCGACATTCGCCGCTTCAAATATCTCTTGACAGTGTTCTTCTTTTGCATGAAGCGCCGGATAAATTTCTGAGTGTCTCGCTCCTTTTTCGCGGCCGGTACAAGTCCCATTGTGTCCCGGTCGCCGTAAGTGCCCCGGAAGTCGGTGATGAATCGCTTCACAAAGATCTCCCCAGGAATCTATGGAGTTTACCGGAAGTCTAGTGAGCCAAGCTTGGGCTGGAGGCGTAAGCATGACTAGCAAATAATTAGCCATAACGTTCTGATTACCACGCACCGCCATGATTGCCAGAGAATAAACTTGTAGCCAAGCCTCTGGATCTCTTTCTCCGTCAAACTTGGTGATGCCTTTTGGGTTGAAGCCTTCTGGCCAGACCACTCGGCGAAGGCGAGACGAGAAAGCTCCGATGCCCTCAATAGGCCCGGCGCTTCGTCGACGTGGGGAATGTCGAGGAGGTGATCCGACCCGCCGATCTTCGCCATCTCCCCTGTCACGGCGGTGATGACCCCTGCGCTCATCTCGGTCGTTGTGGCGGATGCCAAAACGTTCGTAATCGTCTTTTCACCTGCGACGTTCTTCGTCTTCTCGATCCCGCCGACGGGCATTCAGGTCCATTCGGAGATCTCGGCTAATACTTTGCCGGGCGTCTCCTCCTTGTCGGGTTCACGCCGTTCCGATCAAGGCAGATATCACTTTGGCGTGTTTATGAAGTTGATCTATGCGAGTCGGAATCTCCTCTTCCTCTCGCTCTTCTCGATAAAAGTTGGATGGTCACGCCGTCATCATGGCTTGCATTTGGCTATGATCGGCGCAGCTCGACTATCGGAACCAAGTATCGGTCCCAATGTATCGAGGGAGCCGCCTTGGAGGCTACAATGTTCTGCTGAGGAGTGTGAAAAACCGACTGGTTCCCCATCTTTGTCCGCAAAATTTCTTTGTTAACATTGCGGCCTCTGTGCTGAAGAGATTTTGTGCAGCCTTCTTGGCGAAGACGCTTCTTCCGCTGCGCTGGCGGCCTTCTTCGTTGTTGGAATCGCCGCGGATCTTCGACACAAAATCCCGCGAAAACTCTCGAAAACTCTTCGCCGCTTCCAATCGAGAAGAATGAGGGACAGAGGATCGCCTTCGGATCCGAGTGGTTCTTGGCAACTCGACATCCATCTTTGGTCGTGGAAGTAGCAAAATACTTACAGATTGGACCGGTCCGAATCCGAGTCCAAAAGGGAGAGTTGGCCAAAATGCCATGCGATTTAAATCCAAAGCCCAAGTGAAATGCCTAGGAGGGCGCGAAGGTGGCCATGCCCTTGAGGATCGCCATCAAGCTTGCTGCGATTGATCTTAGCGCAGCCCCTACCTGGTGCGCCAACTGTCGACGTTTGTTGTCGGCAATAAAGAAAAGGGGGCTGAACGCTAGACCCAAACTTGATGGTAGCACAAGACACGCGATGTATACAGGTTCGGGCTCTCACGGATGAGATAATACCCTAGTCCTGTGCTTTGGAATTATATGTGGCTAGCTATCTGCTAATGAGATCATATCTTGGTGTTCCTCCGCCCCGCCCTTTATATAGCAGAAGAAAGGCGGTTACAAAGTGGATCCTACTCGGATACGTAGTAGGGATTATAATTCCTATTCCTATCCGTATCATAATGGTCTGGATTACAATCTTTTCCTTCTTATCCCGAGTCGGTTTCCATCTCTAGGCTTTCCTTATTGTGCGCATCTTGGCGCACCCTCATTACTTTATGTCTTTTCCGCTATCGGCCCGGCCCATCCGCATTCAGGTGGGCCTCCTTGTCTTGTCGTGCGGACACCTGGGTACATATGCCCCACACTAATCTTCTAAATAAACTCCTAATCTTCAATATTCATACTTCTCTCCCTTTGGCATCAAGTACCAAAAAGGGAACTCCAAGGCAAGCTCAAGACGAAGGAGGTGTTGGAGGAGGTGGAGTACGGCGATGCCCATAGCAATGAAATGCTAGTGGTGCCTGCTTATTGCCGTACTCTTGGAACAATGAGCGAAGATCCTGAATGGTAGAATCAATAGAGTCCAGTCGTCCACAAACCTACTCAACAGCTTGGTGAGTCTGAGACTGATACTCATCGACATGAGCAAAATTGCTCATCATGTTAGTCCTAAGACTCACAAAGCTACTCATCATAGCACTATGCAGGAAATCAAAGTTCTCATGTGATAAGCCAAAGTAAAGTTGTGGTGTTGGATGAGTTTGTGTCTCTTCCTTCTTGAGATCCTACGGCTGTAGCTGCTATGAGGACTGACCCCTCTATGCCTAAAGACTTGCCTCTCATGGTTTGTATGGTTTCTGGGTGTTGCCACAACCGCCATGATACCCCATCACCCACTTGATGATCATCATAGTGTATGGGGTGAAGTAGATCATCTTGCCACAATCTCTAATAGATGAATGCATCTCATGAAGAATAAAATCTACCACATCAAACTTTTGCCTATTCATGATCTTACTCATAATGTTCTAGGCATAATCTCTAATCTCATCGAAATTACCACTTTTAGGATGAACAGTAGCTCGCACAATCCTATTAATGAGCTGAATGTGAGAAGGAGGTTTGCCGTTTTACCGAACCTCCTGACACGAGCTGCTGGATCATAGAAATTGTATTGATCAGAGAAGGGGAGAATCCTGTCACTATGTATCTTCAGCTGCCCACCATGATATATGCCCCAACCCTACTCAATCTCCACCTTGGAAGCTGTGTACACTGCAGAATCTATCATCCAAGTAATTTTATCATAGGAGTCTAAAATATGGAGGGTGGCATAAACTTGATGAATCATGTCATCCTTGTAATCACACCTCATAATGACAAACTCTGCTAAACTAGTTCCATGAAAGAGCTCGGGCACTCCACCAAATAGTGGAATTTTTCCGATATGCTCCCAACTCACCCACTTGTGCTCTACGAACTCCTTGTTCAGATAAATCTCATGATATACTTTTTGTTGAAACAAGGTTCTGAACTTTTCATGTGTGGCACTATGGGGCAACATATACTGGTTAGCCTATCTTAAAGAAAAATATCTCTCCCCTTTTATTTTCCTTAGATCCATTGTGGGCTCAAAGTCATCAAAATTTTCTTCCTCAGATTCCTCATCTTCACTATCATTTTCTTCAAAGTGTACATCCATGTCTATGTTATCATCCTCTTCTTCACTGGACTCCAACACAACCCTTTTTCCTTTTCCTCCTTTTGAGCTTTCGCTAAGCTCTTCTTAAATTTTTCTTCTAATCTCCCTATCCCTCATTGCCCAAGACTGAATCCTAGTCATCACTTTGTTGAGTCAAAGGAACACCCATTCTCTGACCGATTTAGAACAAATACACCACCATGAGGAAGACGAGGCAAGTTCTTGATCCTCAGCACGACGACTAAGACAACAAGGAATATATTAAGTGAAAATAAGGTTTATAAGCCCTAGGGCCGGTTGCATTAGGCATGGGTGGTGCACGTTTCTAGGGCCTAGAGCACCACCATATGGTGCACAAACCCTAAAATTTGAAGAATCTTGGGTTTTGAGTAGATCAAACCATGGGGCAAATATAGACATCAAAAGTCAATAATCTACTCAATCTAACCAAATATTTCAATTTGTTTCACAACGATTTGCTACTGAAAGACCATGTGGAGGTATATCCTTGTGTGTGATGAGTAATTGACTAGATTTGAGCTTGGTTTGTTTTGAAATTGAGGTGCGCAAACCAGTCCAGGAAGAGCCCCGACCTCACCTAGGCCGACACGGCCTCAACAGGCGCTGCCCCGACCGCAATAGGGGAACCGCCGACCTGGGCCCCGACGAGCCGAAGCCCGGTCGCAGGACCCCGAGGGGCACCCCAGGTTTGATGAAGCAAAATTCTGTCTATTCCACAGGGCTCTAGGCCACGACCTGCGGAGTTGCAGGCCTTGGCAGGCTAAGCTAGATGCCTTTTATGATGGTGAGATGCCAGTACTCCCGAAAGAAGGCGAGCAACCTGACAGGGTTAATGCCGGCGCAGACATCGACGACCTCAATCTGAAGTATCAGTAGGGCGACCGCTGGATCGATGTCATCTTCGCGCTCATCAACGCATCTATCCCGTGCGAAGCTCAAGGTAGCTGCAAGACTTTTCTATCAAGCTATCGCTGGGAGGCCCATCGATCAGCCCTACAAGTGGGTTGGGGCCACGATCTCTTTTTCAGGGGAAGACGCCCCCAAGGTATGGCTAAGGATCTAAAAACCGCCTTGGTCGTGACCCCGACCATCAGCAACACTATGGTCAGGCACGTCATGATCGACGGGGAAGCTCCCTCAATCTACTTCAGGCAAGCGCACTCGAGCGGATGCAGATTCCCCGGTCAAAGATCAAGAATATAGCAGTTTCATTCTTCGGGATCGTTCCTGGGAGTTCAACCATCCCTCTTGGGCAAGTGGTCTTGCCCATTACCTTCGCAATCTTGACAACTTCGACCGAGTTGATCACCTTTGAGGTGGTTGAAGGAGATCTCCTGTACAACGCCATCCTCGGGTGACCAGCGTTGGTCAAGTTTATGGCGGCTAACCACTACGGGCATCGTTGCATGAAGCTCCCTGGCCCTAATGGTGTCATCACAGTGCGGGGTGATCTCAAGGCAGCACACTAGTGTGAAACCAAGGCCTTGGCCCTCGCCGAAATACTGCCCCAGCAAGTGTAACATCCCAAATTTTGACTTTTTAATTATTAAATATTATTTTATTGCAATTTATGATTTTTGTGAATTTTCTGAATTTATTTGGATTTTCTGAAATTTATTTGAATTATTCTCAATTAAATTATATTACCTTTTGTTAAGAAATAATTATAAAAAGAAATTTGCAAAATAAAGTTTTGCCAAAAATATTTTGTTTAAGTCCAGAATATCTCAAAGTATTTTTGAGATTTTTCTTGGAATTTTTAGAGTATTTTTACTACCCTAAATAAATCAATTTATTTTCTTAGATTGTTTTTAATCGAAAAACCCGGAAAATTCCGTGAACAAGAATGAATGGGCATGCCCAACCATCGGCGGACCGCAGTGAAATCGGGAGGAGTAATATGGGCCGTTGGATCGGGATCCAAGGGCCATAAACACGCCACGCCATTTATGAAAACCCTAATGCCGTGTGCCGTTAGATCAAGATCGAACGGTCGTTATCGATCGGTACCGATTCGGACGTTTCGATCTATCGGAGCCGTCGGATGAAGATCGTGCGGTCGTGGCTCATCGTCTCCGAGAAGGACTCCACTGGCTGCCTCCGAAGTCAAACAATGCCGCTGCCGGGAACTTTCCTTGTTTTCAGGCTTGGCGGTATTTAAGGAGCCCCAACCCTTCCCGAGACTTACCTCGAGCCGCCGCATCTTCTCGCTCTTGCGCTGTCGCCGGAGATTCACCGAGGCGCGCAATGGATCTCGCCAGAAGTTGTGCTAGAGCGCCGCCGTTTCCTTCGCTTTTTCACCGCTGCCGAGCCGTCGCCACATGGGTTCCAGATCCAGACTCACGTCCGTCGTCGCCGAAGCGCGCCACTTCTTCCTTGCCGAGTTGCCTCGCTCACCGCTTGGGTGGTTGTCGCTCCTAAGTCCATGAGTTGCACCAAAAGGCCCTCATCGCCGGGTTCGCTTTGCCACCGCCGGATCTTCATCAAAGCGCTCCAAAATCGCCCACGCTGCCTTGTGCACAAAGGAAGTACACAGATAAGCCTTAGCCGCTGGATTGAGATCGTAGGGTCACAGATGGGCCACGCCGATTAAGTGTACAAAGAATCGCACGTTAATCTTGATCGCCGGATTTAGATCCAATGGTGATATTTAGCCACGCCCCAAATGACCGATAGCCGTTAGATTGATATTAAACGGTCCGCATGATGCCACGGTCGTCTGCATCAACCAAGCGGAAATTCATATTTTTCTTTATAAAAATAATTTGATTAATTCAGATTTTATGATTTTAGGGATTTTTCAGGAATTTAAAATTTTAAAACGCTATAACTTTTGCATACGAACTCCGATTGAGGTGATTCAAATTCCTAAAAATTTGTAAAATTGAGATATTTATAATGGTAGCTTTTGTTTTAATTTTTGAGTTCATTTGTTATTTTGTTTTGGTGTTTATTTGCTATTTCTTCTCGATTCGCGTAGACGTTGAATTCTCATGAGGCTTCTAAAAGGAAATTGCAACCCAGGAACAATATTTAGACCAAGACCAGGAGCTTAAGCAAGGCAAGTTGTGCTTTGATCATGTTGCACCCATGTTTGCAAAATTGCTATTTTGATTTACTTTATTGCATGATATTTTATGAGTACAAATGATTTCAACTTAACTTTGGGATTAGTTAATGTACCCTTTGAATTACACCCTACCTTGTTATTTGTATGCCATAATCCACTTGTTACCCTAGGTTGGTTAACTATAGTTGATTAATACTGAAATCAATATGGATGGTTATATCAGATTAGAATGCTTAGCCATGCCACGTCATCACATGTACATGAAATGTTGATTATTAATTTTGACTAATGGAATATGGAACAATGATGTTAACTTGTGTGTCATGTGTGGTCACACAAAGAGATTGAGTTGTCGTGGCGGGGAGGTCACACAACGATGTTGATTTGTGAGTTGCACATGGTGTTTGGTAACCAACCGCGTGGTAATCACTTTACGATTGAAGCAAGTGGAAGGGCAAGTGTGCTGGTGGGCTCAAGTGGAGCCGAGGGTATGTGTAAGTCTTGCTTTAATCAATCCTAAGGACTTAACCTTGCGAGCCTTTGACCTGAGTCAATCATGCAACCACATGTCTCATTATGGGGCGCCTAGTGACTAATTTGCAAATGCTTAACTTGAGTGCTATCGTGGTGGTGTGAGTCCAAAGTGTTACGGAGAAACTCACATGGCGCAGAGGGGGGCCCTGTTGTGGTGGTGTAACCCTTCAGTATTGAAACCTTAGCGGGTAGCACTGGGTTAAGAGGATGCATTGTAAAAGCTTTGTTATAATCGTTCACCTGTGTGGTGCATAATTGTATCATGTGGGTAAAGTGCATAACCTCTGCAAAGTGTACAAACTATTCGGATAGCCGTGCTCACGGTATTGAGCAAAGCTCGAGAATTATAGTCAAGGGGTAGTTAATTAAAATGAACAACTGTTATGGGATGGTAGGATGCCATGTGGATAATTGGACTTGATTTAGGATGGAAAACTTGGTTTATTTGTGAATCACTGAATCTATTTACTTGGTTTAAATGCTGCTTTATTGCAAATAAACCCTTAGCCTTCCTTTGGAATAAGCCTGCATTTAGCTATGTTAGAATTGCATTTTGTGCACAACTTGTTGAGTACGTGTTGGTGTACTCACCCTTGCTTAACAACCAACAAACAGTGGAGGAATCATCGCCTGTGCTTGAGGAGGACTTTTAGGTGGACGCGAGTCGCTAGGCCAAGCCTTGTCAGTCGCCTGTGGTGTACTGATGAGTCACTACGTCTTCTACTATTTTCCGCTGCATTCATTCAAGTTATTTTCAGTCTAGCCTATGTGGTTGAATAATTGTAAGTGATCATAAGATCATACACTAGTTATATTTAATAAATAAAGTCTTATTATTCTTATCGCTAGTATATGATATGATGCTTACCGATGTTAAGTCAGGTGCACTAGCGATTGATCCCGGACTAGTGCGGTAAAACACGCTGGATTCAATTGGTGAATTCGGTCCTCACAATGAGGTCCCGAGGTAATCAAAAGAGCACCCGCTAGAAAGCGGCGATCCAGTCCAGCGGGTCAACGAAGGCTATGCCGCTCGAAGAAAGCGACTTGACTAGGTGTGTTCACATCTTGGCTAAGCTGAGTTCCAAATAGGAACTCGAGCTCGTCACCTTCCTCCACGCCAACAAGAGTATATTCGCATGGGAACCGGTAGACATGCCAGGTGTCCCGGGGGAGGTGGTCGAGCATAAACTACAGTTGCGGCCCGACTGTCGACTCTCTAGAGAAGGTTGCTATAATTAGGGAGAACCTCAATAAACTGCTAAAGGCTGGCTTCATTCATGAGATCGATTACTCCGAATGGTTGGCCAACCCGGTCATCGTGCAGAAGAAAGGCGAGAAGTGGAGGATGTGCGTCGACCACACGGGGTTGAATTCGTGTCTGGCGATAGCTTCCTCTGCGGCATCGACCAAATCGTCGACTCCACTGCAAATGCCAAGATGCTGAGCTTCTTGGATGCTTACTTTGGATACCACCAAATCAAACTGGCAGTCGACGATGAAAGCAAGACATCATTCATCACACCGTTCGGCACGTACTGCTACACAACTATGTCATTCGGTCTCCAGAACGCTGGTGCAACATTCCAGTGCCTGATGACCAAGAGGTTCGACCCTCAGATCGGTCGCAACCTTGAGGTCTATGTAGACGGCATCATCGTCAAGAGCTCCTCTGAGGACAATCACGTTCAAGACCTCGAAGAGACCTTCGCCAACCTGAACAAGCATAAGATCAAGCTTAATCCTGAGAAATGTATATTTGGTGCTGCTTCAGGAAAAGTGCTTGGCTACATGATCGGGGGCTTAGGGGTCGGTCCGAACCCGGAGAAAATCGAGGCGATCGAAAAGATGGCTCCCCCGAATTCGGTAAGGTAGGTGCAGTGCCTAACCGGACGCATGGCTGCCCTTAGCCGGTTCATCTCGAGACTCGGTGAGCTTGGGCTGCCATTCTTCAGGGCCTTGCGCAAACAAGGAAATTTTGAGTGGACGCCCGAGGCACATCAATCCTTCGACAAGCTAAAGGTATACCTTTCAAGCCCACCTTTCCTCACGACTTCGCAGCCGGGAGAGAAGTTGTTGCTCTACCTCGCGGCCACCACCCAAGCTGTCAGTGCCGTCTTGGTGGCCAAGCAGGATACACGGCAACACCCGATCTACTACGTCAGCGAAGTTCTTCACGGACCGAAGGAACGCTACCCTCAGGTCCAAAAGTTGTTGTATGCCCGCCTTATGGCTTCGCACAAGCTTTGGCATTATTTCTAGGCTCACTCCGTGGTCGTCCCAAGCAATTTCCCGCTCGGGGAGATCCTAAGGAATCCAGAGGCTGGAGGTCGCATTGTCAAATGGGCTATGGAGCTGGCTGTGTTCGATGTTGAATTTGTGGCACGTACGGCCATCAAGTCGCAGGTGCTCACCGACTTCGTGGTCGAACAGACATTGCAGCCGGCTCCCGAGCTTGACGTCGAAGGGGAGAAACCCTGGGTCATGTACTTCGATGGCTCAAGATCTTTCAAGCGCTCGGGGGCTGGAATCCTTATTCTCACCCCGCAAGGCGATAAACTGAGGTATGTGGTTCGTTTCGGATTTCCGGCAACCAATAATGAAGCAGAATACGAGGCCCTCCTGGCGGGACTTCGAGCTTGTAAGGCGCGGGGAGTGCGCCGGTTGATCGTAAAGGGCGACTCTTAGCTCGTCGTCAACTAGTTTAACAAAGGTTACCAATGCTCGGAGGACTCCATGACCAAATACCTCGCTGAGGTGCGTAAGATGGAGAAGTGGTTCTAAAACCTGGAAATCAAGCATGTGCCCAGGAAGGACAACTCCAGCGCTGATTTCCTCTCCAAACTCGGGTCGTTCGACGATGAAATCCCTCCAGACGTCATCCTGGAGACCTTGGCTGCGCCTTCAATTTTCGACCAAGTGGTCTCGGTCGTCCTTGTTGAAGGTATTCCCTCATGGGCTTAACCAATCCACAACTTTCTGGCACAGGGAGAACTTCCGTCCGACCCCGTTGAGAGGAGCAGGATCAAGCGTCGGGCGAGTTCATACAAGCTCGTTGATGGTAAACTTTATCATCGGAATATTTCTGGAGTCCTGACTAAATGCATCACCACAGAGGAGGGTAAGTACCTGTTAAATGACATCCACTTGGGCCTCTGTGGAGCGCATTCTTCTTTCAGGATGATGGTCGGAAAAGCTTTCTGCATGGGGTTCTATTGGCCGACGGCACTTCAAGATTCTTGTGACATCGTCCGCGCCTGTCGAGCCTGCCAATTCCATGCTCGGAAGTCGCACCAACCCGCCTACGCACTCCAGACCATCCTGCTTGCTTGGCCCTTCTTGACCTGGGGGCTAGACATCCTCAGCCCTTTTCCTCAAGCGGTCGGCGGGAAGAAGTTCTTGTTCGTCTCCATTGACACCTTCACCAAGTGGATTGAGGCCGAATCCGTTTTGACCATCACGGCTCGTGCTGCTGTCAAATTTTTTCGCTTGTTCGTGGTCACCAGGTATGGAGTTCCATGCAGGATTATTACTGACAATGGGACACAATTTACCAGTGAACTGTTCCAAGAATCTTATGGAAATTGAGGCATTCTGATGGCTTAGAATTGGTATGATTTGTTCAATCCGATTGAATTTCCATAGCGTTTTCGTAGATGTGATCTATGCTCCCTGATAAAATTTTCTAACAATGGGACCGCCGTGATAGTCTCAGTAGCGGCCGTTAAATAAAACTTGATTCCCATCGCAGGGTAGAATATGATTCTACACTTAACTTGTTTTTGCAGGGAATGATGTGAATAGTATGGCTCTCTTGTGTGTATGTGATGCATTAATGTAATTTTCATAGCCTGTGTGCTATGGTTAATTGCAGCTTGGGCTGCCATGTTATTGTATAACAGCCTGCGTGCTAATTTGTGATGCTTCATATCCTCATGTAATTTGTCACTAGCTATTATGTGTAGTAGCTTCGTATTATCATGGAGGCTTCTAGCATGGTGATTCGTGTGACGTGAAGCACCATATGGAGATCGGAACGCTATGGGCCATACTATTTCACAAGTCAATATGATTGTTTGTGATGATTCCTATCATGCTATTCCTTCATATTTCGTATTTGGTGGATATGATTTTCATATGATAGAATAGTTTCCCTCGAAAAATTAAGTGTACGATGCCCTTCCAATAGCTGCACCCATAAGGTCTTGTACGTTAATAGGCAGTTTCAACATACAGTAGGGTGCCATTAATTTCCTTGACCATTGGGATGAAGTCGGACTTCACACACATAGTATTGGTTTACTTATCGAGGCTATCAAAATGGTTTTGGGCCTCGGGGCATTAGTGTTGGGAGCCGGGGCATTGGATGCCACCCAACGAACAAGAGTCACATACGATGTGATTGGCAAGGGGTTGCCTACCTATGTCACTTAGTCCTAGGAGTCGCCTCCGCGCACTAGATATTTGAGTGACTATGGATCTTGTCCTACTAAAATGCACTAGAGGAAGGTGATTTTAATGGGAGCATCTTTTATTAAAATTGTTTAATGGAAGGTTAACATGAACATTGTGCTAAGACTTTGCTTTTATCGCTTTTAGATAGCGCCTAATACTATCAATAACTCGGTTTTAACTTACGACGATTCGAGAGAGAGAAGCTCTCGAACAAATTTCATTGATTGGTATCAGTAACTTGAGAATTGTTCTCAAGCAAGAAAAAAAGGAGTATGTCATTGAGGAGCCATATCCTCAAGAACTAGCCGATGATGCTATCGTCAATAACAACGTGCTTATGAGAAGCATGTCAATGATGAGGTTGATGTTGGCTGCCTCATGCTTGGTACAATGAACTCTAAGCTTCGTATAATATGAGAACACGTAATGCCTATGCTATGATCATAGGCCTTCAGAGTATGTTTGAGAACCAAGCTAGGGCCGAGAGATACTCGATCTCAAAAGCTCGCTTATGCAAGCTAATCAAGGTAGTTTGGTAAGTCCTCATGTGATCAAGATGATTGGTTACATTGATAACTTGGAGAAACTGAACTCCCCTTAAGCCAAGAGTTGGCCATCGATGTGATTCTCCATTCGCTTTCTCAAGAAGCTTCGAGCCTTTCATCATGAACTTTCATATGAATGGCATGGAGAAAAACATGTCTCGAATCTGCATGGGATGCTTAAGACAGTAGAGGAAAGCATCAAGAAAAGCAATAATCATGTGATGATGGTCCAAAAGGATGGTGGTAAGAAAAGGAAGCGTGGGGCAAAAGGCAAGGGTAAGGATGTGATCTCGAACCCGAAACCTAAGCGTGATGGTAAGACCAAGGGTGGTCCTACTGCTTCCGATTAATGTCACTACTACCATAAACCTGGTCATTGGCGTAGGAACTACAAGAAATATTTGGAGGATAAAAAGAATGGAACTTTGGCTTCCACTTCAGGTATTAATGTTACGTAAATTAATCTTGCTACTTGTCCTAATGAGTCATGGGTATTTGATAACGGATCGATGATTCATACTTGCAAATCGCTGCAGGGCTAAGAAGGACTAGACGCAGCAAGTGGTGAGGTGGAAATTGTGATCGGCAATGGCGCAAAGGTTGTTGCAATGGCCGTTAGCGCTTATCCCTTATCGCTACCTTCGTGATTAGTTTTGGAATTAAATAATTGTTATTATGTTCCGCTTTGAGCGTAAACATTATCTCTTCTTTATGTTTGGAAGAAGATGGTTTTGATTTTGTAATAAAGAACAAATGTTGTTCAATTTATTTCAATGGTATGCTCTATGGTCATTGTCCATCATTGAATGGGCTATATGTGCTAAATCTTCAAGATAAATTTATGTGTAATGTTAATGTAAAAAGGCTCAAAACAAATGATTTAAATTGCACCTATTTATGGCATTGTGGCTTAGGCCACATAAATGAGAAACGCGTGCAGAAGCTACATAGAGATGGTCTTCTTGATTCATTTGATTTCGAATCATTTGACATATGCGAATCTTGTTTACTTGGCAAGTTGACTAAGACGCCATTCATTGGTTCAAGAGAGAGGGCTAGTGAATTGTTGGCTCTAGTACATACGAATGTATGTGGACCAATGAGCGCTAGGCTGTGAGGTGGATTTTCAAGATTTCATCACTTTTACTCATGACTTTAGTAGATATGGTTATATCTATTTGATGAAGCATAAGTCTGAATCTTTTGAAAAGTTCAAGGAGTTTCATAATGAAGTACAAAATCATTTGGGCAAGACAATCAAATTTTCGCGATCTGATCATGGAGGTGAATATTTGAGCCATGAGTTTAATGATCATCTTAAGAGTTGTGGAATTGTTTCACAATTGACTCCGCCAGGGACGCCTCAGTTGAATGGCGTGTTTGAACGGAGGAATCGGACTTTGTTGGATATGGTTCGATCTACGATGAGTCAAACTGATCTTCCGTTATCTCTTTGGGGACATGCTCTAGACACTGCTGCGTTCACCTTAAATAGGGTTCCATCGAAATCCGTAAGTAAGACACCATATGAGATGTGGAAAGGGAAACGTCCCGATTTGTCTTACCTAAAGATTTAGGGCTGTAAGGCTTATGTTAAGCATTCGATGTCAGATAAGCTCCACGCCAAATCACACAAGTGCTTCTTTGTGGGGTACCCAAGATCTGTAGGGTATTACTTTTATAACCGGGAGGAGGGCAAAGTGTTTGTCGCCTGGAATGGTGTCTTTTTGGAAAAGGAATTTTTCAAAAGAGCCAGTGGGAGCAAGGTGCAACTCGAAGAAATTCGAGAAACATCTGAAAATATTTCAGCTCCTACTGATCCACATGAGGAGATGCAAAGCGTTGCAGAACCTATGGAAGAGGCACCAGTCCCATGAAGGTCTACAAGGGCAAACCGCGCTCCCGAGAGGTATATGTTCCTCGCTACGGAGCAACACGACATTTTATTGTTGGACAATGATGAGCCCAAGAACTATGCGGAAGCGATGGTTGGACCGGACTCTGAGAAATGGCTGGAGGCCAAGAGATCCAAAATAAAGTCCATGCATGATAATCAAGTTTGGGACTTGGTTGATCTGCCTGATGGTGTGAAAACCATTGAGTGCAAATGGGTCTTTAAGAAAAAGATAGATGCCGATGGAAACGTTCACATCTATAAGGCACGGTTGCAGGCAAAAGGGTATAAACAAATTCATGGTATCGACTATGATGAAACTTATTCACCTGTAGCCATGCCGAAGACTATCCGGATCATGCTAGCGATTGCCGCATTACACGACTATGAGATATGTCAAATGGATGTCAAAACGACTTTCCTAAATGGAAACCTAAGTGAGGATGTGTACATGACACAACCTGAAGGTTTTGACGATCCTAAGAATGTTGGCAAGGTGTGCAAGCTTCAGAAGTCTATTTATGGACTGAAGCAGGCATCTCGAAGTTGGAATCTTCATTTTGATAAAGTGGTCAAAGAGTTTAATTTTATCAAGAACAAAGAGGAGCCT
Source organism: Guadua angustifolia (assembly GCA_036346375.1). Taxonomy (NCBI): domain Eukaryota; kingdom Viridiplantae; phylum Streptophyta; class Magnoliopsida; order Poales; family Poaceae; genus Guadua; species Guadua angustifolia. The sequence continues at coordinate 61,943,302 of CM070503.1, read as the reverse complement.
TGCGTTTACAAGAAGGCAACTGGGAGCGCAATTGTATTTCTGGTATTGTATGTGGATGACATTCTATTAATTGGAAATGATATTCTAATGTTAGAAGTTGTTCAATCTTATCTGAGAAAATGTTTCTCGATGAAAGACTTGGGAGATGTAGCTTACATTTTGAGCATAAAGATCTATAGAGATAGATCGAGGAGGCTAATCGGATTAAGCCAAAGCACGTACATTGACAAGGTTTTGAAATGGTTTGAAATGCAGAATTCCAAGAAAGGTTTCTTGCCAATGTCACATGGTGTTAGTTTTAGCAAGACTCAGTGTGCTTCTACACCTGATGAGCTGGATAGAATGAGTAGGATTCCATATGCCTCTGCTATTGGATCCATCATGTACGCCATGTTGTGCACACGCCCAGATGTTTCTTATGCTCTAAGTGTTACGAACAGATACCAATCAAATCTAGGTGAGAATCATTGGATGGCTGTAAAGACCATTCTCAAGTACTTGCGAAGAACTAGAGATATGTTCTTGGTCTTTAGAGGTGAAGAAGAGCTCGTCGTAAAGGGTTACGCTGATGCTAGCTTCCAAACCGATAAAGATGATTCATGATCGCAATCCAGCTTTTGTATTCTCGCCTCAATGGTGGGGCGTTGAGTGGAAAAGTTCCAAGCAAGAGACAGTAGCTGATTCCACGACTGAGGCTGAGTATATTGCAGCTTCTGAAGCTGCAAAGGAGGCTGTTTGGATCAAAAATTTGTTTTTGAGTTGGGAGTTGTTGCTAGTGCATCCTGTCTAGTGGACCTCTATTGTGACAATAGTGGTGCCATTGCACAAGCAAAGGAGCCTAGGTCTCACCAAAAATCCAAACACATACTCAGGCGTTATCACCTCATCCAAGAGATCATCGATAGAGGAGATGTAAAGATTTGCAAAGTGCACACGGATCTGAATGTCGCCGATCCGCTGACAAAACCTCTTCCGCAGCCGAAGCATGAGGCACACACAAGATCCATGGGTATTAGATACATGCATAATGCACTCTAGTGCAAGTGGGAGATTGTTGGTGATATGCCCTAGAGGCGATCATGTGAGATGATTGTATCATATGTCTATGTTCATGTACTTATCGGGCCCATGAATAAATGTCACTCCTTTGTTCATTGAGTATGACTTAATTGTGAAACACATTGGTTATATGATATTATTCTAAACGATCCTCGGTCACATATCATTATGTGGGACAATAGTGATCGACCAACACATGTATTGATTGATGGTAATGTTTCACATACCATAGATATGGAGATATCAAATCAATAATGTGGGCACATGTTAGAGAACATGGGGTTGATAGACCTCGCCCGAGACACCGATGAGATTGTTATCTTAGAAGTGCCATCGTGGTGTAGTCTCGAGTGGTATACCTATACGATCCTTTGACCCGAGATTCTTATTGATTCTTAGCATGCGTAATTATATACTTTGGGGCTATCAAACGCTTTTCCGTAGCAAGGAGTTATAAAGGTAGCTTACGGTATGCCATGAAACATGACGTGAGATATAAGAGATCAAGATGGAATTTGCCCTCCTTGATAACTGGAGAGATATCTCGGGCCCCTCGGTGTGGATGGATATGAAAAGTGCATGGTTATTGTAAAGTGATTAAAGTGTTAATCACTTAATTATATCCATTACATTGATGAGTGAATTTGTCAAGCTATCACAAGGGTGGCACGCTTTCGCCTTTGAGCTTGACCGATATCATCCGCAAAAGGATCCTATGTGAGTGTATCAAGGTTCACCGATTCGATCATTGTGTATATTCGGGGGTCAATATGTGCTGCTAGGTACCGCTATGGACTTGTGGTCTGGGAAAGGGTTCTCCAGGACCGCGGCCGACTTGTACATGGGCCTAATGGGTCACACACTTAACGGGTTGGATCATATCTGATGGATTGGATACATTAGTGGGTTTACGTGGATTTGGATCCTCTGGCGTCTTAATGGATTTCTACTGTTGAAGATCCATTAGCGTGATTCCTAGTGGGCTTCTATAGTAGAAGGCCCGTTAGTGTGCTCTATATAAAGGGGGCGTGGGGGCGTGCAGCATAAAGACTCTCCCCACCAGAAGCCCTAGCCGTCGCTGCATCCCATCGCCTCTAAAACCCTAGCCAGACTGTGGGTGCTAGCACACCAACAAGCGGTGATCCCACCCCGACGTGTGGATACCACAGAGGCGCTATCGCTCTTGCGTTGCGCCGACGATTCAATCGGCTACATCAATCGTGACGACTACAACAACATTGCCGTGACGGCGATCCGCGACAAGGAGAGGCTTTGGAGCACGCGGGAGGCTTCACCCACTCTTACTCCGCCGCTAACGTGCTCCAAGGGTAACGCCCATGATCTTTGACTCGCCGCTTCGGTGTTCGCGGTAGAAAATTTTTGTTTTTGGCTAGCGAGCACCGCGTTCTCTTCGTAATATGCTATGCTTCGTGAGCCATCCGCAGCAATGGTGCAAGAGAGCGCGCCAACGCATGATCGCTCAGTAGCGCCAAGAAACGAGTATCGATGAGCTCGAACAAGACGGCAAGACACTGGAGGACGAACTTCCCAATCGCCTTATGGTCTATTCGCACTACGGTCACCGAGCAACAGGTCCACACCCTTTCGCTTGTATTCGCATGCGGCCGCCCCGCCTCCAGAGGTCACGCTGGGTTCGCTAGGGTCACTCGATGTAAGAACGGTCTCTTGACCTTACCCCGCAGAAGATGTAAGGTGTCGTGGCATCGCTACGACAACAAGACACCAGAAGCTCTTCGCAGACATGCGTCTCGATCGGTACGACCTAGGGAGCTCCTTGATGGGGAACTAGCCCTAAGACGAATTCAGGGCTCGTCCAACACCAATAAGTTATCCTCGCGGTGGGAGGGCCTCCATAGAGTTGTTTCAACAGATCGCACGGGGGCTTATCGGCTAGAGATGCCTGACGGCAGAGAGCTCTCAAGATCGTGGAACATTGATCAACTTCGCAAATTATATGTGTAATGCCTTTGTCTCAAACTTCAATAAAATTTACTATTCATAAGCTACATTGGTCTCTGTTTTCTTTTTCCTATATTCCGTACTGGATTCGAATCCGAGATTTTTTTCTAAGTCTGACCTGCGTACAAGTGCTCTAAGTCTTGGCCCAAATGTTCCGACCTCAAAATTCACCCCCAAGGGCCCGAGCTACTCGTAAGCCGAAACTCTTCGCATCTCAGCTCCCCCTGCTCCAGGGTTCGGACTAAGTCCACATTTGGGGTTGTTGAGCAAGCACGAATCGAGGTTAAAATTCGAGAATTTAATCTGTAAATGATCCTAACACTTTCAGGCTTGGCAGTTCCCTTGTGGTCTTTTCTCGACCTTGTAGGTTGTGACTTTGCAGGTTTCTAAGCTTGTGCCCAAGGCCGGCGTTGCTCGACCTAGGCCCCAACGGGGGCTGGACAAGGGTACACTACCTCAGAAAAAGGCTAAGTACATGAAGAAGTGAAATGAAAATTTTTTGGGAACAAACAGAGACTCGGGTTCATTTCACCAAAATGACTTTGTTTCATTAAACTTTGTTTTTTACAGCTTTCTATTTACAAGTTATCATTCCTAAACCTAACTACAGGTCGCCATTTCACGGGCAAGTTTCTCTTGCTCGAGTTCGGCCACCTTAGCCCTCAAGGTTGACACTTCGCCTTGGAGATGGAGGGCTTCGGCTGCGGCATTGGCAGCACGACTTCATTCATCCTGGAGTTGGGCCAGGGCGTTTTTCGCCATATTGGTCGCTCGCCCCAGCTTTCCCTCGAGCTCGGTGACCTTAGCCTCGAGCTCTACGGAGGCCTTCGTCGGGACGACCGCTCGGTCTGTAGCCGCCTTCACCAGCTCCTCCGCCTTGGGCCGTTCGGCTTTGAGCGCCTTGGTCGACCGCGTGTGCTCCTCCTCCACGGCCTTGTACGCATGGTCGCGTTCGGTGTCGATGGCCCGGCGGAGCTCGGAGGCGTGGGTGGCCTCGAGCGTCTTTATCATCTGGCGGAGAGCGGCTAGCTTAGCGGAGTGGGCCATGGTTTTGCGCCCGGCTTCCTCTTGCTCGATCTCCAAGGTCTCGATGAGCCTGCGTCGTTGCTCCTCTCGCCTCTCCACCAAGTCGAAGAAGGCCTTAAGACCATTGGAATGCGTTTGAAGACCTTGCAGCCCTTCAGCAACGAGCTCGATGGACTGCGGAATTCAGAAGAAACATGGACTTTGTCAAAAAAAGATCCGAATTAAGGCTCAACAAAGAGCAAGAGTAAGTTACATACTTGGCTAAGCCAGCCCTCGAAGTGCGTGCGATGAGGCTCAACAGGCCTGCTGCCTGTAGGAACGAGTTGGCCTAGAGGGGGGGTGAATAGGCAACTCTTCAAATTTTAGCTTAACAGTTACAATTAATTACTTAACAGAAGAGAATGACTTAGAGCAAAATAATGTAATAGAAGTAAAGCACACACAGATTTAACAGCGAAAGCAATTTAAATGAAGTAAAGCAAGAATGAGACAAAGATTTATCCCGTGGTTCGGAGCCCAACTCCTACTCCACGTTGAAGCACTTCTCTCGAAGTATTGCTTCCCAAAGCTAGTCGCAGTAGCTTTGCATTCACTCGGGTAGCTCTTTCACCACTCCAGCGAGGTGAGCTCCAAACCTTTCACAGTCGAAAGTGGCCTTCCACAAGCACCTTTGGACAGGTCACACTTTTCACCACCTCCAAGCTGTCTAGGATCACAAGATCCAAGAGTAATAAACTTTGCACAAGTTCTGTCTCTTGGCTCACTCGCAAACTACAGCACTAGACTTCAAGCTTGGAGCTAAAACACTTAAAAGAGGTTGAAGTGTTTGAGTTTCAGTGAAGCACAGACTCCTTGTAAGAATAAAAGCCCTTTTGAATGCTAAAATGTTAAGGAGTTCATAAAAATTCTATGGTAGATGGCTCAGGCAATGCTTATATAGCAATTCGAATGAATATAGCCGTTGCAACCACCACAGTGACCGTTGCATGTGTCAGAGTGTCAAAATTGAGCTAAAACACATTTACAGTGGACTAAACCAATATAGCTATAGCGATACTGATCAAGTGTATCACGGACCAAATTTGCATGTTTATGACGGACTAAAAAGTTTTGTTCGTCATACATGGGCGTTTCAGAGACTATGTTTGTGACGGACCAAAAAAGTTTTGTCCATCATACATGGGTGATTTAGAGAATTTGGTCCGCCAAGGAATAAGAAGTTTACATGTATGCCGGACTAAAATATTTTGTCCGTCATACATGGGAATCGCTAAGATCCGTAGTCACGAACCAATTTTAATATAACATAAGTTTAATCAAAGGATTTTCTTTTAGCCACAGACTAAACTTTGAATTAAAAACATTTGGTCTGTCATAGATGAGAATTTCAAATATGGAATGATTTTTGACTAAGGATTTAAGAAATAGATATCAAGGTTTGGTCCGTCAGAAGAAACTGTAATTTGAATGTGTGTGATAGACTAAAAACTTTTGTCTGTCATAGATGGACAACTAAGAATCATTTGGTCTGTTGAAGGAACATGTATGCCGGACAAAATAATTTGGTCCGTCATACATGGACTACGTGAATGTGAGTGTGCCGGACTAAAAACTTTTGTCTGTTATAGATGTGGAAATGCTCAAAAACAAGAATTCTTTAAAGAATTTTCACTACGGACTAAAGCACATAAGAATGTAAGGTTTGGTCCATCATGAATAAATGGAATTCGATCAGAATTCTATCAAGGCAATTTTGTTATTGGATTGAGACAACTTTGGCTAGATTTGTGACAGACTTAGGAATGAGCAGCTGAATTTCAGTTCGTCACATATATAGACTTTGTGTATAGGAGGATTTTGATTCAGGGAGCAGAATGACTAAGAGTTTTAACTCCAAGCAATCTAGTTCTGACTCAGGCTTATAAACCAGACAACTAACTTGTGCAAAGTCCCTCTTTATAGAACAGCCAAAAGAAAATAAATCTAGCTATTTGACTTGAATCAACTCCCAAGTCATGAACTAGCAATAAAGTACCTTAATCTTGTTAGTCCAACTAGCTCCATCCTTGACTCCAGCATATGCTTTTTCATAGTTGAAAGAATTATTAACTCGGTCATCAATACCAAAACTATTTAACAAAACATGATAAAAATTGAGGGGGCCTAGATGCTATCAATCTCCCCCTTTTTGGTGATTGATGACAACATACCTTTTCAGTTAATAATTTCTCAAATATTCTGCAAAACAAAGTTAGTTTGACAGAGTATAGACAGAATTTTGTAGATACATGTGCTTCCCCTTAATGAGTGCATGGTCTGAACCAGTAATAGATATGACATATTTGGACTATATTAGATCCTTGAAGTTTAATTTTTTACTTTCTTTATAGATAACAGATATCAGATCATTAAAAGAGTCGGAGCATCTATCATGACTAGCAATATGTCAGAGCATTGATTTTACTAACTCAGTGTATCAGATTCAGCTTATACTCTAAAATCAACATAGGTTTAGATTATGACTTTCTTGATCAATGAACACAGAATAAATCAAGAACATGTGTCAGAACCTATTAACAATAAGATAGTTTCAGATCATACACATGATAATATCAGAGCAAATAAGACATAAGTATCAAAACAATAATGAATAGCATCAGAGCACATTTGCATATATCAGACAAAATAAGCATAAGTCAGTCAGATATATAAGAACCAAACAACACCAAAATATTACATATTATCTCAAGTAACAGTTAACAGTGTTCAACCTATAGTCTCTAGATTAGCCTATAGAACCTAGGAAATTCTCCCCCTTTGGCATCAATTGCCAAAAAGGGTCCTATTTGCGCCTTGAGATGGTTCTCTTGAGCTGACCAAGAACTGAACTTTTCCTTGGAGGTGCCACATTCTGCTCATCAACATCTTCTGTCTTCTCTTGATCTTGAGGATTTGCCATTGCTTGATCATGCCAGCTTGGGTAATCAGGGTCACCAGGTTGAATGGTCAGATTATGGAGATCATCTTGCATCTTGTTCAGAGATTCATTTATGGAGCCTATTTCTGCATTGATCTGACTCATACCATCATAATGATGTCTGGCAACATATTCGTGGTCTTGAAAAGCATCCGCAGAGAAATCCATGTGTTGGTCTAGATTGTTTTTGAGCCCTATTAGATTACTTTTATTTGATGTGCTTGCAGCCTCAACTTGATTGACCAGATGCTTGTGGTTTTGATCAATCTTCTGATTCATATTATATAGTCTGTCTCTTAGCAGGTTCTGATTATCACCAAGCTACTGAATCCACTATCTTAGATCCCCTTGTTGACTGTTGAGGAGATCAAATCTGGTGAAGGCCTCATTTCTGAAACTAATTTGTTCTTCATGCTGTTGCCTTAATTGCTCTTGAATTTGTTCATTATAGTGTTGAATAGCTCCCATTTGATCATCATGTCTTTGAGCAGCCGATGCTTGATCTTGAAAGTATCTTGCTTGGAATCCTCTTTGATCAGCATAGTATTGTTGCTCAAAAGTGGAAAACCATGAAGGTTGAGTGTCAAAGAAATTTTCTTGTTGTGCTGGCTCAGTGTATTCATGATGTGAAGGAGGTTGCTGAAAATCAAATAAATTTTGCCATCCAGGAAAAGTGTCCCTTTGATCATGATCTGGATGCACTGTATGGGGTGGATAGTAAGACTCAAAAGCTTAAGGCATGCCAGAACCTCCTGCCTCATAATCATGGGCTCCAGGCCCAAATCCTTGGTCTTGCATAAATCTTGCTGCTGCTACCAACTCTTGAAGGTGATGAACTTTTTGCTCTTCATTTTGAGATTAAGCAACTGAACTTGACATTACTTGAGTTACAGCATCATCCTCATAATAGTTTTTCTGACTATTCCAAGATTCTCCTCCATAAACATCAGTTGGCTCTGGAGTGGAATCTGAAATTTGCATGAATGGTATTGGAGAATGAGCAGAAGCACTATGACTTGAAGCTTTGCTCTTATGTCCACTGTGAGCACTAGGCTCTTTGCCCTTTTCAGATCTAGTCTTGCTTGCATTGTAATGACTATCAACAGAAAACCTTTACCTGTGACTCGAGCTCATTTGTACTGCAAAACTACCATAGGATTGATGATTGTCACTGTCATAGTCATGAGCCAGAGTGTGTTCACTAGGACTGTTGTGGTCAAAGTCATTTTCATGCTCAGTATTTGACTCTTCTTCCTCTGTGGATCCATATTCCTTAATGATTTCCATACTTGGTTCATTTCTTTCTTCCTCTTGAATAGAAAGTTCAGGTTCTTCTCCTACAATAGGTTGATTTACTTGTAGACCTTGAAGAAAACCAGTGATTCTTAGGTTTTGTCCAGTAGACTTATGCATGTTGTACTTCTTTGGAAAACTCTTGAATTCCCTGTTCAAATCATCTTGAGAAATCACTCCTTGAGCCATCAGCACTTGAGTGATTTGTTGAGCAAAAGGTAGAGGGCTGCCCAATTTTCTGTATATTGCTTCTTCCATTTCCCCCAAGATGTAATCAACTAAATCTATGGGTTGCCTTGACAAAATCAGATACAGCAGCCAAGCCAAGGTTGGGGTCACACCTTCTCTATATCCTGATTTTGGGAAGATGGTGTGCCTCAAAATAAGCAGCAGAACCTTTGCTTCTTCAGATAAGCATGAAACTCTATTGGGATTAAAATCTGCACTTGTGATATCTTTATAAATGTGGGCAGATAACTGTAAATCAGGCATGTCACCGACCTTCCTCCATCTCTGATTAGGATACATCTTTTTATATATCCTTGTCTTGTTTACTAAAAGTCCTGAGGCTCCAATAGCAGACTCAAACTGTGTAGCTTTTACTTTTCTTATCCTTCCATTAGTAGTGAACATAATATGTTTCCTTTGTTTGTTCACTAATAAGGATGCATAGAACTCTAGGGTTCTTGAGACACTCCAAGGAATGGTCTTGTTTGACATTAGATAAGCCAATCCAGGGGTAGAGTTTATGCAGTCAAACATCCTGGTTGAACCTATTATGGAATTTACTTGTGCCCAATCTACGTACCAATGGTTTGACAAAGTCGAGATTGCTTTTCCTTTTCCATCCATTCTATTCAGATAAACATTATAAATATTCTTATGGAGCAAGGAAACAAAGTTTTCTCCCAGAGCTGATCTTGACACAGGAAACCAAGTTTTCTCACTCACTAGCCTCACAGCTCTCAATTTCTTGCCACTTAGGGCAGACAGATCTCCACTACTCAATGTGTCAACTTCAGCCATCAACTCAACATTTTCTGAAGATGATTCACTGTCAGGTTCATAACTACTGTCTTCAGAGGATGAGTCTGATTCTTCTGTGTCTTTGTCCTTTCCTTGGATGTGCAGTTACTACCTTCCTATTCTTCCTACCAGTATCATGAACATTTTGTATGAGCACAGGACCTTGAGGCTGTCTAGGCAGAGATATTCCAGGGGATGAACTTGACATTTTCTGTTTATTGCCCTTTACTTAGTCAACAATTTTTCCAATCAATCCTCTTTTGTCGGGGTTCTTAGACCTCATTTTGTTAATACTTAAGTTCAACTCTAGTTCAGAATAACTCAAAGAAGAACCTTTTCAAGCACACTGACCAGACCTAGGCAAAAGCAAAAACTAGAGACTAAGTTCTAGGTCTAGGGTTTGAACAAAACGAAGAGATTCGGTTTAGGGTAAACTTACTGAGCTTGGAAAGGACTCTTGCGCAGAGAAGCCAGATGAACACTGTTGCCATGATCCGTTCAAGGATTTGCTTTGGTGCAGAGACAAATGAGTTTCTGGCTTTTAGGAGGTCTTGCGCAAGGAAGATGTTTAGCAATGGGGAAATTTTGATGGTAGAGGTAACTGCATTCAATGCGGGCAAAAAAAGCAAGGGTACTTTGTAACTGGCGCCCTTTTAGACAGAGTGGTTGAGGGGAACAGGCGCCTAGTAAAAGAAGTGGTGGGACCCTTTTGCTGTAAACGGTAAGAGCTATTACTTAGGGTCCCGAAATCAAAGGCAAGTTAGCAAAAGATAAGTCCTAAAGTAATTAGAAAAGATTTTGAATAAATTTTGGAACTGAGATGAGGAACAACGATTTTGTAAACAGATCAAATTCATTTTGAACTTAGATGAAAAATAGACTTTTAGAAACATTTACACAAATGCCAAACAAGTTCAGAGAGAGAACAGAAAAGTTCACCTTTTGTGCCGGACCAAATTTTTGGAAAACACTTCAAACCCAGACATGACCAATTTTTGTCCGTGGTTAAAGGGTTTCGCTTTGGATAATATTGAGACCAAAATTCCCTTTAACGTCGGACCGAAATTTTTAGTCCGTCATGCATAGGCTTTTGTTTTAGTTTGGTCTGTCACAAATGGGCACTTTGTCAGTTCATTTCAAATGAATTTAGTCCGTCATATGAGTAAGTTTCTGAAGATGAAATAGAGAGATATAACTAAGATAAGTAACCAAAGCACCAGCAAAGACACAAATTGGAAGAATTGAATTCTTAGGGAATGTTTGAGTCCTATTTTCACCTGAGCATTAGTATTTGCAACTTAGACTCAGTTGAAGGACTCAAGTGCTGAATAGAGTTTAACTTAGTTACTATGTTCTGAATGGGATAGGAAAGGAGCATAGTAAGATAAGACTTATAGCAGCATTTTCTCAATCTTAGTTAAAGGTACTTACAAAGATATCAGATTGATCTCAACTTAGCACTTTGGATTTAATTTACTGACACAGTGGGTATCAAGAAATGCATAGCAAGCAAACTTGCTCCCCCTTACTGTGATATCATCAAACAATATTTGAAAAGTCAATATTGTTTAGTTCATTTCTCAATTTTGAGAATCTTGCCTCATCAAGTGGCTTAGTAAAAATATCAGCCAATTGGTCCTCAGTTCTCACATAACTAAACATAATATCTCCTTTAGCAACATGATCATGTATGAAGTGATGTCTGATTTCAATATGCTTAGTTCTAGAATGTTGGACCGGATTGTTTGCTATTTTTACTGCACTTTCATTGTCATATAGTAGAGGCACATTATCAAATTTTATCCCAAAATCCTGAAATATTTGTTTGATGAATAGAATTTGAGCACAGTAACTGCCAGCAACCACATATTCGACTTCGGCAGTGGAAAGTGCTACTGAATTTTGCTTTCTAGAACACCAAGAAACCAAAGATCTTCCAAGCAAATGACAACCCCCTGAGGTGCTCTTACAATCAATTTTGCAACCGGCATAATCAGAGTTTGAATAGCCAAGAAGCTCAAATGGAGCACCCTTAGGGTACCATAAACCAATACTAGTAGTAAACTTAAGATATCTAAATATTCTTTTTATAGCACTTAAGTGAATTTCTTTAGGTGCAGCCTGAAATCTAGCACACATACATACACTAAATATGATATCAGGCCTAGATGCTGTCAAATACAGTAATGAACCAATCATAGATTTAAAGAGCTTTTGGTCAACAAACTTACCTCCCACATCTTGATCAAGATGTGTGTTTGTTGCCACAGGAGTCTTAATTAGCTTGCATTCTTCCATTTTGATGCGCTTGAGGAGGTCCTTGGTATATTTCTCTTGTGAGATAAATGATCCCTCCTTCAATTGCTTAACTTGAAATCCAAGGAAGAATGTCAGCTCTCCAATCATGGACATCTCAAATTCCCTAGCCATCATGTCACCAAATTCCTTGCAAAGAGAATCATTAGTACATCCAAAAATAATATCATCTACATATATTTGACAAATCATTAATGTTCCATTGATGTCTTTTAGGAACAATGTTGGATCAACCTTTCCAATTTTGAAGTTCTTATTTATTAGAAAGTCTCTAAGACGTTCATACCATGCTCTAGGAGCTTGTTTTAGGCCATAGAGAGCTTTAGATAATTTGTAAACATGATTCGGCAAATTTGAATCTTCAAAACCAGGTGGTTGCTCAACATAAACGGTTTCATCAATGAATCCATTAGGAAATGCACTTTTTACATCCATTTGAAAAAGAGTGATATTAAAATGAGTAGCAAAGGCAAGAAGAAACCGAATAGCTTCAAGACGTGCTACTAGAGCATAGGTCTTTCCATAATCCAGTCCTTCCACTTGAGTAAAGCCTTGAGCTACAAGTCTAGCTTTATTCCTTATTACCATTCCATTTTCATCTTGCTTGTTTCTGAACACCCATCTTGTACCAATAACATTGTGATCTTTTGGGCATTCTATTAAGCTCCAGACTTTATTTCTTTCAAAATTGTTGAGCTCTTCTTCCATAGCTACTATCCAATCAGCATCTTCTAGAGCTTCTTCCGCTGTTTTAGGTTCAATACAAGAGACAAAAGAGTAATGTTCACAAAAAGAAGCTTGTGTAGAACGAGTTTGGACACCCTTACTAATTTCATCAATGATTTGTTCTGTGGGATGATCCTTTGCAATGGTGTGATGACTCTTGATGAAAGGTGGTCTGTCTCTGTCATTTTCTTCTTCTTCTTGAGTTCCATCATGTGGTTCCATTGATTGTGTAGGTTGTTCATCTTTATCTTCCTTAGGCTTTATATCACCAATTTTCATTTTTCTCATTGCTTGCACCAAGCCATCTTCACCTACTTCATCTAAATTCTCATGCTCACCTTGTGAGCCATTAGATTCATCAAATTTGACATCATAAGTTTCTTCTACTAAGCCAGTTGAATTATTAAATACTCTATATGCTTTGGACTTAGAAGAATAATCTAGCATGGTGCCTGTATCAAATCTAGTCTGAAATTTACCCAAATGAGTTCTCTTTTTATAGATGTATACTTTGCAACCAAATACTCTAAAGTATGAAATATTGGGTCTTCTACCTACCAATAGTTCATAAGGAGTTTTCTTAAGCAGTCTATGAAGATAAAGTCTATTTATAGCATGGCAAGCAGTATTAATGGCTTCAACCCAGAAATCATCAGAGGTGTCAACCTTTAGATCAATCAACCATCAAAAGCCCAGCATCCTTGGCTACTAACTACAACCAATTCCAATGGTGCCTATACATAAAAAAACCAACATCCTTAGCTACTGAATCTCTAAACCTTTTATTGAAGCTTTGAACTAGAAGCAACATACAGACAAACAATGCATGAGCTGAATTCGCCACAGATCAAATCTTTTATCAAGAAACAACGGATCCTGAAGACGCAGAAACAACCACTAACAAGACTAACAATCCATCCGCTCATTTCTCAAAGATTGGATGTTTTATCAAGAAACAGAAGTCCAAGAATCTTCAAGATAACAGAAAACTAAGAAACCCGATGATATTAAGGCGGAGGAAGCAAGAAACATCAACCAAGCAAGATCCTGTACGTACCCTGTAGGCCGTGCAGCAAAATCTCGAGGAGGAACGCACGCGGTCGTGGCAATTGATACAAGATGTCTTGGGGCCGGGTGGATCTCCAACGCCTCGGCGCAGCAGGAAGTACTTTGCGACCATCTTAATCTTGACTCGTTGGATGCCGTTCCAGTTGTAACCACCAACGCCCTTCACGTCTAGGGAGGTGACGGCAGCGGTCTCGCCAATGATCTTCACCTGCATGAGGAGGGAGTCCAGAACAATAGAAAGTTACAAGAACTTTCGCTAGCGAGAGAGAAAATAGAAAGAACCTCAGCAAAGGCGGCCTTCACGCCGGAATGATGCTACGCGGCATGCCCGTAGCAACAGTGGGAACAAAAACCGATGCTGCAACGGAATCAGTAGAAGTTCAACTAGACACTCTGTCAATTTTCGCCGATCATTGGTTTGTGGAACCCCAACTCGTGTACTTAATATAATTCACAATTTCAGATTGCTTCTTCTACGTTCTTACTTGTGTTCTCAATTCGCATGCAGGGATAAGCCTTCTTGGCAAGGTCAACCTGTTTGTGCGTGGTTGATAACCAACGGAGACGTGGTGTAGCGATTGCAGGGTTCCGATCAGTTCTGATCGGAAGCCGGGTTGTCAACGTCGAGTCTCCACCGATCGACATACATCCATCTATCGGAAGATCGGGCCACGTGTGCATCAGCGGAAGAAGCAAGAAACACCATCCAAGCAAGATCCTGTACGTACCCTGCAAGGAGAACTAACTACCTATACATGGTTATCGCTGTAATTTCAAGATGAATGCTACTCACTTTCCTCTTAAGCATTTCGTCGAGCAATATCCTTGCATATCATAGAACAGAACACGCACAAACAATTTCTCGAGAAATTACGGAGGGGGGTAAGTTTGAACGGGGAAGGAAGGCCACACACCAGGCTCCACTGCCATGGTGGCCATGGGAGGCACGCGTGGTGGTGCACTGGTGGTCAATCCGTCGTCGGTAGAGCCAAACCCCTCCCTCGCCAGAGGACGGAGCAGAGGAGGGAGCGGAGTATACAAGTGGAATTTTCAGAGGAAGACCATGACTTATCATATATTTGCTTCGTTCATAGATTTTCAGGATAGCAAGTAGCAAACCATAACATGTCCAACCATCAAAAGCCCAGCATCCATGGTGACGAGGGTTGGGCGACCCTTGGCCGGTCAGTGCACGGTCAACGAGCTCCCAAGCTCGGGGTGCCCCGACCACGACTTGGGCGTACGCCGAGGAGCGCGACCTAGAGCACGATGCCTCGAAAGACGAGATCCGCACGACCTCGAGCTCTGGGTCGGCTCTCGTTCGATGCGGGTCCCCTTGGATTCCGGAACGGCGTTTGTTGGCGGTTACCAAGACGGGATCATGGGGTGAAGCAGCGACGCGGTGTTCGGAGCGATTCTTTGCCGACCCTCAATGCGCATGAAGACCACTCACCCGAATATCTCCGTCTGCTACGAAGAGGAAGATATAAGGCTAAGGATGCGCACTCGAAGGACGGGACATCGAGTCGAACACTAGACATCGCCATTGTTAAGCTTGAGTCAGAACACACCTCTCACTCGAGAATAGCAAAGATCACCGCCGCAAGGCAACCGGAGTAGAGCTATTACCTTCACAGGCTCGGCAAGATAGACCTCGCCTCACGCCATTGTCGCTTAGCTCCGACCTTCGCACGCCGAATCCTTTCTTCGTTGAGCTAAGCTCGCCGGTCCCAAGTTCCACTAACCCCGCTTTCATTTCTGCGGTTGGCGGTTCCGATCGCCGATACCGACGGCCAACCGTGGTCTGATTGGCTTTGCTCATTCGCAGGAAAACACCAAGATCTTGGGAGCATGGCACGCTTCATCGACGGACATTCCTCGAGCGTGGGTTCGGGCGCGGACTCCGACCAAGCGTCCTCGTTTTCGCCCTCGCCACGTCATTATGCGAAAAGACGCCTTGATGGCGACAATCATGGTGCGAATGCGGTGCGGCCGGCCGTGACCCGCAGACTCGAGGACGCCACGGATGGTGCATGTCGCTATCAACAAGCTTATAACCGCCCGGCGTGGTGGACCAGAGAAGGTCGGCGATCTTCCGGCATCCTGCATTTCCTCCTTCAGAGAGCACCTCACGCTATCGCCGGATCATGGTTGATCCCGATAGGGCGAGGTCGAACTCTTTGGCCGAGCCCCGGCGAAGAGCTCGACGGCCGCGCCGAGGTCATACCTCCGTAGCACCGAAGTCATCACCGTGACCCACCTCGAGAAGTGATGACAACTCATCACGCTGCCGCCAGCCAGCACCTGCCGGTCGACTCCAGCAGAGGCGCCCTCGCCCGAGAGCGATCTCGGGGCGAGGCTTTGACGCCGCGTCGCCGTCATGCGGCGCCCGGCGCCAGGCAGGTCGAGCACGAACCGAAGCCACGAGCTGCGTCGGCCAATGTGAATCGGGGCCTCCCTAGATGTTTCGCCCAGGCGCTGCAGGGTCCAGGATCGCCTGCACTACCACCTAGGTGACTCCCGTGCACGGCGTCATGGTCGTTCTCAACAAAGGTCGGGCCGCCGGGGCAGCCTCGACTCCGACTCCGGCAGCAGCGAGGACCTTGTTGGCAACGACCACGCCCGCTGCACTGTCCGCCTACGGTACGCATGGCGATTCGATGACCTTCATCGTAGGCGTTGGTCGCCCGATTCAAGCGGCGTTGATAGAGTGCTCGATGGGGACCAAGAACCGCACGAGTTCCTCGCTATCTATTCGACCTCCATCCCGGTTTGGGGCGACGAGCTCGTCATGGCCAATTACCTCCCGACCGTCTTTGGGCGGTGCAGCCTTGAACTCGCTCTTCAACCAGAAGCCTAGTTCCTTCAGGTCGTGGCGCCAAATCCAGAACGCTCTCCACTCTAACTTTCAGAGTTGTTACGAGCGGCCGGGGAGAGAGAAAGACCTGGATCGCATCATCCAGGGCAAGAACGAGCCGCTCCATGACTTCGTGTGGCGATTTATCCGCACAAGGAACTCGATTCAACGTCTCCGAACGGCCGTCATAAAGCTTTCAAGTTCAAGGCGTCGCGATCGGTGCCTTACCGAGGACTTGGAGATCACCTCGAGGCTCGGCCACAACAAGCTTTTACGTATGGCGGAGCGGTATGCGGATGCGACGACACCTTGTCGCCGGAAACGCGACTACAACGAAGGTAAGCTTGGTCTGAACCCCACAGAGGCTGGCCCATCCAACTCCAAGGGCGCCGACCACGGCGCTGCTGCCAAGAAGCGGAAGCACGACCGCAGGAGCGGCGGTGGACTGCCACGAGTGATTGTTTCGGTAGACGGCCAGCGCGAGGTCCTTGAAGTCCGAGATCAAGCTCGGGAAGGGTCTTGACCTCGCCAAGGTCGGCCTCGACCTCGTCAGGCATAGAACCAGCCCTAGCAAGAGGGGGCGACGTCGGGCGGCGCTGGAACGATGTTTCGCCGCAAAGGGCCGAGGCGCTCGATACGATGAAACGAATTTCTGCCTGTTTCATAGGGCAGCCGGCCACGACCTGCGAACTTGCAAGGCTTGGCAAAGCAAGATAGAAGCTTTTTATGATGGTCAAGGGGAAATGCCCGTGCTACCGAAAGAAGACGTCCAGCCGGACAGGGTATATGCTGGGGCGGACCGCGACGACCTCGACCTAGAGTTCCAGTAGGGTGAGCGCCGATCGATGTTATCTTCGGGCTCGTCGCTTACGATCCGTAGCGAAATAAGCCTCGCGAACCATCTACTGTGTCGCCATTTGGGAAGCCCATCGAGCAACACCGCAAGTGGGTCAGCCACCATCACCTTTTCTTCGGGACGACTTCAAGGTATGGCCCGAGATCTCAAGACCGCTCGTGCGTGACCCGACCATCGCGAACACCGCGATCGGCCGTGTCATGGTCGATGGCGGTAGTTCCTTTAACTTGCTGCAGGCTGGAGCGCTTGACCGGATGCAGATTCCCCGGTTGAAGGTCAAGAACATCGCTGTTCCCTTCTTCGGGATCGTCCCTGGAAGCTCGACCATCCCATTGGGGCAGGTGGTCTTGCCTGTCACCTTTGGCGACGCGGCCAACTTCCGCACCGAGATGATCACCTTCGAGGTGGTCGAGGGGGACCTCCCGTACAATGCCATCCTCGGGCGTCCTGCCCTGATCAAGTTCATGGCGGCCAACCACTATGGCCATCGGTGTATGAAGCTGCCTGGTCCCAACGGCATTATAACCGTGCGGGACGACCTACAGGCGGCACACGGATGCGAGACCAAGGCCTTGGCCCTGGCCGGCATGCTGCCCCAGCGAGGCCCAGAGGCATGGTAAAGAACGCTCGTCAGATGGCGGCGATCCAGCCCAGCGGGGCGACGAAGGCCGTGCCACTCGGAGAGAACGACCCGACCAGATGCATCCATGCTTCGGCCGAGCTGAGTTCCAAATAGGAACTCGAGCTCGTCACCTTCCTCCGCGCCAACAAGGGCATATTCGCTTGGGAGCCTGCGGACATGCCTGGCGCCCCGAGGGAGGTGATCGAGCACAAGCCGCAAGTCGAGCTAGATCTGCCGCCCGTCGGCGGTAGCGCCGCTTCTCCGGAGAAGGTTACGATCATCAAGGAGAACCTTGACAAGCTCTTGAAGGCGGTTTCATTCGCAAGGTCGACTACTCCGAATGGTTGGCAAACCCGGTCATCGTCCAGAAGAAGGGCGGTAAATGGAGGATGTGCGTGGACCACATGGGGTTGAACTCGACCTGTTCGAAGGACAACTTCCCGCTCCCGTGCATCGACCAGATCGTCGACTCCACCGTGAACGCCAAGATGCTAAGCTTCCTGGACGCCTATTCGGGGTACCACCAGATCAAGCTAGTGGTTGACGACGAGAGCAAGACGTCGTTCATCACGCCTGCTCGACACCCATCGCTACACGACCATGTCGTTTGGTCTGCGCAACGCCGGGGCCACGTTTCAGCGTCTGATGACCAAGACGTTCGACCCTCAGATCGGCCGAAACCTTGAGGTCTATGTGGATGACATCATCGTCAAGAGCCCCTCCGAAGGCGACCACGTTCGGGACCTCGAGGAAACCTTCGCCAACCTGAACAGGCACAAGATCAAGCTCAATCCCGAGAAGTGCGTGTTCGGCACTGCGTCAAGAAAGGCGCTCGGCTACATGATCGGGGGCTCGGGGGTTGGCCCGAACCCGGAAAAGATCGAGGCGATTGAGAAGATGGCACCCCCGACCTCGGTCAAGCAGGTGCAGAGCCTCACCGGTCACATGGCCGCCCTCAGCAGGTTCATCTCGAGGCTCGACGAGCGCAGGCTTCCATTCTTCCGAGCTCTACGCAAGCAAGGGAGCTTTGAGTGGACCTCGGAGGCGCAGCGGTCTTTCGATGAGTTGAAGGTATACCTGTCAACCCCACCTCGCCACGACCGCAACTCGGCGAGAGGTTGCTGCTCTACCATGCGGCCACCACCTGTTGCGTCAGTCTGTCACGGTGGTGAGCGGGAGATCAGAAGACACCGATCTATTATGTCAGTGAAGTCTTGCACGGCCCAAAGGAGCGCTACCCGCAGGTACAAAAGCTACTGTACTCTCTCCTCATGGCTTCGCATAAGCTTCGACATTATTACAGCGCACTCTGTGGTTGTCCCGAGCAATTTTCGCTCGGGGACATCTTCTTGAAACGTATGGCAGCGACGCAAAGTGGGCTATGGAGCTAGCGGCATTCGATGTCGTGTCGTCGCTCGAGCGCTTCCCTCGTGTTTCGGGCTCGAGCCACAAGCCCGCATGACTTTGACCATTGAGTAGTGCATGCGGTCGCGTGGTCGTGATTCGAACATCAGTCTGGGTGTGACCATCTCGCTAGCTTGTGTCACGTTTACTCCCTCTCTGGACCTTTTCTCAACTCTGCAGGTCGTGGTCGTTCGCTCGCGCCTGAATCTTGCGCCCAAGGCCAGCGATGCTCGACCTTGGACCCAACGGGGGCTGGATAAGGGCATATTGTCGGTAAACGACCTAAGGAGCATGACTAAAGGCGAAAGAGAAGTCCACCAAAGATCCTCGACTAACAAACTTGAAACAAAGAGTTTGTTGTCCCCCAAAAGAAATGTGGCTCTATTAGAGTTTTCTGTTTTATGCATTTTTTACAGGTCGGCCATCTCGCGGGTGAGCTTCTCCTGCTCGAGCTCGGCTACCTTGGCCCTCAAGGTCGATAGCTCACTCTGGTACTGGAGGGCTTCCTTGGAGGCATCCACAGCTCGGTATCGTTCATCTTGGAGTTGGGCCAAGGCGCTCCTCGTCGCTTTGCTGGCGCGCCCACGCTTCTCTTCAAGCTCCAAGATCTTGGCCTCGAGCTTGGGGGATGCCTTCGTCGAGGAAGACGCCTGCTCCGCAGTGGCCTTCTCTAGCGCCTCGACCTTGGCCCGCTCGACTTCGAGCGCCTCGCTGGTGCGCCCAAGCTTCCCTTCAAGCTCCAAGATCTTGGTCTCGAGCTCGGGGGACGCCTTCGTCGAGGAAGACACCTGCTCCGCAGCGGCCTTCGCTAGCGCCTCGACCTTGGCCCGCTCGGCCTCGAGCGCCTTGGCCGACCGCACGCGCTCTTGCTCCATGGCCTTGAAGCTATGCTCGCACTCGGAGACCCTGGTCTGCTCAAGCTCGGCCGCGTGGGCTACCTCCTGCGCCCTCATCGTCTGGCGAAGGTCGTCAAGCTCCACGGTCTTCGCTTTCGAGCTCCTCTGCTTTCGACCTCAATGGTCTCGATGAACTTGGAGCGCTAAGCCTCCCGCGCCTCCACCACGTTCAGGAGGCCCCTCAGCATGTCAGTGCGCTCTTGAAGGCCTTGCAGCCCTTGGGAGATGTTGCCGATCGCCTTCATGATAGGAAGGGTGGCCCAAAATAAGAAAAGAAACAAGGGAACTCAGGCTAACCTGCTGCGAGGTGCGCAAGGGGGTCCTTACCACACGAAGGAGCTTCTCGAGGCGTGCGCGGGTGAACTCTTCGCGCTCGTCGATGTGCGCACGGGAGATCTCTTCCAGCTCGTCACCCGGCGCTCCTGAGGTAAGGCCAACCTCGACCACCACCAGCGCGCTTGGGCCAAGACCTTGAGTCTCCACGTCGGTGGCGACCTGGAGTTCTGCCGCCTCCCCCGGTGGGTTCAACTCGCCGACAGGGGCGGACGCGGCAGCAATGTCGGTTCCGACCTGCGAGGTCGGGGCTTCACTCACCTCTGGCACTGAGGGAACGACGGCCGGATCCACCGCGCCCCCTCCCACTGCGCAGTCAACCTCCGTGGCCTGGGGTGCCGTGGCCTCAGCGCCAGACGCAGCCTCGGTCGGGCTGACCTAAGATGCTTCTGCAGCGCGGCCATCTTCAGTGGCCGGTGGCGCCACGACCTCAACGTTCGGAGCGACCATGGTCGGGCGAGCCTGGGGTGACTCCGCGGCTACGACCAAGGCACTCTGGGAACCTTCCTCCGTGTCGACCTCGGGAGGGTCAATGACAATGACGGTGTCCGTCTCAACAGTGCCGTAGTCCTCGCTGGTCGCGGGCTGGTTCTCCTCGGTTGAGTCGTCGAGCCCTTGGTCGGACTCGCCGATCGGGGCCCAGCTCGGGGCTCAGGAGCACTGCCGACCCGAGGGCGGCGGGGCGACATGTAGGAATCCTCCTCCTCCTCGTACTCAGACTCGCCCTGGACAATAGCGAGCGCGGGCGCTCGAGGTCTGCGATCAAGAACAAACACTAAGCCAAAAAAACATGAAGGGGGCGGAGCGAATCGAAAAACCAAAAACTTACATGAGTCATCGGCCTCCGCCTTGTCGAGGGCTGGTGTAGGTCTTGTTGCCCCGATGCTGTAGGGGTACTCGTTTTTGCGCTCCACCGGCCTGGGACCTCGGAGCTCACGCCGGATCCACGTCATCCATAGCGGCGGCCCTGGGAGCCCGAGCTTGGGCGCCTGGGCAGTGGGGCTCGAGGTCTGGCGGCCGCCAGCCAAGGCCTCTCTTCGCCGCAAAGGGAGAGCATATCAAGCAACAAAGGACGCGAGCATGGGCTCGGGGGCTCGGCCGTGGGAATCCTTACCATGGCGCACTCACCCCACTCGACATGGGGTTTCTTCACCTCCTGGCGGCCTGCTCCGGTAGGGGAAGGCCTCTTCTTCCCCTTCTTGCTCATGCCCCCACGGCAATGGAGCATCCTCTGGTTGTCTCGGAAAGCCCGACACCCCGCGAGCATGCAAGGTTCAAGAAGGGCCTCGTGGACACTCGAGTTGAGCTTGGTCGGGGTGGCTTACCTCGGCCTTTCGGCGGAGCACGTTCTTCGGGACGGGGTTGTCAATGACATAGTCGTGCGCCAGCTTCCCGAACATCTCGTTCATCCTGGCGGCGATCCAGGACTCCTTCGGCGCTGCAAGGGAAACGATCGTCAACAAAAGATCGAAGGACGGACTCGAGCAAAACCTCGAGGCAAGAAGGCTTACCAGACGTGCCCTCGCGGGTCGAGTCGATGCGCCCTCGGATCTCGTAGAACGGATGCATCCTCCTCCGCAGAGGGGACACCCGGTTCCACAGGAAATCGTTGGCGATCGCCT
The DNA here is from genome assembly GCA_036346375.1 of Guadua angustifolia. Taxonomy (NCBI): domain Eukaryota; kingdom Viridiplantae; phylum Streptophyta; class Magnoliopsida; order Poales; family Poaceae; genus Guadua; species Guadua angustifolia. The sequence continues at coordinate 61,921,241 of CM070503.1, read as the reverse complement.
GCCCGGTGAGGCCGCGCATGGCGCAGATGTGTATGACGGCGATGGCCTCCTTGTCGACCTCGAGGTCGTCCGCCTCTGGGGTCTCCTTCTTCCAGAATGGGGATCCTCAGACACCTGACATGCCGACTTCCCCCTTCTTCAAGTAGAACCACCGCTCGGACCATGGGCCGAGGGAGTCCCGAGGTTGAAACATGGGGAAGGACCACTTGAGCCCTACCCATAGCCGGAAGTAGAGGCATCCGACCACAGGGTCCTTCCCAGAGCGGAAGAGGCTGAAGTACCGGAAGAAGAGCGAGGGGGTGGGAAGGATCCCTAGGAACCCCTCGCACAGGTGGGAGAAGATGGTGAGAAGGAGAACGGAGTTTGGCACCAGATTGATGAGTTCGATCTCTCAGCTGGAGAGGACCGCCACGACGAACTCGCTCTCTGGGGTCTGCAGACCGAAGAAAGCGTAATGCTCGGTGCAGACGATCTCGCCGTCCATGGGGCACGGCTCGGTCTCGCCGCCCGGCAACCGCCATGTTACCGGGTCAATCAGCCCCAGGGTCTCGAGTTCATTCATCCTCGCCAGTGACAATGTGCTCCTCCCCAACTTGGCCATGGCGATCGCAGCGAATTTGGTCGAGGGGAGAAGAGGAGTCTTGCTCGGGCGAAGGGGCTTGGAAGACGAAGCGCTAGATCGTGAGTTTTTCCTCAGCAGTTGCTGTGGGCTCGGGTTCGTAGGCCGCGTCACCAATAAATCCAGTCCACGGTGCCTCAAAAAGCGCACCAGCCGTGATTTGACGGGCGCAATTAAGACCTGAGCTGCGGACTCGAGGCGCCTCAGGTGTCCGCCGGCCGTTCGCATCCGTACCATCATCGCGAAGATCAAAGGTCGCCAGGTGTCGAGGCCGAAGGTTTCACTTTGTGGTCTCCGCCTGACCTCGGCCAAGGGATCGAGATCTGCAGAAGCTTGCTCCCTATGCCCGCAATGTCAAGCTCGAGGTCGTTTCAGGTGCCCTCTTCGACCTAGAGCCTCAGGGGCTAGCTGACGAGGGTTGGGCGACCCTTGGCCGGTCAGCGCACGGTCAACGACCTCCCAAGCTCGGGGCGCCCCAACCACGACTTAGGCGTACGCCGAGGCGCGCGACCTAGAGCACGTATGCCCCCGAGCACGGCATCCGCACGACCTCGAGCTCGGGTCGGCTCTCGTTCGTGCTTAGGGGTCCCCTTGATTCTCGAACGATGCTTTTGCCGTTAATTACCAAGACGTGGGATCGTGGGGGTGAAGCGGTATTGGCGACAGTCCGGCGGTTCTTTGCCGACCCTCAATGCGATGAAGACCACTCACGGGAATATCTCCGTCAGATTCTGGCGAGGGAAGATATAAGGCTAAGGATGCGCAGCCTAAAAGGACAGGACATCAGAGCCCGAACACTAGACATCGCCATTGTTAAGCTTGAGCTGTACCACACCTCTGTACTCGAGAATAGCAAAGATCACCACCGCAAGGCAACTGGAGTAGAGCTATTACCTTCACAGGGGCTCGAACCAGTATAAACCCTCATCTCACGCTCGTAGTCGCCTAGCTCCGACCTTTGGCACGTCAAATCCTTTCCTTCGTTGAGCCAAGCTCTGCTCAGGTCCCAAGTTCCACTAACCCTCGTTTCATTTCTGCGGTTGGCGGTTCCGACCGTCGACATTTGGCTACTGAATCCTTAAATTTCCATCCATCCTTTAGATCAATCAACCATCAGAAGCCCCGCATCCTTAGCTACTAACTACAAGCAATTCCAATGGTGCCCATACATAAAAAAACTAACATCCTTAGCTATTGAATCTATAAACCTTTTATCGAAGCTTTGAACAAGAAGCAACATACTGACAAACAATGCATGAGCTGAATCCGCCACAGATAAAATCTTTTATCAAGAAGCAACGGATCATGAAGACGCAGAAACAACCACTAACATGACTAACAATCCATCCGCTCATTTCTCAAAGATTGGATATTTTATCAAGAAACAGAAGTCCAAGAATCTTCAAGATAACAGAAAACCAAGAAACCTGGTGATATTAAGGCGCAAGAAGCAAGAAACATGAACCAAGCAAGATCATGTACGTACCCTGCTGGCCGTGCAGCAAAAGCTCGAGGAGGAACGCACACGGTCATGGCAATTGTTACAAGATGTTGTTGTCTTGGGGCCAGGTGGATCTCCAACGCCTCGGCGCAGCGGGATGTGCTTTGCGCCCATCTCTATCTTGACTCGCTGGATGCCGTTCTAGTTGTAACCACCAACGCCCTTCACGTCCAGGGAGGCGACGGCGGCGGTCTAGCCAATGATCTTCACCTGCATGAGGAGGGAGTCCAGAACATTAGAAAGTTACAAGAACCTTCGCTAGCGAGAGAGAAAACAGAAAGAACCTCAGCAAAGGCGGCCTTCTCGCCAGGATGATGCTGCGTGGCATGCCCGCAGTAGTAGTAGGAACAAAAAGCGGCGCTGCAACGGAAGCAATAGAAGTTCAACTAGACACTCTGTCAGTTTTCGCCGATCATCGGTTTGTGGAACCCCAACCCGTGTGCTTAATATCATTTGCAATTTCAAATTGGTTCTTCTATGTTCTTGCTTGTGTTCTCGATTCGCATGCAGGGATAAGCCTTCTTGGCGAGGTCAACCGTGTGTTATGCGTGGTTGATAACCAACGGAGCCGTGGTGTAGCGATTGCAGGGTTCGGATCGGTTCTTATCGGAAGCCGGATCGTTAACGTCGAGTCTCCACCAATCGACTTACTTCCACCGATCAGAAGATTGGGCCACCGTGCGCATCAGCGGAAGAAGCAAGAAACATCAACCAAGCATGATCCTGTACGTACCCTGCAAGGAGAACTAACTACCTATACATGGTTATCGCTGTAATTCCAGGATGAAAGCTGCTCACTTTCCTCTTAAGCATTTCATCGAGGAATAGCCTTGCATATCACACAACAGACACACACAAACAATTTCTCGAGAAATTACGGAGGGGGTAAGTTTGAACGTAGAAGGAAGGCCACAGACCAGGCTCCACCGCCATGGGGGCCATGGGAGGCGCGCGTGGTGGTGCACTGGTGGTCAATCCGTCATTGGCAAAGCCAAACCCCTCCCTCGCTACAGGACGGAGCAGAGGAGGGAGCGGAGTATACAAGTGGAATTTTCAGGGGAAGACCTTGACTTATCATATATTTGCTTCGTTCATAGATTTTCAGGATAGCATGTAGAAAACCATAACATGTCCAACCATCAAAAGCCCAGCATCCTTGGCTACTGAATCCTTAAATGTCCATTCATCCTTTAGATCAATCAACCATCAAAAGCCCAGCATCCTTGGCTACTAACTACAAGCAATTCCAATGGTGCCCATACATCAAAAAACCAACATCCTTAGCTACTGAATCTCTAAACCTTTTATCGAAGCTTTGAACTAGAAGCAACATACAGATAAACAATGCATGAGCTGAATCGGCCACAGATCAAATCTTTTATCAAGAAACAACGGATCATGAGGACGCAGAAACAACCACTAACATGACTAACAATCCATCCGCTCACTTCTCAAAGATTGGATGTTTTATCAAGAAACAGAAGTCCAAGAATCTTCAAGATAACAGAAAACCAAGAAACCCGCTGATATTAAGGCGGAAGAAGCAAGAAACATCAACCAAGCAAGATCCTGTATGTACCCTGCAGGCCGTGCAGCAAAAGCACGAGGAGGAATGCACGCGGTCCTAGCAATTGATACAAGATGTAGTTGTCTTGGGGCCGAGTGGATCTCCAACGCCTCGGCGCAGCGGGATGTACTTTGCGCCCATCTTGATCTTGACTCGCTAGATGCCGTTCCAGTTGTAACCACCAACGCCCTTCACGTCCAGGGTGGCGACGGCGGCGGTCTCGCCAATGATCTTCACCTGCATGAGGAGGGAGTCCAGAACATTAGAAAGTTACAAGAACTTTCACTAGCGAGAGAGAAAATAGAAAGAACCTCAACAAAAGTGGCCGTCTCGTCGAGTTGATGTTGCGCGGCATGCCCGTAGCAGCAATGGGAACAAAAAGCGGTGCTGCAACGGAAGCAGCAGAAGTTCAACTAGACACTCTGTCAGTTGTCGTCGATCATCGGTTTGTGGAACCCCAACTCGTATGCTTAATATAATTCGCAATTTCTGATTGCTTCTTCTACGTTCTTGCTTGTGTTCTCGATTCGCATGCAGGGATATGCCTTCTTGGCGAGGTCAACCGTGTTTGTGCATGGTTGATAACCAACGGAGCCGTGGTGTAGCGATTGCAGGGTTCGGATCGGTTCTGATCAGAAGCCGGATCGTCAACGTCGAGTCTCCATCAATCGACATTCCTCCACCTATCGGAAGATCGGGCCACCGTGCACATCAGCGGAAGAAGCAAGAAACATCAACCAAGCAAGATCCTGTAGGTACCCTACAAGGAGAACTAACTACCTATCCATGCTTATCGCTGTAATTCCAAAATGAAAGCTGCTCACTTTCCTCTTAAGCATTTCATCGAGCAATAGCCTTGCATATCACAGAACAGAACACACACAAACAATTTCTCGAGAAATTACGGAGGGGGGAAGTTTGAATGGGGATGGAAGGCCACAGACCAAGCTCCACCGACATGGTGGCCATCGGAGGTGCGCGCGGTGGTGCACTGGTGGTCAATCCGTCGTCGGTTGAGCCAAACCCCTCCCTCACGAGAGGACGGAGCAGAGGAGGGAGCGGAGTATACAAGTGGAATTTTCGGAGGAAGACCTTGACTTACCATATATTTGCTTCGTTCATAGATTTTCAGGATAGCAAGTAGCAAACCATAACATGTCCAACCATCAAAAGCCCAGCGTCCTTGGCTATTGAATCCTTAAATTTCCATCCATCCTTTAGATCAAACGACCATCAAAAGCCCAGCATCCTTGGCTACTAACTACAACCAATTCCAATGGTGCCCATACATCAAAAAACCAACATCCTTAGCTACTGAATCTCTAAACCTTTTATCGAAGCTTTGAACTAGAAGCAACATACAGACAAACAATGCATCAGCGGAATTTGCCAGAGATCAAATCTATTATCAAGAAACAACGAATCATGAAGACGCAGAAACAACCACTAACATGACTAACAAGCCATCCGCTCATTACACAAAGATTGGATGCTTTATGAAGAAACAGAAGTCCAAGAATCTTTTAGATAACAGAAAACCTAGAAACCCAGTGATATTAAGGCGGAAGAAGCAAGAAACATCAACCAAGCAAGATCCTGTACGTACCCTACAGGCTGTGCAGCAAAAGCTCGAGGAGGAACGCACGCGGTCGGGGCAATTGATACAGGATGTAGTTGTCTTGGGGCCGGGTGGATCTCCAACGCCTCAGCGTAGTGGGATGTACTTTGCGCCCATCTTGATCTTGACTCGCTGGACGCCGTTCCAGTTGTAACCACCAACGACCTTCACGTTTAGGGAGGCGACGGCGGCGGTCTCGCCAATGATCTTCTCCTGCTTGAGGAGGGAGTCCAGAACATTAGAAAGTTACAAGAACTTTCGCTAGCGAGAGAGAAAACAGAAAGAATCTCAGCAAAGGCGGCGTTCTCGCCGGGATGATGCTGTGTAGCATGCCCGCAGCAGCAGTGGGAACAAGAAGTGGTGCTGCAACGGAAGAAGTAGAAGTTCAACTAGACACTCTGTCAGTTTTCGCCGTTCATCGGTTTGTGGAACCCCAACTCGTGTGCTTAATACAATTCGCAATTTCAGATTGCTTCTTCTACGTTCTTGCTTGTGTTTTCGATTCGCATGCGGGGATAAGCCTTCTTGGCGAGGTCAACTGTGTTTGTGCGTGGTTGATAACCAATGGAGCCGTGGTGTAGCGATTGCACGGTTCGGATCGGTTCTGATTGGAAGCCGGATCGTCAACGTCGAGTCTCCACCAATCGACTTACCCCCACCTATCGGAAGATTGGGCCACCGTGCGCATCAGTGGAAGAAGGAAGAAACATCAACCAAGCAAGATCCTGTACGTACCCTGCAAGGAGAACTAATTACCTATATATGGTTATCGCTGTAATTCCAAGATGAAAGCTGCTCACTTTCCTCTTAAGCATTTCGCCGAGCAATAGCCTTGCATATCACAGAACAGAACACACACAAACAATTTCTCGAGAAATTACGGAGTGGGGTAAGTTTGAACAGGGAAGGAAGGCCACAGACCAGGCTCCACCACCATGGTGGCCATGGGAGGCACGCGTGGTGGTGCACTGGTGGTCAATCCATCGTCGGCAGAGCCAAACCCCTCCCTCGCCAGAGGACGGAGCAAAGGAGGGAGCGGAGTATACAAGTGGAATTTTCAGAGAAAGACCTTGACTTATCATATATTTGCTTTGTTCATAAATTTTGCGGATAGCAAGTTGCAAACCATAACATATCCAACCATCAAAAGCCCAACATCCTTGGCTATTGAATCCTTAAATTTCCATCCATCCTTTAGATCAATCAACCTTCAAAAGCCCAGCTTCCTTGGCTACTAACTACAACCAATGCCATTGGTGCCGATACATCGAAAAACCAACATCCTTAGCTACTGAATCTCCAAACCTTTTATCGAAGCTTTGAACTAGAAGCAACATACAGACAAGCAATGCATGAGCTGAATTCGCCACAGATCAAATCTTTTATCATGAAACAACGGATCATGAAGACGCAGAAACAACCACTAACATGACTAACCATCCTTCCGCTCATTTCTCAAATATTGGATGTTTTATCAAGAAACAGAAGTCCAAGAATCTTTAAGACAACAGAAAACCAAGAAACCCGTTGATATTACGGCGAAAGGAGAAAGAAACATCAACCAAGCAAGATCCTGTACGTACCCTACAGGCCGTGCAGCAAAAGCTCGAGGAGGAGCGCACGCTGTCGTGGCAATTGATACAAGATGTAGGGGCCGGGTGGATCTCCAATGCCTCGGCGCAGCGGGATGTACTTTGCACCCATTTTGATCTTGACTCACTGGATGCCATTCCAGTTGTAACCACCAACGCCCTTCACATCCAGGGATGCGACGGCGGCGGTCTCGCCAATGATCTTCACCTGCATGAGCAGGGAGTCCAGAGCATTAGAAAGTTACAAGAACTTTCGCTAGCGAGAGAGAAAACAGAAAGAACCTCAGCAAAGGTGGCTTTCTCACCAGGATGATGCTACGCGGTATCGCCGTGGCAGCGGTGGGAACAAAAAGCGATGCTGCAATGGAAGCAGTAGAAGTTCAACTAGACACTCTGTCAGTTTTCGCCGATCATCGGTTTGTGGAACCCCAACTCATGTTGTGAAATCATGTGCTGAAAAATTGGCTGAATGATGAAATTGGCATTGCAAAGTTGTTGTGATCATGGCATGTGTGGTGCTTGTGCATGTGCTATGTCTGATGATTATTTGATATGCTGGTAATTGCGTGGTAATGATTTTGCGTGATGCAATGCGCTCATGTGAGTTGTTGTATGGACTAATCTTGAGTTGCTTGATGCAATGCGCTCGTGTGAGTGATTGCATGGATTAACCTTGAGTCAAGTCGTGGACTTGTGCTCGGATTCGTTTTTGTTTATTCATGTGCAGGTGTTGCTCAAGGGCGAACGTGGTCGATGACAGGACCGGAACTAAGTTCATGGAGGAACTGAGGTTCGGGACTAGGTTCAAGGAGGAACCAAGGTCTTGGTGGTCAAGAATATCATGCGGGACGTTCGGGTAAGAGAACATGCACACGAAGGCTGGTTAGTCACGTGAGTATGACATGTGGGTTGTACACACGTGCAAGAGTTGTTTTTGGTCATGTTTGGCCAGGTTGAGATGTATACGAACTCTTTCCATGTCGGAAGTGGAGTTGTATTCAATCTCTTTACATTTGCTCTGTATAAATAGGGGGAGGTGTCTCCTGTTTATCTTGAGCAAGGTTTTAGGGTTTGTACTCTTTTGTTTGGAGTACTGTAACCAGATTAGACAAAGAGAAATAAAAAACTTTTGTGGTCAGAGTGCTCCTCGCGGCGTGACTGTTAGCTCTTTCCGCCGCCTCTGTGATTTCGTTTTCCTTGCGGTCAGAGAGTTTCTTTTCCCCCTAGCGCAAAGTCTAGAGGTCCTGTGTTGTGAAGAAAAATTCGAGAGACTAGAAGTTTTCACATTGGTGCTGGCGACTAGAAGTTGCATCGATTAATGCATGCATGTTTTGGAGGTGTATGCATGCAAAGAAAACGTCCAGCAACTAGAAGATTGGCTATTTTTCTTTGAGGTGTTTTAGTTCAACGTTGGTTGAAGTTTGGTCTGGCGTAGTTGATCATTGTCTGAAGATTGGTCTATCGCTGCTTTGAAGAATAATTCTCATATGAAGTTTGGTCCATTGCATAAGTTCTGAAGATTGGTCTGTCATAGCCTTTGAAATCAATTTCCGTCATCACTTGATTTAGTCATCTTGCGAAGGTAATATCTCTTGATCCGTAGATCCGATCAAGTTGATTTTTATTGGGTTAGATTCATAATTGAATATAGTTTCTACAGCTAAAATTTCATGTCAATCTAATGGATGGATCTTTGGTAATCTTGTTGTTTATGTTTGGTCCGTCACTGGTCTGAATTTGGTCCGTTATTATTAGATCGGGATTTGTTTCAGCCATCTTGTAAAGGACATAACTCTAGATACATAGGTTCGATTGAGTTGATTCTTTTTGGGTTAGCTTAAGAATCGAGTCTAGTTTCTACAGTTAAAATTTCACATCAATCCAATGGTTAGATCTTCAGAAATTACTATTTTAGTGAACATATATTAGGCTATTTTCATTTGATCCACCGTAAACTGACTTCCTTTGCTACAGTAGAAATTTGGTCTGGCATACATGTGCAAATTTGGTATGGTGCAATAAGGTTCTTCTTGAATACAAATCAATCGATCTGAGTTTGTTTGGGGTGTTTCAAAAGTCAAAAATTTGGTTTTAGCTTCCGCGCAATCATTCACCCCCCCTCTGCTTGCTAGATTAGTATATTTCGATCCTACAAGTGGTATCAAAGCCTTGTTTTTTAATTAATCTTAACCGGTGATTAGAAACCGTAGCGATGGATAGGTATTCGACAAAACCTTGTGTTTTCGAAGGTGTTGATTTTCAGTTTTGGAAAGCAAAGATGGAGGCATACATTCAAGATTAGGGTTTTGCAATCTGGGAGAAGGTGTACAAGCTATATCAAGTTCGTGAGAATGATCAAGTCAATGAAACCAATCAAGCACAGGTTGAAGCAAATAGCAAAGCACGAAATTTGATCATCCAAGGATTGGGAAGAAGTGACTTCGACCGCGTGATCCATCTCAAGTCTGCATATGAGGTATGGAAATCTCTTTGTGATTATCATGAGGGTTCTAACACTGTCAAAGAAGTTTGTCAGGATATATATAAGAAAGAATACATGCGGTTTGAGATGAAGCCTAGTGAGTCACTAGATGATTTCTTTGCACATTTCAATAAGATTCTTAGCAATTTATGTGTTGTTGGGGTTTTCTTTGATAAGGCTACTAATTCTAGACAACTGCTTGGTGCATTAGACATGTCTATTTGGGAGATGAAAGTTACATCTATTAGAGAATCTACTGTCATGAGTACACTTACTTTAGATGTTCTGTTCTCTAAATTAAAAACTCATGAGTTGGATGTTCTTGCTAGGAAGACTGATCATAAATCGATTGCACTGACCTCCCAATCTAGCATATCTCAAAATAATACTTCTTTAAGTTTTGCTTTGTCTTCTATGTCCTCACTAACCGATGAACAGATTGAAGAATTTTCTGAAGAAGACTTGGCACTACTCTCTTCTCGTTTTGATAAAACTTTGCAGAATGTGAGAATAAGAAAAAGAGTTGGTGGTGGCCCTCCAAGATGCTATGAGTTTGGTGATCTCAACACATCCGTTCAAATTGTCCTAAACTTACAGGTAAAGCATCAAGGGAGGAGAAGGACAATGACAAAAGAAAAGAGAAGAAGAAGTTCTCTCCAAGCGACAAAAAGAAGAGCTTCATCAACCGCAAAGTTGTCCACCGAGTCCTTTCCGCTCTTGAACAAGTCAATTTGAGTGATGTGGATTCGGAGAGCAGTGAAGATGACACAACAACTCCAAGCAAACATGAACTGACAGGGTTGTGTCTCATGGCTAGAAGTGATGGAAGCTTCACCGAGGATGATCATGACAGCGACTTCAATGAGGTAGAACCTTCTTACGATGAATTGGCTATTGTTGCTCATCTTGGTAAATTGCTTGACAAACGCAACAAGAAAATTAAGAAACATGATGTTCTTGTGGAATCTTTGAATGCTGAAATTGATAGACTTAAATCTTTCATTCCTGATGATGATGCTTGTAAATCATGTGACTTAATTTACACTGAGGTTACTTCACTTAGAAAAGAACATGCTTCTTTGCTTGAGCAAGTTAATGCTGAAAAGAAGGAAAATGAGAAACATGTTAAAAATGATAGCTGTTCAACTGTTGATTTGCATGTTACAACTCACTGTTCTAAATGCTCCACACTAGAATTGAAGTTGCATGATACAAATGCTAGGGTTTCTCAAATGACAGATGCTCTGCTCACTCATGAGGTTCTTTCATGCTCAACTTGTCGCAAGCAAAAAGGAAAAGTGGACGTTCTGTGTAATAATTGTTTAACTCTTTATCGAAAGATTGATTACTTAGAAAAATCTTTAGAACGTTTCACTAAAGGAAAGAAAAACCTAAACATGATTACGGATCAATCAAGAGTCAAAGCACTCATAACAAAGGTTTAGGTTTTGATTCTTATGCTAAATCATAAATCACATGCTCCTCTCTGTTGTTAAGACACTTGAAAGTGGAAAATTTGAAATTGTCAATGAGCCTAAGAAAACTATTTTTAAGTCTGCTGGTGTTTTATCTTCTACTGTGATGAATGCAAATGTTGCTTCTACTGTTAAAGCTAAATATCATGTTAAGTACAATTGCACTCATTGCGGTAGAGATGGACATTTAGTAGAATTTTGCTTTAGACTAGCCAAACAGCAAAAGAAAGAAAAGGCTAAGACTAGATCTAATTTCAGGAAGGCACATTTTACTCCTCATTTTGTGCCTAAGGTGATGCAAACACCTTTTGTTGCAAGAAACACGGGAAAGGGCAAATCTGATTTTGTGAACAAACGTACTCGTGTTATGCCTACTCATCGTGTGTCTCAGTACTGGATTCCTAAATGCTTTATTTCTAACCCCAGTACTGAGGCCTCGACATTTTCTGCTTTTATGTAGGCTTCTCGCGCGAGGAAGGAGAACATTTGGCTAGTTGGTTCCGGATGCTCATGCCACATGTCCGGTGATAAAAATTGGTTCTCCTCCCTCAGTCGAGCATCTCGTGCTGAAAGTGTTACTTTTGGAGATGCTTCTTCCACTCCTATTGTGGCAAAAGGTACAGTAAAGGTAAATGACAAGTTTGTGTTCAAAGATGTGGCTCTTGTTGAGAACTTGAAATACAACTTGCTCTCTGTCTCTCAAATGATTGATGAAGATCTCAAAGTATGTTTCAAGAAAAATGAATGCAAAGTTTTAGATGCTTTAGGTGATCTTGTGTTCAGGATTTCACGCTTTGGAAGAGTATTTAAAGCTGATTTTGATATATCACTTTCTTCTAAGCATAAGTGTCTAGTTGCCAATGTTTCTAAAGATTTATTCTTTTGGCACTGTAGACTTGGTCACGTTGGTTTTGATCATCTTACTCGTGTAAGTGGTTTAGATCTTATACGTGGCTTGCCTAAGCTTAAGGGTGATAGCGATTTAGTATGCTCTTCTTGTAGACATGGTAAGATTACTACAGGTTCACATCCACCTTTTACCATAGTGATGACAAACGCTCTAGGACAGCTACTACATCTTGACACGGTTGGACCTTCTTGTGTTCAATCTTTTGGAGGCAAATGGTATGTACTGGTTATCGTTGATGATTATTCTAGATACTCTTGGGTTTATTTTATGGTATCTAAAGATGAGGCTTTTAGTCATTTTAGAAGTCTTGTTACTAGATTATCTGTTGATCACCCAGGAGCACTTAGAGCTATCAGAAGTGATAATGGAACTAAGTTTAAAAATTCTTCTTTTGATCACTTTTGTGTTGAGAAAGGAATTGATCATCAATTTTCTTCACCAAGAGTGCCTCAACAAAATGGTGTAGTTGAAAGAAAGAACAGAACCTTGGTTGAGATGACTAGAACTATGCTAGATGAACATCACACTCCTAGAAAGTTTTGGGCTGAAGCAATCTCAACTGCATGCTATGTTTCTAATAGAGTGTTTTTGAGATCGAAGCTAGGCAAAACTTCTTATGAGGTTCGTTTTGGTCATAGGCCTAGTGTATCTCATTTCAGAGTTTTTGGATGCGAATGCTTTGTTTTGAAATCTGGAAATCTTGATAAGTTTGAAGCTAGATCAACTGATGGTATTTTTCTTGGATATCCTGCTCATACTCGTTGCTATCCTGTACTTGTTTTGGAGACTAACAAAATTGTAGAAACCTATGAGGTTACTTTTGATGAGGCTAGTCCTAGCACTAGTCAAATTGATGCAGGTACAGATGCATATGTTCAGGGGGAGATTATCTTTCTTGATGATGATGATAATGATGTTGAGGATGAAGCGTTGATTCCTATTGCACAACCAACTGTAGCACCTTTGGCACCAACCACTACATCACCTACAGCTGAGCATCCTCAAGTCACAACATCATCTGTACATGCTGAAAATGAAGAAAGTGAAGAAGAAATTTCTGAAGTTGCAGCTCCTTTGCACATTCAAATGAGACATCCACCTGAATAGATGATTGGAGATTTAAATGAGAAAGTCACCCGATCTAGGTTTATTGCTCCTGATTCTCATGCTCACTCTGCTTTTGTTGCTTCTTTTGAACCCAAAGATATAACTCATGCATTAACTGATGAATCTTGGATCAATGGCATGCATGAGGAATTAGATAATTTTGGACGTAATAAAGTCTGGAAACTTGTTCCACCTCCTCCTAATTTTAATATAATTGGAACTAAATGGGTTTTCAAAAATAAACAAAGTGAGGATGGTGTTGTTGTCAGGAATAAAGCTAGATTGGTTGCTAGATTGGCAACCAACTGGGGCAAGAACGGCGACTAAATGCTAGAATTGTCGAAATCTGCCCGGTAAAAGTCCCCGGGAAGTGCCTCATCCTCACCTGCAGCATGTGGACAATCCGGTTGAGTACAAAGAGTGTACTCGCACAATAATATAAGTTGCATGCTGAGTTCTAACTACATGTAGTTGCTACATCAAAGGGAGGCAAAATGGCAATTTCAGCATAAAGCAGTATTTGGGATAAATCATAAACATGTATAGATTAACAAATTGCATTTAGTAAACATTTGCAAAACCTAATACATAATATAACATCATCACAATCACATTGATATCATGCCTTCAAACATTCTCCGATCCAAGAGTTCCATCGCTCATGTTCGATTACACATACAAGTACTCCAATACTTGTGTCTTTTCCTACTCCCATTCCATTCTTACCAAGTCCTTAATACTCGCCCAGTGACTAACAAATCAAGCGATTGTCCTTAACCATGGACGCGGCTATTGAATAGTTTAAACTCCGCAGAGGTGCGACTTTACCCACACGACACGTCACACTCGTAAGCCAAGCTATTAACACATTTCCTTAGATGTGTCGGTACGAGGTGAACGTGACAAACCATTTTCCAAGATGTATGGTAGTGTATCTAAACCATCAGGATGGTGTGACCCTTGATCCCGCGTGCGGTGCGGTGTGTGTGGATCAAGGAGTACACCGTTGTTGGACATCCCCAACTCAACAAAGTTCGAGGACTCGAGGACATTCCTTGGCGCTTGTCGGGACCCGAATATGCAAATCCGGAATCTCGTGTATTCAAAGACTAGTCCAGGATCACGCTAGTGCACACAAAGCTAAACAGGTTAAAGTACCACAATCATACAATGAGAATAATAATAAAATACTTCAGACATGAATATAAACGAGTTGTACGACCTTATGGTCACCTTACAATAGTTTGCCATGTAGGGCTTACATAAATCAGAGTATCAGGAAAATAACAGCGGAAAATAAAGCATCATAGCAATCCATCTCTTCACCGTAGGCTACTTGACAAGGCTTGCTCCCTAGACCTCTGGCCCTCCAGCAAACTCCTCCTCCCAAGCAAGTGTAGACTCTTCCTCTGATATGTTGTTGTAAGCAAGGGTGAGTACACACCGTACTCAACAAGTCATGCACAGAATGTAGTTCTATTACTACATGCATGGCTTATTACAAAGGAATGGCTCAATTGGTTATTTTGCATTTGCATCAATATTTTAACTTACAATTTATTTGGATGTAAAGCAGCAAAACCATATTAATAGAATAAGTTTCTCCAATTGTTTTCCACAAAATCTTGGTCACACAGTTCTTAATCAAATTTCACCATTAACCCTGGCACACAGCCTTTTATCCCATTTTATTTTCAAAGATCTACCCCTTGACTGTAATCCTCGAGCTTTGTCCAATTCCGTGGACTTGGCTATTCGAATAGTTTGTACACTCTGCAGAGGTTGTACATTTTACCCACAGGATACAGTCGCTCACCACACAGGTGATTGATTGTAACAAAGTCTTTCAGAAACTAACATCTAAACCTATGAACCTCCCCAGTATTGCCTTTTTAGCACTTCCCTCACTCAGAGCCAAAGTTTAGAACAAGCGAATACCGTTGGATGGGTACCAAGCCGTAGCACAGGTACGCTCCCCCACACAGTTACACTCTTGTATAACTGCCACCCCGAGGTGTCAAAGGAAAGATATTAGAACCCTACTAAACTAGGTCTGTCCCATACCAGACATGTGGTTGTACGAGTAACTCAGTTCAAAGGCTCGCAAGGTAAAGTCCTTAACTGTCTAGGGCAAGACTGTCGTGCCCCGAATTTGCAAATCTGGACACTCTGTGTATTCTGCACTAGTCCATGATCGCGCTAGTGCACACAGACTAAACAAGGTATAATATCACATCATACACAGCGGAATATTAAATGTGTAATTCAAACATGTATATAAACGAGTTGTTCGACCTTATGGTCCCTTACAATAGTCTGCCACACAGGGCCTACAATAATATAAGTAAACAAAATTTAACAGCGGAATATAAAAAAAAGTCGTGGTGCTCCATCTTCTCCACAGACGCTCCGACTGAGGCTTACTTCCCTAGTTCTCCGGCTCCTCAACGAACTCTTCTTCATAAGCTGGCGTAGTCTCTTCTTCTGGTAAGTTTGTCCGCAAGGGTGAGTACACACCGTACTCAACAAGTCACGCACAAAATGCAGATCTATTTACTACATGCATGGCTTATTACAAAGGAAAGGCTTACTGGTTATTTTACTTTTGCATCAATATTTTAAACTGTTATTTATTTAGATTGAAAGCATCAAAGTCATGTAACTATCTTATTTCTCGAGTTGTTTTTCCACAATAATTTGGACACACAGTCCCTAAACATCTTTCTTTGACACACAGTCATTCCCCCATTTTGTTTTTCAAGCACTACCCCTTGACTGTAATTCCCGAGCATTGTCCAGTATCGTGGACTCGGCTATTCGAATAGTTTTGACACTCTGTAGAGGTTGTACACTTTACCCACAAGATACAGTCGCACACCACAAAGGCGATTAACCGTAACAGAGCTTTTCAGAAACTTCTATCTTAGCCCAAGAACCTCTCCGTGTTGCCTTCACTATCACTTCCCACACTCGAGGCAAGTATAGGATGACGAACACCGTTGGATAGGGTACCAAGCCGTATGTGCATCGCGCTCCCGTCTGATTACCCCTGTAATCGCCACCCCGAGGTATCAAAGGTAAGACATCGAATCCTACTAAACTAGGTCTTCCCATTCAGACATGTGGTTGTACGAGAGACTCAGTCGAAGGCTTGCAAGGTAAGGTCCTTAATCGACCAAGGCAAGACTTCCTTCTCTCAGATTGGCACAGCCCTCACCACACTCAACCCCACCCCCATATGCCACAGGCCCACTGCACGAAGCCTCGGTCCACTTGCCCCAGATCTAAATCAATTCCACCCCAAGTTGTTATGATTGCAACACATGCTCATATTCATCTTTCATGTACAACCACAGAGGTCTCTACATTCCAATGTTAATACCAACATCATTCCACATTTCATTAAAAAGCATTCACTATTCTTTAGTCAGTGTTGATTTTGTAATCCAAATAGAATGGTTCACGTACATGCATGGCTAAGCAACTATTCACGGTCTAGCCTCCCGTGTTGGCACAATATCATCAACTAACTAAATTTACCCAACTTAAGTTATCAAGGAATCATGGCATACAAATGATGTCAAGGTGGCATAAACAATTTGGTTGAATAGCTAATTCACCCAAAATAATTAAAGCCATTTTTAGTTGAATTAGCATGCATAGTTTAAAACAAAGTATATTTCAAAAATTAGGAGCAACATGGTCAAAGCAAAACTTCCCTTCAAAAAGTTGTTGATCCTGATCCGGAGTCAAGTCTTGTACTGGATTTCCTCCCTCGAAATCTCCCGACAATTCAACGTCTAATTAAAATCAACATACACACAATAAATACATTTTATAGAAAACAAATTCAACTCTAAAAATTCTGAAAAATTCACCCATAAATAGATCTTGATTTTACAAATTTTTAGAAATTGTAATCACTCAAATCGGAGTTAAAACGCAAAAGTTATAAGCATTTGAAGTTTTAAAATAAATCAAAAAGAATAAACCGAATTTCTTTATTTATTTTTATACGGTAAAATCCGGAATTATGACGTCAGCATTGCCATTAATGACGTCAGCACCGGAAACATTTTCAACCAAATAAATTTATTTATTTTTATTATTTAAAAATTATTTATGACGTCATTATTACTATTTATGATGTCAGCATGACCCTACACTGTGCAAGGACTGACAAGTGGGTCCCACTTGATGACGTGGCTTGATACGGTCGCAACACGTGGCAACGAATCATCAACCGAGAGCTCAGACTAATATCAACCGTCCGATTTTAAACGAACGGCTAAGATCAAACGTCGGTTCGGCTCGGTTACTTCGGTGGCGACACGTGGCACATTCTCATCCCTCGGATTAAAATCCAACGGCGATGATTAAACCGAATAACAATTCAATTACTCCGGTCATGCGTCAAGATTCGTGTGATCTAGATCAAAGGCTAGGATTGGACCGACACTCTGATCACTTGCTGAAGTGCTGACACGTGGCTTATTCACCACCATTGGATCAAAATCGGACAGTGACAAAAATCCGGGTGACGTCGACCACAGCGACGGCTGCGTCGCCTCGATTTTCGCTTACACGTGTCGACACGAGACTGGCTCGGTACGCAGCGAAATCTGGTTCACCCGATTCGAAATCTACGGCTCGGATTGCTCGGGATTTTCAAGTCAATTTCCCAGCCTTATTGGCTACAGTTAAACAGGCGACGTGGCCAATTAGCAACCGCACGATTCTGATCAAACGACTAAGGTTAGAAGATGAGGTTCACTGTAGCGATGACTACGTGGCTAACTCCGGATCGTCGATGCTAATCCAACGGCTATTAGCTAACGCGAATTCGAACACACGTGGGCGGTCCTTTTAAGACACGTGGCGCTATCCTGGCCTTTCATTTCGAATCCTACGGCTAGGATCTAAACATTACTGTTCTGGTCTCTAACACAAGGAAACACGTGGACTAACCTCAATCGTTCGATGCAAAACTGACGGGCGACGTTGATCGAGAGCTCGACGAAGACGTGGCGTAGAAATGCTGCCAGAGACGAGGAAGAAGACCCAAAATGACGGCGTTCTAGCGCGATTCCGGTGAGGTGAAGTAGTCCTTCAGATGCGGCTCGACGCGGGCTTTACTCCGGCGGTCACGGCGATGGCGGAGGGTTACCGGAGTGGGCGCAAAGCACGGTGGAAGGTCACAGACTTCGGCGAGGTCGTGTGGTGTCTACGGTGAACCTTGGAATGCGTGAAAGGGCTCAATCTGTGCGAAAGGAAGTGATTTATAAGCCAGGCTAGAAGATGAAGCGGAAGAGTTAGTGCTCCGGCGTTAGTGGCGACGGTTTCCTTCGGCGATAATGGCTGACGGCGGCGCTTCGTTCGCACGGAGATGAAGCAACGTGGCCCGAATCCGATCGTCCGTGCGTGATCCAACGGCACAGCTGACGAACCGACACGGACGAACTTCCACCGTCCGATCAAGATCGCATGGTCGATAATTCGGTGGCTTTAGGGTTTCCTGTGGTGTGCACAGTAATGGGCTCGGCCCGTTACTGTTCGTCAAATATTAATCGATTTGCGAATAAAAATAATTCTGAATATTCATTTAAATTATTTGAGGCACTTGAAATATCAGTAAAATTCTAGAAAAATTCTGGAAAATATTTTAGGACATTTTGAACTCAAATAAAATATTTCCATTTAAATTTTCAAAAACTTGATCATCATTTTTTTTAATTAATTTACAGAGAAGAGTTAAATTCCAAAAATTCAAATAATTGTAAATAAATTCCAGAAAATCTCAAAAATTCAAATTAAATTATAAAATTTAAAATATGCAAAATTTGGGATGTTACAAACCTCCCCCCTTAACAGAATCTAGACCAGAGATTTAGAAATTTGATAGAAAATAACTCTGGAAATTCCTTCCTCAAATCTTCTTCACGCTCCCAAGTTGCCTCGCTTTCTGAGTGATTGCTCCACTGAACTCTGCAAAAGCGGGTTGACTTGTTTCTGGTTTCACGATCCATGGTATCCAAGATCTTTACTGGATGTTCCTTGTAAGTTAAATCTTCTTGCAGTTCAATAGCTTCGATAGGTGCTTGTTCTTCTAGTACTCGCAAACACTTCTTTAATTGAGACACATGGAATACATCATGTACTCCTGTCAAAGACTGCGGCAGTTCCAGTTGGTATGCAACTTCTCCTTTGCGGCTCAGAATCTTGAATGGACCCACATATCTTGGGGCAAGTTTTCCTTTAGCGTGAAATCTTTTAACTCCCTTTAATGGTGTGACCTTGAGATAAACATAGTCTTTTGGTTCAAAGCTCAAATCACGGCGTCGGTTGTCTGCGTAACTCTTTTGCCTCGATTGTGCATTCTTCAACCTTTCTCGAATCAGAGCAATCTTCTCTTCTGCATTTAAAAGTACATCTGGTCCGAAAACATGACGTTCTCCCGTCTCATTCCAGTTTAGTGGTGTTCGACATGGTCGACCATATAAAGCTTCAAAAGGTGACATTTCTAAACTAGCCTGATAGCTATTGTTATAACTGAACTCGGCGTATGGTAAGCATTTGTCCCATGATGTGGTATATGACAAAGCACAGGCTCTTAACATATCTTCAAGTATCTGATTAACTCTTTCAGTTTGACCATCTGTCTGTGGATGATATGCCGTACTAAAATTCAGACGAGTACCCATAGCTGTATGCAACTTATCCCAAAATCTAGAGGTAAATTGGGTACCTCTGTCCGATACTATCTTTTTAGGCACACCGTGCAAACAAACAATCTTTGCCATATATAGCTCATTAACTTATCTCTGAGTAGGTTGTCTTTACTAGTATAAAATGTGCAACCTTTGTTAACGATCCACTATGACCCATATGGAGTCATATCCACTCTGAGTCCTTGGAAAGCGGTGATAAAATCCATTCGATTTCTCCCACTTCCATTCGGTATTTTTAATGGTGTAGTAGTCTCTTTGGTCTTTGATGCATGGCTTTGACTCTTTGACATACATCACACAGCGCTACATGTTCAGCTACTTCTTTCTTCATATTTGGCCACCAAAATCTTTCCTTAAGATCCTGGTACATTTTTGCACTGCCGGGGTGGATTGAATACTTGGAATCATGTGCTTCCTCAAGAATTAACTGTTTCAATTCAGGCTTATGAGGTACACAGATTCTGTTTTTCATCCATAAAGTACCCTGTTCATCTACTCGAAAGTCCTTGGCTAAATCCTCATCCATCTTGGATTTGATCCTGTTAATTTTCTCATCATCCTTTTGTCCTTCCCTGATCTGCTCTTCTAGGGTCGGCTTAACCTCCAGAGTGGCTAGAAATCCTTTTGGTACAACCTCCAATCTTAACTTCTGAAGCTCTTTGGATAAATCAGACTGATCTTCCACTGTCAAGGAATTCAAGCTATATCTCTTCCGACTTAAAGCATCGGCCACCACGTTTGCTTTTCCTGGGTGGCAGTGAATTCCGATATTGTAATCCTTAATTAGTTCTAACCATCTCCTTTGTCTCATGTTAAGGTCTGATTGAGTGAATATATACTTTAGAATTTTATGATCAGTATATATTTCACATCGGTTTCCCATAAGATAGTGACGCCATATTTTAGGCGTGCACTCTGACTAGCTCTAAATCATGAGTCGGGTAATTCTGCTCATGTGGCCTTAACTGCCTTGATGCATAAGCTACTACTTTACCATTCTGCATTAGTACACATCCCAAACCCTGACGCGAAGCATCACAATATATGTCAAAGTTATCCTTGGTATTCGGCAACACCAGAACAGGTGCCGAAGTCAAACGCTTCTTGAGTTCTTGAAAACTCTTTTCACATTCAGGCGACCATGTAAACTTTTTCTCTTTCTTTAATAATTGTGTGAGGGGTCTCGCAATTGAGGAAAATCCTTCAATGAACCGGCGATAATACCCCGCCATACCAAGAAAACTTCTGATCTGAGTAACTGACTTCGGTTGCTCCCAATGCAACACTGCCTCTACTTTCTTAGGATCAACGGCTACTCCTTCGGCAGTCATTACACGACCTAAGAATTCGACCTTCTTTTTCCAGAAATCACACTTACTGAATTTTGCATATAGCTGATTTTCCCTTAATTTTTCCAAAACCATCCTTAAATGTTCTGCATGCTCTTCCTCCGTCATGGAGTAAACCAGGATGTCATCGATAAACACAACGACAAACTTATCCAAATATTCCATGAACACTTTGTTCATCATATTCATAAAGTATCCAGGAGCATTAGTCAGTCCAAAAGACATGACTGTGAATTCATAGTGCCCATACCTAGACAAAAAAGCCGTCTTTGGTATATCTTGATCCGAATCTTTAGCGATGGTATCGGATCAGAAGGTCTATCTTTGAAGACTCCGCTCCTCTTAAGCGATCGAAGAGATCATCTATCTGAGCAGCGAATATTTGTTCTTTATCGTCACATCATTGAGTGCACGATTGTCTATACACATCGAAACTCCCATCCTTTTCTTTACAAGCGATCTTGGTGCTCCCCATGGAGCGAGCTTGGCCTTATAAATCCTTTCTCCAATAACTCCTTGTAACATCCCAATTTTTGAGTCTTACTTAATTAATATTATTTTAATGCAATTTATAATTTTTGTGAATTTTTTGGATTTTCTGAGATTTATTTAAATCATTTCGAATTAGTATATATGGCTTTTCTTAAGAAATATTTATAAAAAGGAAAATTAAAATAAAGACTGCCCAAAAATATTTTATTTGAGGATAGAAGGTTTCGAAGTATTTTTGGAAATATTTCTTTTTCTCTCCGGGATGAATCGTGACAATTCATTACTCATTGGGCCCTGGCCGATTAGGACCATATCGCGTCACTAATAAATCCGGTTCGTCCATAGTGCCACGTGAACATCATTCGCTCGTTGTCTTTGTCGTGTCCTTCCATGCACGTGGAGAGCTCCTTCCGTTTTTCTCCAACGCGTGGTTGATTTGGATGCTAGCGACGGCGCCAAAGCCAACGGGATTTCGGAATCCGTTCCGGGCGGGAGAAGGACAGCTTGGCTCGTTAGGTAGCGCGTGGCCGATTCGCTAGGCGCAGATTCCGTCTAGGAGTTGTAGTCCGGCTCGGGCTGGAAGTGCAGGCGCGCTATTTAAACCCCGTGCAGGCATCGCCAAATAGAAGCAAGCGGCAAGAAATTCCAGGCGCTCGAGCGAGTCGCGTCGTCGAGAAAAAATCGCGAAGTCGCAGCGTCACCAGGAGATTTCCGTGCGCGCGTTGCCGAGTTGTCGCCGAGGTCGTCGTCTTCGTCTCCGGTGAATTCAAGTCGCCATCGCCTCATCGCCGATCGGGAGCTTCGTCAGCCGTTGGATCGTAATCAAGTGCACGGATTTCGTCCACGTCACTTCGGAATCGGTAAGTGTCCTAGATTAAATATCAACCGTTGGATTTAGGTCGGACGGTTTATATTTGGCCACGTAGTAGATTTACCCGTAACCGTTAGATTGAGTTCATCAGTCTAGATTTCGCCACGTTTTATCCGTACAAGCCGGGGTAGGAAAATTTGGATTTTCTTTTTAAAATAATTCGGAAAGATTTTCTTTCTAAAATAATTCGGAAAGATTTAGAATTTCTAAAATAATTCAGAACAATGATGTTAACTTGTGTGTCATGTGTGGTCACACGATGAGATTGAGTTCTTGTGGCAAGGGATGTCACGCAACGATATTGAGTTGTTGATGGCACGTGGTGCTTGGTAATCAAGCTGGAGTGGTTATGATTTTGGGTTGAGCAAGTGGCAAGGGCGGGATGCGAGGTGGGCCCGATGGGCGAGGGTATGTGTATGTCTTGATTTGATCAAACCATAAGGACACCTTG
This sequence comes from Guadua angustifolia, assembly GCA_036346375.1. Classification (NCBI taxonomy): domain Eukaryota; kingdom Viridiplantae; phylum Streptophyta; class Magnoliopsida; order Poales; family Poaceae; genus Guadua; species Guadua angustifolia. Next base: position 61,898,479 of record CM070503.1, on the reverse strand, counting down.
CGAGCCTTTGACTGAGTCAATCATGCAACCACATATGCATTATGGGGTAGCCTAGTGACTAATTTGCAAAGTCTTAGCTTTAGTACTATTATGGTGGCGTGAGGCGGGTGGTAGTAACGATCCATGCTCGGGGTGGCTCACATGGCGCAAGAGGGGCCCAGATGTGGTAACCAGTCCACCGGTGTTGAAACCTCGCGGGTAATCTTGGGTTAAGATGATGCATTGTAAAGGCTTTGTCATGATTCTCTGTAGGCATACCAAAGGAAGTGTGCTAATGGCCGTGCACAAAGAGATTATCATGTCATGTGGGTAAAGTGCATAACCTCTGCAGAGTGTACAACCTATTCGGATAGCCGTGCTCACGGTATTGAGCAAACCTCGGGGATTACAGTCAAGGGTTTAGACTTTTGAAAAATAAAACTTGGGAAGGATGGCAGGTTGCCATGGAAAGTTGAATCTTCACTTAGGATGAGAAACTTGGTTTATTTGGGAAATGTTGAATCTATCTATTACTGTTATTTGTTTTTACTGTCTTTTCAATCTATATACTGTACTTGTTTTTAAATGCTGCTTAGTTGCAAATGAACCATTTAGCCATTCCTTTGGGATAAGCCTTGCATATAGCTATGATAGAATTGCATTCTGTGCACAACTTGTTGAGTACGTGCTGGTGTACTCACCCTTGCCTACAAAACATCATCAGAGCTGAAGAAGGTGTACCATGAAGGGACGAATGTTTAGGGTGCGAGCCTTGTCGATTACTGTGGTATCTTGAGGGGTTACCTACGTCTTCATTCATTGCAGTTCAATTTGTTGTTGACCTTGTGAGGCATTGTTAAGTAAGTTGACCATAAGGTCATACAACCGTAATATTTAATATATTATGTCTTTTATCTATTTCGTTGTGTATGATTGTGATATTCACTAATGTTGAGCTGTGTGCACTAGCGTGATCTGGACTAGTGTAGTATACACAGAGGGTCCGAATTTGCATATTCGGGTCCCGACACTCCTCGATTTGTTTCTTCATTTCCACCAATTCCTCGGTAGACATCCTATAAGGTCTCTTGGTTATTGGAGCTGTCCCAGGTACTAACTCAATTACAAATTCTATATCCCTATCTGGCGGCATTCCCGGTAGATCCTCTGGAAATACATCCGGATATTCATGAACAACCGGAACATCTTTCATATCAACGACTTTCGTGACTTTGTTAATCATTAATCGACTATCTTGAGCAAAGAATCGCTGAATCTCCACCTTTTTACCATTTGAGCACTCTACTGTTACTACTCTTCGTCCACAATCCAGCACTGCCTTGTGCTTGGATAACCAATCCATTCCCAAAATGACATCTATGGTTTGTGAGTCCAGTATAATTAGATTCGCAAGGAACTCTATTCCATTTATTACTAATTTTACCCCAGAACATCCTACTTTAGCTCGGAGTTCTGATCCAGGGGTTTGGACTATAAGCATACTCTTTAATTTGACTACATCCAAATCATTTTGCACAACAAAAACTTGAGAAATGAATGAATGAGAAGCTCTGAATCAAACAAAAGCGATGGCTGATGCTCGAGTTAACTAGAACTTACCCAAAGACGACATACGTGGCGTTCTGAACTTCATCCGCCACGATGTGGTTAACTCTGCCTCGCATGGTTGATTGAGGTGCAGCTCCTGCTTGAACAGGTGCTCGGCTTCCTCCTTGAGCTGGTGTTCTTGCTGGTGTGTTACTCAAATTGAAGCGAACAGGAGTGACTCCTCCTTTTTTGGGACAGACATTGGCGAAGTGCCCCATTTCGTTGCGCTTTGTAACAGCGTCTTCCCGCCATTGACAGTTTCTGCTTTGCTTGGCATTTGCTCTTGTCGGTGTTTGTGGGTTACATTGGTAGGTATTTTGCGAGCGATGGTGCTCTTTGCGCCGCCGGCCGAATCGGGTGAACTGTTGAGGTACCACCCTTGGTCTCTGCTGATTCTGGCGTCCTCCTTGTTGTGCCAAGCGACGCTTACGGTTGTCATCTAACTCTTTACGCTTATCTTCCAGTATTAAGGCCTTGTTGACCAACTCCTGGAAATCAGGGAACGTGTGGGTGATCAGTCCCACTTGAAGTCTAGAATTGAGTCCCTTCATGAACCTAGACTGCCTAGCGTTATCAGTGGCTACATCATCCAGCGCATAACGAGCCAACTGCATGAACTTATTAAGGTAATCGGCTACAGATTGGCCTCCCTGTTTCAATGATCGAAACTCCTCTTTCTTGAGTTCCATCATCCCTTCCGGCACATGATACTGGCGAAAGGTTATAGTAAACTCATCCCAGGTAATCTCCTGAGGATGCTCATGGGAGGCGCAATAATTTTCCCACCACTCAGCAGTAGTGCCTTCCGGTGGTGAGAGGCATACAAGACCCTCTCATTGCCAACACATTGAGATATGTGCAGCTTCCTCTTAATGGTGCGCAACCAATCATCGCCTTCTATGGGGTTGACATTCCCGAGAGAGGTTGGGGTCTGGTTCTCATGAAATCGCATGACCTAGGCGATGTCCGTGGTGTACTGACTTGGTTGTTGTTGTTATTAATGGCTGACTGATTACGCATCTCTTGATCTGTTGCATCATGGTCTGCATGAGTTGGGTTTGAGCAGCCAAGAATGCACCCAGATTATTCATATCCACAGGTGGTGGTTGAGGATTCTGTGCATTGCCTTGGGTTCCTTCCTGCTGCGATCCACTTCCTCCGGCTCCGCGGTTTCCACGAGTGTTCACCATCTGAAGAACAAAGGATTTAGGGAAAAGAGGAAATGGGATAGACAAGTATGCAAGATTCTTTTACGGGGAGAAAATTTGACTCAAACATAAGCACACAATTTTTATTTAATACCGTAGGATATGGCCGCTCACAAGTGCCTACGGCATTGCGGCGCATACCATACATGCATAAAACATCCATAAAAGTTGTTCATCACAAGCAACCATAACACTCATAAGTTCAACCAACCGTACTATGGACATACTCAAATAAACTGACTAGATATAACTTGACTCAACACAGGAGTCGACTCAGAGATATAATAAAAACGCTCAGTCGTCGAGCCATCCAGGCTGCGGTCCTCCAGGTGGATACTGCGGTGGGTGCGGCGGCATAGGGGCGAACTGGTCCTGGTGCCCCACTGCTGGTGGAGCGGCGAGCCCACCGACTCTGGCTGGCTCGGGCTGCTGCTTTCGGGTCTTTGGTGGCTTCGCACAACCGCACTAGTGCCTCTGGCTGGTGCCTCCTGCACCGGTGCCTCCTGCTCAGGCTCCTCCGGGTCGGGATCGTGTAGCTCAAGCTCCGGCTCAGACTCTGGTCCCTCTAGCAGCTCCTCCAACTCGTGCACCCTCCTGATGTAGTGCGACATCCCCTCTCTAACATCCTGCAGCTGGGTCCTGAGCTCCCCGACCTCATCACGAGCCCTCTGCAGCTCCTGGACTGTCTCGTCCAAGGTCTCCTCCTGAGCGATGGTGTACCTCACCAAGTGAATGACCATGGCGTCATCGTCGTCAATCGGCACTCGCTCGAAGCGGTTGTCCCAGCGCGGATGGTGACGGAAGACGGTGCCCTCAAGCTCGGCGGAGTACGTGCGAGCGATCTGCCGCATCGCTAGGCGTGCGGTCTCCTGGATGCCGGCCTCGAATGTCGACCTCCTGCAGCTGACGTGAACAGGACGACTGGCTCTCCCCCTGTCCCGGGCGTAGACCGTGACCCTCACGTCCCAGGCGATGTCCAGCCAGCACGTACCACGGATGTACCCCTGTAGATCGGTCGGACGAAGCCCTCAAGAAACTGCAGCAGGTACCACAGCTCCGCTGCGAAGCCTCCAGTGCGCTCCCCGAAGGTGTGAATCCTCCTCATCTGCCAAATTACACCTCGTTAGAACTAGATTTTAAAATCATAAGTAACAACAAAGAATTGCTGCATAGATGCGGATTAAGAAGAAATAGATTAGTCAAGATTTCATTCATAATCTTGTGCAAATTTTAATCTTTAGAAATTAACCTTATCTTAATCGGCCAGTCTAACCTAAGGTCAAGTCCTACAGTCGGTATGCTCTGATACCACCTCTGTCGTGCCCCGAATTTGCAAATTCGGACACTCTGTGTATTCTGCACTAGTCCAGGATCGCGCTAGTGCACACAGACTAAACAGGGTATAATATCACATCATACACAGCGAAATATTAAATGTGTAATTCAAACATGTATATAAACGAGTTGTTCGACCTTATGGTCCCTTACAATTGTCTGCCACACAGGGCTTACAATAATATAAGTAAACAAAATTTAACAGCGGAATATAAAAAAAAGTCGTGGTGCTCCATCTTCTCCACAGACGCTCCGACTGAGGCTTGCTTCCCTAGTTCTCCGGCTCCTCAACGAACTCTTCTTCATAAGCTAGCGTAGTCTCTTCTTCTGGTAAGTTTGTCCGCAAGGGTGAGTACACACCGTACTCAACAAGTCACGCACAAAATGTAGATCTATTTACTACATGCATGGCTTATTACAAAGGAAAGGCTTACTGGTTATTTTACTTTTGCATCAATATTTTAAACTGTTATTTATTTAGATTGAAAGCATCAAAGTCATATAAATATCTTATTTCTCGAGTTGTTTTACCACAATAATTTGGACACACAGTCCCTAAACATCTTTCTTTGACACACAGTCATTCCCCCATTTTGTTTTTCAAACACTACCCCTTGATTTGTAATTTCGAGCATTGTCGATCTAGTGGACTCGGCTATTCAACAGTTTTGACACTCTGTAGAGGTTGTACACTTTACCCACAAGATACAATCGCACACCACAAAGGCGATTAACCGTAATGAGCTTTTGAAACTTCTATCTTAGCCCAAGAACCTCTCCGTGTTGCCTTCAATATCACTTCCCTCACTCGAGCGAAATATAGGATGAGACGAACACCGTTGGATAGGGTACCAAGCCGTATACGCAGCACGCTCCCGTCTGATTACCCCGTGTAATCGCCACCCCAAGGTATCAAAGGTAAGACATCGAGAATCCTACTAAACTAGGTCTTCCCATTCAGACATGTGGTTGTACGAGAGACTCAGGTCAAAGGCTTGCAAGGTAAGGTCCTTAACTGACCAAGGCAAGACTTCCTTCTCTCAGATTGGCACACAGCCCTCACCACACTCAACCCACCCCCATATGCCACACAGGCCCACCTGGCACCAAGCCTCAGTCCACTTGCCCCAGTCTAAATCAATTCCACCCCAAGTTGTTAACAGTGCAACACATGCTCATATTCATCTTTCATGTAAAACCACACAGGTCTCTATATTCCAATGTTAAAATCAACATCATCCCACATTTCATTAAAAAGCATTCACTATTCTTTAGTAAGTGTTGATTTTGTAATCCAAATAGAATGGTTCACGTACATGCATGGCTAAGCAACTATTCACGGTCTAGCCTCCCGTGTTGGCACAATATCATCAACCAACTAAATTTACCCAACTTAAGTTATCAAGGAATCATGGCATACAAATGATGTCAAGGTGGCATAAACAATTTGGTTGAATAGCTAATTCACCCAAAATAATTAAAGCCATTTTTAGTTGAATTAGCATGCATAGTTTAAAACGAAGTATATTTCAAAAATTAGGAGCAACATGGTCAAAGCATAACTTTCCTTCAAAAAGTTGTTGATCCTGATCCGGAGTCAAATCTTGTACTGGATTTCCTCCCTCGAAATCTCCCGACAATTCAACGTCTAATTAAAATCAACATACACACAATAACTACATTTTACAGAAAACAAATTCAACTCTAAAAATTCTGAAAAATTCACCCATAAATATATCTTGATTTTATAAATTTTTAGAAATTGGAATCACTCAAATCGGAGTTAAAACGCATAAAAGTTATAAGCATTTGAAGTTTTAAAATAAATCAAAAAGAATAAACCGAATTTCTTTATTTATTTTTATACGGTAAAATCCGGAATTATGACGTCAGCATTGCCATTAATGACGTCAGCACCGGAAACATTTTCAACCGAATAAATTTATTTATTTTTATTATTTAAAAATTATTTATGACGTCAATATTACTATTTATGACGTCAGCATGACCCTACACTGTGCAAGGACTGACAAGTGGGTCCCACTTGATGACGTGGCTTGATACGGTCGCAATACGTGGCAACGAATCATCAACCGAGAGCTCAGACTAATATCAACCGTCTGATTTTAAACGAACGGCTAAGATCAAACGTCGGTTCGGCTCGGTTACTGCGGTGGCGACACGTGGCACATTCTCATCCCTCGAATCAAAATCCAACGGCGATGATTAAACCGAATAACAATTCAATTACTCCGGTCATGCGTCAAGATTCGTGCAATCTAGATCAAAGGCTAGGATTGCACCGACACTCTGATCACTTGCTGAAGTGCTGACACGTGGCTAATTCACCACCATTGGATCAAAATCGGATGGTGACAAAAATCCGGGTGACGTCGACCACGACAGAACGGCGTCGCCTCGATTTCGCTGCAGCGTCGACACAGAGGCGGCTCGATGCAGCGGCGAATCTGGTTCACCCGATTCGAAATCTACGACTCGGATTGCTCGGGATTTTCACGTCAATTTCCCAGCCTTATTGGCTACAGTTAAATAGGCGACGTGGCCAATTAGCAACCGCACGATTCTGATCAAACGGCTAAGGTTAGAAGATGAGGTTCACTGTAGCGATGACTACGTGGCTAACTCCAGATCGTCCGATGCTAATCCAATGGCTATTAGCTAACGCGAATTTCAGGCACACGTGGGCAGTCCCTTTTCCGGGCACGTGGCGCTATCCTGGCCTTTCATTTCGAATCCTACGGCTAGGATCTAAACATTACTATTCTGGTCTCTAAAACAAGGAAACACGTGGACTAACCTCAATCGTTCGATGCAAAACTGACGGGCGACGTTGATCGAGAGCTCGGCGAAGACGTGGCGTAGAAATGCTGCCAGAGACGAGGAAGAAGACCCAAAATGACGGCGTTCTAGCGCGATTCCGGTGAGGTGAAGTAGTCCTTCGGATGCGGCTCGACGCGGGCTTTACTCCGGTGGTCACGGCGACAGCGGAGGGTTACCGGAGTGGGCGCAAAGCACGGCGGAAGGTCACAGAACTTCGGCGAGGTCGTGTGGTGTCTACGGTGAACCTTGGAATGCGTGAAAGGGCTCAATCTGTGCGGAAGGAAGTGATTTATAAGCCAGGCTAGAAGATGAAGCGGAAGAGTTAGTGCTCCGGCATTAATGGCGACGGTTTCCTTTGGCGGTAACGGCTGACGGCGGCGCTTCGTTCGCATGGAGAAGAAGCGACGTGGCCCGAATCCGTTCGTCGGCGTGATCCAACCAAGGTGACCGACGAATCGACAGACGAATCTCCACCGTCCGATCAAGATCGTATGGTCGATAATTCGGCGGCTTTAGGGTTTCTGTGGTGTGCACAGTAATGGGCTCGGCCCGTTACTGTTCATCCAAATATTAAACGATTTGCGAATAAAAATAATTCCGAATATTCATTTAAATTATTTGAGGCACTTAAAATTTCAGAAAAATTCTAGAAAAATTCTGGAAAATATTTTAGGACATTTTGAACTCAAATAAAATATTTCCATTAAAATTTTCAAAAACTTGATCATCATTTTTTTTAATTAATTTACAGAGAAGAGTTAAATTCCAAAAATTCAAATAATTGCAAATAAATTCTAGAAAATCTCAAAAATTCAAATTAAATTATAAAATTTAAAATATGCAAAATTTGGGATGTTACAAAGACTTCCTTTCAAAAGTTTGGCACACAGCCATCTCATTTCGCTTGATTCATTCCGTTGCCACACAGGCCCACTTGGCACGAAGCCATCTTGCCACTTGCCCCAGTCTAAATCATTTCCCCACCCCAAGTTGTTTTACGGTGCAACACATGCCAACAAATCCACCTTCCTGTAGAACCACACAGGTCTCCACATTTCAACATCATTACCAACAACATTCCACCATTTACCCAAAATACATTCACTATTCCTTTAGTCAATATTGCTTTTGTATTATAAAAGATTATTAACGACATAAGCAAGGCTAACCAACTATTCACGGTCTAGCCTCCCGTGTTGGTATATCATTGCATCCAACTAATGTTATCAACTTAGGGTATCAAGTGAATCATGGCATACAAATATTAGAGACAAGGTGGCAATAACAAATTGGTTAAATAACAAAATCACCCAATTTAATTAAATCTATTTTTAATTAAATTAGCATGCATAGTTTGAATAAAAATATATTTTCAAAACTTAGGAGCAAAATGATCAAAGCATGACTTGCCTTCAAACAATAGCTGATCCTGATTTGGAGCTTGGTCTTGTGCTGGAAATTCCCCCTCGAAGTTTTCCGGCAAATCAACGTCTACTCGAATAAGCATACATTCAATAAATACACTCAACAGACAGCAAGATTAACTTTAAAAATAAAATAGCGTTTACATTTTTACAAATTTTTAGGAACTGGAATCACCCAATTCGGAGTTAAGATGCAAAAGTTATAGCGATTACAATTTTGTAAATTCAAATAAAAGAAAAACCGAATTAATCTATTTATTTTCTCTCTGGAAATTCCGGATAAATCATTCGGCCGACACGTGGCAGCACCAGAGTGAGCCACGTCACCTCGGGTCTATGGACTAGGCTCACGGCTAGGGTCGGGTTCACCGTGGACTCGGTCCATCGAATAGTGCCTCCGACCCGTGGGCCCATCGGGTGACGTCATGATGACGTCAGCCTTACGGCTTCCACACTGACAGGTGGGACCCACGTATGACGTCATGGTGACGTCACACGAACACGACACAATGGCGACGCCCGCTCTCTGGCTGACACTTGGCACGCATCCACTGGTCCACGCGGCACATGCGTTCGCGCTGATTCAATTGAATCAGCGGCGTTACCACAACAAACCCACTTGCCATGTGGCACCATCCGAGCCGTTCGTTGGATCCAACGGCCCAAACACGATGCCGCTTCGGAACCCTAGGGCTACGTGGCGCGTTCCTACTAGCTATCGATACGACGAAATCCCACCCGCGCATTCAAAATCCGATGGCTCGGATTGAGTGCGGCGACTCTTCGGTTCTTGCGCAGACACGCGGCATGTATCTGTTCATTGAAACAAGATCCAACGGCCAGGCTCGGCCTAAATCGAACCCTTGGATCGAGATTCAACAGCCATTATCAAACGTATCTAAAACGACTATGTGGACTCACCAGAACGGTACGATGGAGATCTAACAGACATTTTCAAGCGCATCATATATGACTACGTGGCGTTACCTAGACCGTGCGATGGAGATCCAACGGTTGGGGATGCTCATGGGTTTTGAAGACGAGGCGGCGGCGCTTGTTACCGGAGTTGGGGAAGATGAAGCAGCCGACAGCGTTTCCGGGCGTCTCCGATGAGAAGAAGTGTTCCACTCGACGCGTCACGACATGGCGGACTCGGGATAGGTCTCGGGTGCGGCGGAGGGTGACGGACGGCGGTGGAAAATGGTGGAAACCGAAGCAAGGTGAAGTCCTACTCTGGCGAGGGTTTTCACAGGCTACAGGGCCTTACGACGTACGGGCTAGGGTGTAGCGGGTGCAGAACGAAGAGCTCTTTCTACGGGGGTATTTCAAAAGCACGGAGACGCTTTGATATGCGCACAAATCAGCCGCCATTAACACGGCTGCCAACCACCCCGTAATGGCGATGGCGGCGCCGACGGTTCGACTTCCGGGTGACGTGGCGCAATCCGATTCGTCCGAGCCGCCTCGATCCGATGACACATGTGCACGGGTGACGCGGCTGCGGCACAGCCGACCGATCGCGATCACACGGCCCAGGGCGAGCGTCGTTAGGGTTTCCCCCCTGGGTCGAACAGTGCGCACAGTGTTGGGCCGAGCAAGGAAATTCCAAGGTTTTTCTTTTTAGAATAATTTTAGAAAATCAAACAAATTATTTAAAGCACAAAAAATACCCGAAAAATTCTAGAAAATATTTCATGGTATTTAGAACCTGAATAAAATATTTTTATTCATTTTTCATAAATACTTTTCTGATATTTAATTATTCAAGGGAAAGATAAATTCAAATTAAACTCAAATAAATCCAAATAAATCCCAAAAATTCACAAAAATTCAAATAACTCCAAAAATTTAAATTAGGCCAAATTTTGGGATGTTACAATGCTCCACTAAGCTCAAGGAATTCCGGATGCACATGGTTTACACACCCTAGTCATACATAAGTACTTGGTTACGCCGGTCCCATAAACGGCATGTGGTTCGCACGATTGTTACTCAAAGAGATGTCACCAGGATTCAATCCTTAAGGTCCTTAAATAATATCTCTACTCATTAACCAACATTTGAAACCATCATTAGCAGAATAATTCTTGATCATTGCGACTGATGGACTAAATCCATCTATCGCGGTTTCTAACGATGTTCTAAGCATGGCTAAGCAAGTCGCACGAACCATATACAATAATAATAAACCAACCACCTAGGGCGACAATGGAACATGGAAAGAACATGGCAAGGGGATAACATAATGATGGGGCAATAGCTAAGAATTCTACCCAATCATAATTGTAATTGAAAGTAAGCATGCAATTGATAAAATAATTCCAACAATATAAATTTCAAATAGTAGGAGCAATCATGGTCAAGGAGTAAAGTAGTGCGTTGCTGCTCGTTCTTGACTTCGAAGGCGTAGTCGTACTCGGGAGTGCCTTTCGAAGCGTCAACACCTAACGAGAAAATCCAATTCAATAAACACCAAATCAAGAATCCAAATGGTGCACATGATTAAAAGATGCGTGAAATGTTCATGATATGTAATACTAATTATAGTAGGAAAGCACCAATTGAGTTTGTAAAGTTTGGACTTGGGTGTCAAAAGTTCAAGCCTTAGGGAAATTTTATCCGATTATGTCCGGAGTATCCGGATGGAACCTCGGAATGTCCGGGTAGACACTCTCGGTCTGCTGAGCTACGCCCAACCTGGACTATCCGGATATTTCTTCGGAGTATCCGGGTTGTTCGGACTGTCCGGGTAAAACCTCGGACTATCCGGCCGACTGCTACGCTTCAAAACTACTGCTTGCCCATTGGCTTCTATACTTCCTAGAAATGGACTAGGATTTCAAAAGGGTGGACTAGGGTGGGATCTTACCACTACGGGGTTACTTTTGCACGTGGTGACGGTTGGTTTCGGCTAGGGGATGACAAAAGGTGTTGCAACACCGGTTCTCATGATTCGTCTCCTCCTAGCTCGTGTAGATGACGATGACCTCACTTGCTCGTGCTTGCCGCAGCAACTAGCCCTCCTCCTCAAGCGTCCATGCGACATGCGCGACCCGATTCATAGTGTGTTGGTGGATTCCATGGAGAAGGAACAAATGAGTCACAGTGGCAAAATTTCAGAACATGGTGAGAAGAGGAAATTGATTACCACTCACCCAAAACTTGGTGCCTCAAGAATCCATTTGGATGGATTTGAAGCTCTTGCTCTTGGCTCCAATGTGGTATAACATGCACAAGCTCAAACTCAAGATTTGAGGAAATTTGTGGGGGAGAATGGCAAGGTGCAGTGGGAGAAGAGGTGCTTGTTGTTCTTCAGGTTTAGGCTGAGCAAATGAGCAGGTGGGGGAGGAAAAACCAAGGTTTGGAACCTTATATATGGCTGTCCATTCATGCTTACATGTGGGGCTAGGTCCCACATGTCATAGGGTGAGTAAAAGGGTGGGTATGAGTGATTGAAGTGAGAAAGGTCATGGAGGGGCTATGCAGCCCACAATTTCCTATGCAAGGTAGGGCTCATGCGTCATTGACGGGTTAGGTAATTTGGTAGAGGTGAGTAAAGTAAGAAATGGTATGGTAGATATGTGCAGCCTACTCTCCTCTCCCTTATGAGTATGGCCCACATGTCATTGAGTGAGGTAAAATAACATGTGTGCAGTTTGGAAAAGGATTTTTAGGATTTTGTTACTCCCACTTCATGCAAGACAAATGTCCTAACACTTGTATGATTATAATTAAGTGAGGATTTTAATGACATTACGGAAGACGTTAGCATGACAAGCCTCACTTACCGAGTTATCGAAAATTGGGTTGTTACACTCAAGTTGAAGGTTTAGATTTTGATGAAACCTTTGCCCCTGTTGCTAGAATTGAAGCCATTAGAATTCTTTTAGCATTTGCTGCATCTAAAGGTTTTAGATTGTATCAAATGGATGTGAAAAGTGCTTTTCTAAATGGCTATATTAATGAGGAGGTATATGTTAAGCAACCACCTGGTTTTGAAAATCCTAAGTTTCCAGATCATGTGTACAAATTGTCAAAACCTTTGTATGGATTAAAACAAACCCCTAGAGCATGGTATGATAGGTTAAAAACCTTTTTACTTGAAAAGGGGTTTATAATGGGAAAAGTTGACAAAACTCTCTTTTTACTCAAGCAAGGCACTGATCAACTATTCGTTCAATTTATGTTGATGATATTATCTTTGGTGGTCCCTCTCATGTTTTAGTGTCTAAGTTTTCAGAAACCATGAGGAAGGAATTTGTGATGAGTACGATGGGTGAGTTAACTTACTTTTTGGAACTGCAAATCAAACAAACGAAGGAAGGTACTTTTGTTTATCAAAGTAAGGGTGTGTTTGGCAGGGATTTAGCTTCTCCAGATTCGTGAATCTGGTGAAGCTGAAAATTCTAGCTTCACCAGATTCGTGAAGCTGAAGCTGTGAGTACATTAAGAGTGTTTAGATAGATCATCTTGTTTACATTTTAGACCAAAAATATAAACTTAATTCACTTTATTTTAGCCTACAAATTTCAGATTTCAGATGAAGTTGGAATCTGAAACTCTACCAAACAAGCCCTAAGTATACAAAAGATTTGATTCACCGTTTTGGGATGGAAAACTGCAAGCCGATCATGACACCCATGGGAGGCACTTGCACACTTGATCCGGATGAAGATGGTGAGATGGTTGATCAAAAGGAATATAGAAGCATTATAGGTTCTCTGTTATATCTCACTGCATCAAGGCCGGATGTTCAATTTGTTGTGTGCTTGTGTGCTCGCTTTCAAGCTTCCCCACGTGTTTCACATCGACAAGCTGTCAAGCGGATTTTCAAGTATCTTCATGGTACTCAAGATTTTGGCATATGGTTTTATGCTTCCTCATGCATTAGTTTAAGAGCATTCTCTGAACCTAAACCTTGCTTCGAAGCATCACAATAAACCACAAAGTCCTTTTGTATATCTGGTAACGTCAATACTGGAGCAGAGGTTAGTTTCTTCTTGAGCTCTTGGAAACTATCTTCGCACGACTGGGTCCATTCAAACTTCTTTTCTTTCTTTAATAGTTGTGTAAGTGGTTTCGCGATTTTGGAAAAATCTTCTATGAATCTTCTATAATATCCAGCCATACCAAGAAAACTTCTAATTTGAGTTACTGATTTGGGTTGCTTCCAATCAAGTACATCCTTTACTTTACTTGGGTCAACAGCAACTCCTCCAACTGAAATGACATGGCCCAAGAAAGAGACTTCTTTTATCCAAAACTCGCATTTGCTGAACTTGGCATAAAGCTTATGTTCCCTGAGTTTTTCCAAAACTAGACGCAAATGCTTCTCATGTTCTCCTTCATCTTTGGAGTATATCATAATATCATCAATGAAAATAACTACGAATTTGTCCAAAAATTCCATGAACACCTTGTTCATCAAATGCATAAAATAGGCTGCTGCATTAGTTAATCCGAAGGACATCACGGTGAACTCGTAAAGTCCATACCGAGTGGTGAAGGCAGTCTTAGGAATATCTTCCTTCTTGATTTTAATCTAATGGTACCCTGATCTTAAATCTATTTTTGAGAAAACACAAGCTCCCTTGAGTTGGTCAAATAAATCATCGATCCTTGGCAATGGGTACTTGTTTTTGATTGTCACTTCATTCAAAGATCTATAATCGATACACATTCTCAGGGTATTATCCTTCTTTTTCACAAAAATAACTGGAGCTCCCCAAGGTGATGAACTAGGGCGAATGAAGCCTTTCTTTTGTAATTCTTCAACTTGCTTCTTTAATTCCATTAATAGGTTAGCAGACAACCGATAGGGTCTCTGATGGATTGGGGTTGTGCCAGGAACTAAGTTAATAACAAACTCTATATCCCGATCTGGTGACATGTCTGGCAAGTCATCAGGAAAGACATCCGGATATTCTTTTGCTACTGGTACTGATTCCAATGTTATTTCCTTTAATTGATTCAACATACTGGTTGGCCTTGAGGCAAGGTCAGATAAGAAGCATACTTGGGCTCCATCTTTATTGACAAGAGATATGGTATGGTTGGCACAATTAATTTGTCCTTCATGTTTGGTTAACCAGTCCATACCAAGTATTACATCTATTCCCTGGGAATCTAATAGGATAAGGTTTGCTAGAAAATTCACCCCATTAATTTCTATTACTAGCTTGGGACATACCTTTTTAGTCATCATTTCTTTTCCCGGGGATTTTACTATCATAGGGTTCTTTAGGTTCATTGTATCCCAATGGTTCCTTTCCACAAAACCCTTGGATATGAATGAATGAGATGCACCAGAATCAAACAAAATTGTAGCAGGTACAGAGTTTACGAGAAACGTACCCATCACTACATTCTGAGCTTCTTGTGCTTCTTTAGCAGAGATATGGTTCACATGGCTCCTTCCAGCTCGATTTGGGGTTTTGGGAGTCTGTGGGTTCCCACGACCCTGACTTGGTGTATGAACTGAAGCTGATCCTAGGTTGAATGGAACTGGAGCTATGTTTGAGCGCCTTTGAGGACACTTGGTTGCATAATGTCCCATTTGATGGCAATTGAAGCACTGCACATCTGTTGTATTATTAGTTTTTGCTGACTGAGTAACGGGGTTTTGACAGGGTGTCTGCTGTATCGGACGAGGTACAGACATCATGGTCCTTTGCACTTGCTGAACCGGTGGCTTGCTAGCTTGAAATTGTCCAAACCTTGGCCTAGACCCACTAGCTACATGTTGTCCTTGAATTGCTAGCTTTCTCTTACGATTCTCATTTCGCTGGCGCTGTATGTCCTCTTGAGCCAGAGCTTTGTTCACTAGTTGTTGGAAAGTGGCATAATCATTGGAAGACAGTAAAGCCTTGATCTCTGGGTCCATCCCTTCCATGAATTTCCAAATCTTGTCAGCCTCATTGGCTACTTCAGTTGGAGCATATCGAGCCAATTGGTTGAACTTATGCAAATAGTCAGTCATGGTCATATTACCCTGTTGGAGCCTATGGAATTCTCGCCTCTTCATTTCCATAACTTCTTTGGGAATATGAGCATCCCTAAAAGCCTTAACAGATTCTTCCCAGTTAATGGCAGGTGCATTTGGATGGGAAGCACAGAAATTCTCCCACCAGGCAGCGGCACTACCCTGCAGTTGATGTCCAGCGAAGTTGACGCTTTCATAGTCATCACACTGAGCTAATGTCAACTTCCGGTCCATTTCTTTGATCCAATCATTTGCAACTAGTGGATCAGTGGACCCCGCAAAGGTGGAAGGTCTTGTGCGCATAAACTCTCCGAACTTGGATTGTGGCTGGTGAGGTTGGGCTTGATTATTGAAGTTATTGGCTATGCCTTGAAGTACTTGAAGATGCATAGTCAGTAGCTGTTGGATACTCGGCTCTCCAACAGGGGAAGAAATTTGTACTAGGTTCCCTTGTCCTAGCGGTGATTGATTGTTGGCAGGGTGTTGAGTTTGCCCACGACCTCTGCCGCGACCAATACCACTGCTACTAGCTCCAACATCACCATGGCCTCTGCTACGGGTATTCACCATTTTCTGGTTATGAAAAGATAGGAAAGAAGAAGACTGAGATTAAGGCGGATAAAGTTTTCACATTCAACAAAAAAGCAATAAATATTAACTTTATTTTATTATAATAATTTTTTTTATTGTGGCTGTCAACAAAAGAGGAAATAGAACAGCTCACAATGTCGTCTACTAAAATGGATAGCTTGGCCTAGAGCTTAATTAGGGTATTCTTCTAGTCTTGATATTCATGGTCTTCGGGGCAAAGGTTGTAGTAGACTTCGAAGAGTAAGTGACTTTTGTGATGTTCTTGTCTCGTGCCGTAGGTTGGCCGACATTTGTAATGCAGATGTTGGAGTAAACTCTGAAGAATGCCTGTATATCCTTCGCTTTGCTCAATGCCAACTTTGACAATCTATCTTTTGACAAGGAAAGAGTGTAGAAATAACTTTTTAAATGAGGTAAGGATAAGATAGAACAAGATGAGAGTAGAATTTTTTTAAATACTTTGTTATTCCAAAATAAGTCCTTAAGGTTTAACCATTCTACTAGGTCACGTTCTACAATCTTGGCTCTGATACCATTCTGCTTCGGAACCATAAAAGGATACGGGCCCCGGTGTGTTTACTGCACTAGTCCTGGATCAATAGCTAGTACACACAGATCATAACAATATGGACCATAACCATGCGATAAATAAAAATTTAATTAGTCTATCGCCGACATGGCCCATTATTACAAAAGTTGGACCCAGAGGTCATACGAAGCGGAAACATTAAAGCGGCAAATAAACTTGACGGTTAAGTCCAAAACACCACAGCAAAGATGGAGAAAACGCGATCCTAGACGTCCGGATGATCCTCCTCTTCAAAGCCTTCATCGCAGATGTCGAGCGGTGGGATGCGGGCTCTTGGATAACTATCTCGATCTCTCGACCGCTTTATGGAATAAGCACCAAGAATGAAAAGCGAGGGTGAGTATGCAACATACTCAACAAGTCCCAAAAGAAATGCAAGATGTAGTTTAATTCAAGGGAAGGAATTGGTTAATTTGCCGAAAGCCAATTTTTAAAATTTTATACTAGAATTTTGAAGAGCAGTTTTCAAAGGAATTTTCTTTTAAGAAATAAGAGTTGCAAACTTTTCAGGACACGGCTCCAACCGTAGAAAAACAAAACATTAACCAACTCACGGCATCAACCATGGTTTTATTTTAGGAATACTTTTCCACAGCATCAACCGTGGTTTCCTTTTGAAATCTTTTCCTCGTGGCTCCAACCACGGACTTATATCAAATCAAAACATTCACGGCTTCAACCATGCTTCATTTTATAAAAATCTGATTTTGAAACCAAATAGGGAAAATCTACCATGTGACAACGCCCTCTGTCCACCCTTGACCGTGGGTACGGCTATTCGAATAGTTTGTTTACTCTGCAGAGTTTGCACGCTTTACCCGCGAGAGATATTTCACTCTTTTTGGTCATACACTTCCTTTGGCATATAACCCCAAGTGAAAATCACAAGGCCTTTTCTCTAGCTACATCCTAACTAAGTCACGCCCGCTGAGGTTTCACTGCCAAATGGCTACAACCATAATGGAAGCCCCCTATTGCGCCTGTAGGACTCCTGTGGCTACAACCACGCCTACTCCACCGTCTGGCATGCCTTAATTAAGTTTTCACTAGCTACTCGGCCAGGCCCGTCCCATACCGGAACCCGCGGCCGCACTGTTGTACATTGTTTGACAATCACAAGGGATCGGTCCTTAGGGTGACTAGGGTGGTACATACTCAAACCCGAGTCTCGTGCATTCTGCACCCGCCATGCAACCTTCCACCCTATTCAAGTTTTAAAATACCAAATCTTTTCTTTTATTTTACCAAACTGACAACACCAACTGCCCTTTTTAAATAATATTTTCACTCAATCATGTAGAATTCCAAGTAACAAGTCTTCATTTAAACATACAAATAGTATTTAGCATAACTAAGCACTACTATTATACTAAACAAAGTATCAAGCCATTTATATTATAATTAATCATTCTAGGGCAGCCAAAGGACAGATGGATTAATATGTAACAAACATACATATTAACAAGGTATTTAACTACAATCTATCATAAGATATATATTTTTTTTAATCAACATAGCATGCAAGTTTGTAAATCTACAAAGCATTTCAAAACATGGATCAACATGCTTCAAGGGAACTTGCTGGGAACTTGCCTCGGTCAGTGAGGAGAGAGTTGTCTTCTTCTTGTTGGTCAGCGACGGCGTCAAGGCCAAACGCTTTATCGCATTTAAAAAAAAAACAACGAATAAACACACATTCGGAAATACAGAAAATCAGATTAATTCATAATTTCATGAAAACTTCCAAATCTATAGTTTAGCATTTTCTAAGATTTATAAAATTTATTTTGACATTTTTGGATGTACAGTTTAGAAACTACAAAATTCATAAATTTGGACTTTCTGTGAATATTTTAACAGTATAAATTTATTTATAAAATTTCAGTAAAATTAAGGTAGCTAGGTATTAATTTTTGCTAATTTACAAAATTTGTTGCATGCATGTTGGAGCTAAAACGTGTTTGCAACAAAATAGACAAATTTCGCAAATTGTTTGAAAATACATGTGCAAACTAACATATCGATGTTTTTACTGTAGCTTCACGATTTACTGTAGTAGCTGCGATACAGAGCATAAAATGATAGCCGGCGTGAAGGAGAGAAGCCCGGAGAGCCGACCGTCCGGCCGAGTGGTGGCGGCACGGCGTGGCAACCTCATCGGCGGTGATGACGGCAGCGGAGGGGCGGCTAATCGGCGATGGCGGAGAGAACAAGGCGGCAACAATGGTGGAGGTAGAGCTTCGGTTTTTCTTCACGGTGCGGAAAACAATCGATGTCGTTGTGGGAATGGCAAAAATAGAACTGGATGGCCATCGTTTTATAGGCTCCAGGGCATTAAAGTGACAGACGTGGCCTCGGGCATCTTGGGAGCCAGCGTCGTTTCATGCAGGAAGAATTTGCATCTTGGCCGGCGTCAGTTACTTGCATGTAGGAAGAAACCCAGTGACCGGATTTAATGGCAAGCCTTACGTGCATGCATGGAGAGGAAAACGGCTAGACATCATTGTGGATTAGTGAGGTTTAATCCTTCTTTGGTTGTGCACGATATGAGTATTAATGGCTCCAGTTGAAAACTCTCGGTCGTGTGCTATGGCTGCAGCTAGCCAGAGCATCGTATACGGAGGAAAAAGAAGCGCCGGATTAGAGCAATACTGAGTGGAGTTAAATGAGTGCTAAGGCTTGGTTTAAGGATTGGAAACGGCAATGATTAAGAAGCTCAAAAATGCTGTAATGGTGGAAGGGAGAGAGAGAAGCAGTTTGTTCTGGACTGGACATGCGGTTGAAGACGATGCTACAGTAAGCTGATATGTGGACCAGCACTTAATTTTCGGATTTAAATTGATTTACACAAATAGCGCTTGAGATAAAATAGTAAAAAGGCTCTAAAAATCTTGGAAAAATTCTCTAAAATATTAGGGAATATTTGGAACCTAATAAACTTGGTTTTGGAATTTTTCGAATATAGATTTTCTGCAAAAATTCTTTTAGTAAATCGACACTTGTACAAAACTTTATATAATCAACAATCTTTAATTTATGAATCAAGTTTTTGAAAATATTTGAAAAGAACATTCTCATTTTTCAAATGTTTTTATTATAAATAAGATTTTATTTTATTTTATTTTATTATTATTATTATTTTATCTTTTAGTTATTATTATTTTTTTTTACAAATGCTATATGCGTGATTTTAATTTTTATGAAAAATGAGGATGTTACATTGATAAATGCAAGATCAAGGTTATGTACTGTCACACTTCTTCTTTACGAGACTGCTTATCATTGCACCTTGATATAAACTTGGAAGAAGTTGTGTATGACCGAAACCATGAAACCTTAAGCTTGTGATTGCTTGGCATGGTTGGAAAGTAAGGCTGATGGTGTATGTAATTCCTTGCAATTGTTATTGTTGCAATAAATTAATGAATCAGTTTTTCAAGCACAAATAAAGTGCTAAAAAAATTCAATGTTTTTCAGGTTTTAAGATTGTTGAGAAAGGGAGATCATGCCATACAAAAGATCGTTAATAGTACTTGATTTCTAGTTATGCATACTCTACATTGTTTATGTGTAGATTTGAGGGGGCAAGCACTTTTGTTAGCATGACTTGGTGATGAATTTGTTACATTTGTGCATGACTTATAATGCTTAGTACATAAAAAAAGGACAAACTAAAAAACAAACAAAAAGATTTTGTTCTCTCTTTAGTATTCTTAATGAATCCAATGTCAAAAGGGTAGAATTTTGGAGTCAAAGGGGGAGAATTTTGGACATATTTTGCACATTAACACACATTTTTCTTCCTTCATTTTTCTTCTTTTTAGGGGGAGATTTTACACTTTACTTTTTGTTTTTAAAATACAATTTCTTAAAACTATGCCAATGTTCAGTTCTAAACGGTGTTGCCAATGTTTTCATCAAGGGTGAATGATGAAATTGGCACTGCAAAGTGGTTGTGATCATGGCATGTGTGGTGCTTGTGCATGTGCTATGTCTGATGATTATTTGATATGCTGGTAATAGCATGGTAATGATTTTGCTTGATGCAATGCGCTCATGTGAGTTGTTGCATGGACTGATCTTGAGTTGCTTGATGCAATGCACTCGTGTGAGTGATTGCATGGATTAACCTTGAGTCAAGTCGTGGACTTGTGCTCGGATTCGTTTTTGTTTATTCATGCGCAGGTGTTGCTCAAGGGCGAACGTGGTCGATGACGGGACCGGAACTAAGTTCATGGAGGAACTGAGGTTCGGGACTAGGTTCAGGGAGGAACCGAGGTCTTGGTAGTCGAGGATGTCATGCGGGATGTTCGAGCTAGAGAACTTGCACATGAAGGCTGGTTAGTCACGTGAGTATGACATGTGGGCTGTACACACGTGCAAGAGTTGTTTTTGATCATGTTTGGCCAGGTTGAGATGTATACGAACACTTTCCATGTTGGAAGTGGAGTTGTATTCAATCTCTTTACGTTTGCTCTGTATAAATAGGGGGAGGTGTCTCCTGTTTATCTTGAGCAAGGTTTTAGAGTTTGTACTCTTTTGTTTGGAGTACTGTAACCAGATTAGACAAAGAGAAATAAAAAACTTTTATAGTCAGAGTGCCCCTCGCGGCGTGACGGCTAGCTCTTTCCGCCGCCTCTGTGATTTCGTTTTCCTTGCGGTCAGAGAGTTTCTTTTCCCCCTAGCGCCAAGTCTGGAGGTCCTATGTTGTGAAGAAAAATTCGGGTGACTAGAAGTTTTCACGTTGGTGCTGGCGACTAGAAGTTTCATCGATTAATGCATGCATGTTTTGGAGGTGTATGCATGCAAAAAAAACGTCCAGCAACTAGAAGATTGGCTATTTTTCTTTGAGGTGTTTTAGTTCAACGTTGGTTGAAGTTTGGTTTGGCATAGTTGATCATTTTCTGAAGATTGGTCCGTCGCTGCTTTGAAGAATAATTCCCATCTGATGTTTGGTCCGTTGCATAAGTTCTGAAGATTGGTCCGTCATAGCCTTTGAAATCAATTTCCGTCATCACTTGATTTAGTCATCTTGCGAAGGCAATATCTCTTGATCCGTAGATCCGATCGAGTTGATTTTTGTTGGGTTAGATTTATAATTGAATCTAGTTTCTACATTTAAAATTTCATGTCAATCTAATGGTTGGATCTTCGGTAATCTTGTTCTTTATGTTTGGTCCATCACTGGTCTGAATTTGGGCTGTTATTATTAGATCGGGATTTGTTTCAGCCGTCTTGTGAAGGACATAACTCTAGATCCATAGGTCCGATTGAGTTAATTCTTTTTGGGTTAGCTTTCGAATCGAGTCTAGTTTCCACAGTTAAAATTTGACATCAATCCAACGGTTAGAGCTTTGAAAATTACTATTTTAATGAACATATATCAGGCTATTTTCATTTGGTCTACCGTAAACTGACTTCCTTTGCTACAGTAGAAATTTGGTCCGTCATACAAGTACAACTCTCTGTCCGAAGCGAAGTTTGGTCTGGCATACATGTGCAAATTTCGTCTGGTGCAATAAGGTTCTTCTTAAATACAAATCAAGCGATCTGAGTTTGTTTGGGGTGTTTCAAAAGTCAAAAATTTGATTTTAGCTTCCGCGCAATCATTCACCCCCCTCTGATTGCTAGATTAGTATATTTCGATCCTACATGTGTGCTTAATATAATTCGTAATTTTAGATTGTTTCTTCTACGTTCTTGCTTGTGTTCTCGATTCGCATGCAGGGATAAGCCTTCTTGGCGAGCTCAACCGTGTTTGTGCGTGGTTGATAACCAACGGAGCCGTGGTGTAGCGATTGCAAGGTTCGGATCGGTTCTGATTGGAAGCCGGATCGTCAACGTCAAGTCTCCACCAATCGACTTACCTCCACCTATCGGAAGATTGGGCCACCGTACGCATCAGCGGAAGAAGCAAGAAACATCAACCAAGCAAAATCCTGTACGTACCCTGCAAGGAGAACTAACTACCTATACATGGTTATCACTGTAATTTCAAGATGAAAGCTGCTCACTTTCCTCTTAAGCATTTCGTCGAGCAATAGCCTTGCATATCACAGAACAGAACACACACAAACAATTTCTCGAGAAATTATGGAGGGGGGTAAGTTTGAATGGGGAAGGAAGGCCATAGACCTGGCTCCACCGCCATAGTGGCCATGGGAGGCGCGCGTGGTGGTGATGGGAACGGCGATCCTGATCTTTCGGTGAGATGATGATACGTCGATTTGGGGTGTGTTGATGGCACCAAATTTAGGGCTTCCTACCAACAGGTCGGGAGCTTCACAATCGCAATGCCAAATCCACAGATACACGATCCAACGATCAGTCGTTCCTGCAAGAAATCAAGAACCCGCAAGAACAAAGCATGAAGCAATCTGAAAATATGGAATTGAAACCAAAAGAACAAGTTGAGGTTCTGTTTCTCGGATCGGGCGGTCTAGTCGACACGCGCAAACGCGAGGAGGGACGGACACGGGGTCTACCAAACACAACAAAACCTAAGTGACGATGTACGACGGATGGGGCTTTATATAGGGGGGAGACCAGAGTTGGGGTGCCCAAATTAGGGTAGGCCACCACCCTAGGGTCGGCCACCATGCAACCCTAACCATACATGGGCCATAAGCCCAAAAATAAGGTGGCGCAGCACCTGGAATTTCTGTCCCGTGAGATTGTTCTGTGATTTTACATCGCTCCAGAAGGAATTTGGCCTTGGGACCAAAACCATTTGAAAGGTTATCTTGATACCTTTAAAACGAGTGCTCGCACGCTAAAAATGGAGTCCGGGAGCCCATGTTATGTCCGTTTGAAGTACTGCTGCTCCTGGATGGCCGAACCGGACTCGGCGACGAATTGGGCTTGATCTTGGGCCTTCCTTGGCGTGTGGGCTGTCCTCGATGGGTGTTCTTGATGTGCTGGTCCAGCAAAAGTGGGTGGAAAGGCCTTGCTTCCGGATTAAGTCCTCCAGCGCCGAGACGAAAGTAGCGGTCGAGGGAAGAAGGGCAGCGGTTGTATCGGTTGTGATGTCCTCATCATCCTCCCTTCTTGAATTGGAGTCGCCTTGACTCCTTCTCATGTTCCTGCAAAATGTTAGGGACAACAGGAGAAAAGAAGCAGATAGTTGCAAACTTGTAGTGATGCCATCATCTTAATAACATTGGTAGCTAACAAAACAACACCTTTTAATTTGCGATCAGATTTATCACTTGTGGCTTTAGGTGAATTTAGCTCATTAGCTACACTCTTCTTTTTAGTGTCATTACTTTCGTGCTCCCTTTTTGCATGTTGTGCAGCAACCTTACGTAATTCATTGGGCGTCATTGGTTCCAAGATTATTTTCTTTCCCTTAAACATGATAGTGTACTGATTGGTCCTACCATGATGTGTGGCATCTATATCATATATCCATGGTCTACCCAATAAAAGAGAACAAGCATCCATGGGTACAACATCGCAAACAATGTGATCATGATATGAACCGATAGAAATAGGTACTCGAACGGTTTTTGTTACCTTAACCTTACCATTAGAATTGAGCCACTCAATCTCGTATGGTTGTTGTAGCGGACTTGTGGCCAAGCCAAGCTTCTCGACCATATCCACGCTAGCAATGTTGTTACAACTACCACCATCAACAATAACATGCACTGCTCGTTCATTGACTACAAACTTTGTTTGGAAGATGGTATAGCGTTGATTTTGATCATCACGTGTGGGCTGCACATGCAATACTCGTGTGACAATAAGAGCTGGATACTTCTCTGCTGAGGCAGCGTCGCAAATCTCCTCTTCTTGTTCTGCAGTGTTAGTGACAACCAAAGCATATTCATTTCCATCAATGTCACTAGCACTAGAATACTCACCATTTTCTCGGATAATTAGAGCACGTTGATTAGGGCAGTCTCGCATCACGTGCCCCATTCCTTTGCATCAAAAGCATTGTGTTTCCCGCGTTCGACCGGTGGAGGCAACTGAGGAAGCACTCTTGGCGGGTGCTTGAAGGGTGATTGACTTGTTTGCCTCCGGAATGTGTGATGGCGTCGAAGTAGTTGGAATAGCGGGTGTAGGTATACGTCCAGGTATGGAAGATGATGCCTTGGTGTGGATCTGGACCGACTTGGATGTGGAAGAGCCTCGAAGATTACCTCGCATTGTCGATCGTCGACCCTGCACTTCCCTTTCTGCTTTCAAAGCAAGATGGTACAAACGAGTGATAGAATTGTATTCTTTATAATCAAGTATATCCTGTATCTCTCGGTTAAGCCCACCCAAAAACCTAGCCATTTTTGCATCTTCACTCTCTTCCAACCCACAGCGTAACATGCCAATTTGCAATTCCTGATAATATTCCTCAACCGTTTTATCACCTTGATTAAAGCGCTGCATTTTATTCAATAAGTCACGAGCATAGTATGTAGTAACAAATCTAGCCCTCATGACATGCTTCAACCCATCCCAAGTTGTAGCTACATCACGGTTGGCTCTACATAGTTCTTTCCACCAAATAGATGCAAAACCAGTAAATTCACTAGTGGCAGCATGAACCCTTTTACACTCAGAAAAGTCATAGCACGAAAATTTTTGATCTATCGCCAACTCCCAATCTAGATAAACATCAGGATTATACGTACCATCAAAAGAAAGCATGGTAAATTTCATTTTTGCCATAGAGTCATCACGTTCTTCCCTTTGAGCATGCTGATTTCTAGCCATACCTTGTCTATTATTGCGGAGTCGACGATGAGCTCGGTCGTTGTGCATGTTCAACCTGTTGTCGTCCTCGGTATCGGCGGCGTAGTTGTTCTCCTCTTGATCCACCTCGTTTGAAGGAACAGGGACAACCGATGGAGCGCCGCGTTGGCCAAAAGCATGACCAGCGGCACCATTGTTGGGGGCAGCACCTTGAAGAAGTTGTGCTAGCTGTGCTTGAAGCTTAGTGAGGGGTGCCAATTGCGCCTGAATCGCATCAAGAGTGTCACGAGTTCGCATCTCATGCTGATTGTGCAACCTGTTGAAATGAGTGACCCAATGCCATTCTTTGGGTGTGAGGGCATCCTCATGTTCACTCCCACTGCCGACATTACTCCCATGATTGCTTGGAATACCTGCCATAGTTAGTAGAAACAAAGAAACTTCACACAGATATGAAAGCTCCTATGAACTACTAGGTTGTATGCAGTGGCAAGCCTCACACACACTCAAGCTTCTACCAAGTTCTTACAAGTCCTCGATGTGGCACGCGATTGCAAATTCCGGAACCTGTGTGGTGAGAAGATGGTGGAGCTTGGACAGGCAATAATATGTAGCAAAGGAGGAACTAGTACCACTGAACCAAAGTAAGCTGAAAAGTTGTTCAAAATCAAGATAAAGGTCGGGTCCTAGGCTAGACCATGCTAGAGACGCGAGCCTAAACACCAACGATGCCACAGAGACGCAAGGAGAACGTCCTCAACACAAAGCAAGCAACTAGGGCTCCTCTCTTTTTTTTCTTTTTTTTTTGATTTTTTTTCTTTTTTGTGGAGCCCTAAAACTGAATAACAGACTCAAAAAGGACCCCAAACAACACTCACGACACACACATTTTTTTTGACCAGGGGTATAAAAGTAATTAAAAGATACTCTCTCTCTCTCTCTGAACTTTGATTTGTGCACCAAAATTTGACGGTTTGGCAAATGCAACAAGATGGTGCGGAGAGGGCAGAGAGGTGGTTCAGCTCTGATTTACCCCTTTTTATGAAATCAACCGAGCTATGGAAGGCGAAACTTGCACCGTTAGATTCAGCCGCGCTATGGATGGAAAGGTTTGCACAGTTTATATGGCAAGGGCTGACCAATTCCCAGGAGGGCAGGATGAGGACTGGGATTCCTTCTCGGTTTCGAATGAGTTATATGGCAAGGTGTATGCGCTTGGCTGAGTTATATGCCTTCTCGGTTTGGGAAACTTTGGGGAGTTTTGGGGCAACACAAATTGGCAGAAGGAAACCGAGTTGGCTGTGGGGATCGTGGCCTATTGGGTTTGCTTTTGCGTGGGAGAATTGTGGGGCGTCCTGATGGAATGCGCTAGGGTTTGCGGGATGTGGTGACAGCACACACAAAAACACGACGAACACGACGATGTGATGACAATGTGATTAGAACTCGAAACTCTAAGGAACTAGACTCTAAAACCAACAAAGACACGACTATGCAATCGACGATTCAACAAACCAAGAACAAGTAGTAAAAGTTAGGGCACAAATTAGCTTGGACAGAGGGACAAATCTTATTTTTGTGGGGCAATTTTCTGGACTCTAGGTAGAAAACGAAATTGAGGGAAGATCTCACCGAGCAACCGTGAGCTCTGATACCACTTGATGGGAACGGCGATCCTGATCTTTCGGTGAGATGATGATACGTCGATTTGGGGTGTGTTGATGGCACCGAATTTAGGGCTTCCAACCAACAGGTCGGGAGCTTCACAATCGCAATGCCAAATCCACAGATACACAATCCAACGATCAGTCGTTCCTGCAAGAAATTGAGAATCCGCAAGAACAAAGCATGAAGCAATCTGAAAATATGGAATTGAAATCAAAAGAACAAGTTGAGGTTCTGTTTCTCGAATCGGGCGGTCTAGTCGACATGAGCAAACGCGAGGAGGGACGCACACGGGGTCTACCAAACACAACAAAACCTAAGTGACGATGTACGACGGCTGGGGCTTTATATAGGGGGGAGACCAGACTTGGGGCGCCAAAATTAGGGTAGGCCACCACCCTAGGGTCGGCCACCATGCAACCCTAACCATACATGGGCCATAAGCCTAAAAATAAGGTGGCGCAGCACCTGGAATATTTGTCCTGTGAGATTGTTCTGTTATTTCCTATCACTCCAGAAGGAATTTGGCATTGGGACTAGATCCATTGGAAAGGTTATCTTGATACCTTTCAAACGAGTGCTCGCACACTGAAAATGGAGTCCGGGAGCCCATGTTATGTCCGTTTGAAGTACTGCTGCTCCTGGATGGCCGAACCGGACTCGGTGACAAATTGGGCTTGATCTTGGGCCTTCCTTGGCGTGTGGGTTGTCCTCGATGGGTGTTCTTGATGTGCTGGTCCAGCAAAAGTGGGTGGAAAGGCCTTGCTTCCGGATTAAGTCCTCCAGGCGTCGTAGACGAAGTAGCGGTCGTAGGGGAAGAAGGGGCAGCGGTTGTATCCTCGGTTGTGATGTCCTCATCAGGTGGTGCACTGGTGGTCAATCCGTTGACGGTAGAGCCAAACCCCTCCCTCGCCAAAGGACAGAGCAAAGGAGGGAGGGGAGTATACAAGTGGAATTTTCAGAGGAAGACCATGACTTATCATATATTTGCTACATTCATAGATTTTCAGGATAGCAAGTAGCAAACCATAACATGTCCAACCATCACAAACCCAGCATCCTTGGCTACTGAATCCTTAAATTTCCATCCATCCTTTAGATCAATCAACCATCAAAAGCCCAGCATCCTTGGCTAGTAACTACAACCAATTCCAATGGTGCCCATACATAAAAAAACCAACATCCTTAGCTACTGAATCTCTAAACCTTTTATCGAAGCTTTGAACTAGAAGCAACATGCAAACAAACAATGCATGAGCTGAATTCGCCACAGATCAAATCTTTTATCAAGAAACAATGGATCATGAAGACGCAGAAACAACCACTAACACGACTAACAATCCATCCGCTCATTTCTCAAAGATTGGATGTTTTATCAAGAAAGAGAAGTCCAAGAATCTTCAAGATAACAGAAAACCATGAAACCCGCTGATATTAAGGCGAAAGAAACAAGAAACATCAACCAAGCAAGATCCTGTACGTACCCTGCAGGACGTGCAACAAAAGCTTGAGTAGGAACGCACGCGGTCATGGAAATTGATACAAGATGTAGTTGTCTTGGGGCCGGGTGGATCTCCAACGCCTCGGCGCAGCGGGATGTACTTTGTGCCCATCTTGATCTTGACTCGCTGGATGCCACCCGTTGTAACCACCAACGCCCTTCACGTCCAGGGAGGCGACGGCGGCGGTCTCAGCAATGAGGTTGGGAGGAGGAGGCGGATCGCCATTGTGGGGCTTCGTTCGCCCCGCAGCCTCATCACCTCCCGCACCTCCGCGAGTCCTCATTCTGTTGTCAACCAAGGTCAGACGACAAGAGTTAGACATCACATGGAAGGGATAGGTTCTTAGACTTGGCTAAAAATTTGAATTAAAACATGATCTAGACAATAGCACAAGACAATGGAATCCTACAAGTCTAACATACATAAAAGCATAGATCATGATGCAAAAAAGGACACGGCAAGACATATGCATGCATGGTATGACATGGATCTCATATGCATGGTATGAAATGCACGGTTCCAACGTGATCATTTCTCCCACACTCACCATTCAACCTGTACAACCTTAATTATAGACATAGGGTGGGTAATATAGCGCTAAGTGCTACCTAGAAGGTTAAGTAAGTCCTAATTAATCACCTAAGTGGTTGTCAAGTTTATGGTTCATCTTTATGCACCTTGCTCTGATACTAGCTTGTGAGGAGCCGCCCTGACTGTTCTCAGGTTATTTGAATGCCCGGTCGCCCTCATCGGATTTGGAGGCTAGCAACGGATCACCGATGGTGCTCATAGTGCTAACACCCAAGCCCAATTAGGACTACAACGATCCCATTCGAATAGCTCGCCCAGGATCGCCCCACATATCGGTTTCCATTGCCATATCAATTCAATTCGCATAAAGGGGGCAACGAACTCAAAACTCTCCGACCAGACACGCAACGCGGAAACACAACAAACAACACTAACTCAAGCACAAAGATGAAACCAGACAACCACACAACTAAAACAACTCATCTAGCATACTAGAAGCATATAAAACATGACTTGACAGCAAGAAAAAAAATCAAAATTTCAGCGGCATCATTGCAGCACCTAGAGCAACAAGAATAGAAGCAACATGATAGATATATGACATGAAGCACAATACACACAAGATCCAACATAACACAACAACAATATAGCAAAAGGGATTATCAAGAGCAGAAACAACATACTAGACATGTGATGAGCATCGCAACACAACCATGAACCCACAACAGAAATAGTTCAAGTATTCAAGCATAGCCATGACATGGTTTAGAAGGCTAACTATATAACAAAATGAACGTACAACCATCATATTAACCCAAAAGTATGACATCTCCGAAAGTGTCCTGCCCCTGAACACTTCCAAGCGTTTACATCGTCGAGCTTAGCCCCTATTCGGTGCCCCACCCGAACACCGAGAGGCAATACGGACAGAACTTACATCCGTCGATGTCCTCACCTGAAAACCACAAAGCAGAAGCATGAGTACAGAAGGTACTGGCAAGACTTACCCGTGGTCCATATATGACCGACTCGAAAGCATATGCATTGGGATGTAGCAAGGAGTAAGCTTAAGGTAACAAGTGCATAAAAGCTTAACTTTGGTTCATATTCACATTCAACTACTCAACTTACAAGTTTTATAGTATTTATGGACAGCACCTATTACTAGAGTGAAATCTGAAATTTTACATGAAAGAGAGCAAGTAATTTCATGAACAAGTATCAACATCAAGTATACCAACTAGTTTCAAGTTTAAGTTGCTACTACATTGAAATGTCGGATGATACAAGCGTGCTCATATCCGAGAGCGTAGCAATTCGAATCGCTTACTCACCCTGCAGGGGATCATCAATCGCACGACATGTGTCCAACAAAGGAACCTCATGTCAACCTTCCTCCCATCCATACATACTCGTTGAACCATCTTCATGCAGTCCGAGCACCTAGCACCCCCTCGAGCGGCCCAAGCCTCGCTTAGCCCTCGAGAGTCGGCCTAAGTCTCGCCCTCAACCACATCCAACCGCATGGGGGCATGACCCATCAAGTAGTATGCCATGAAAGGGTAGCTTACCCTACCATTATATTAGGCATGCAATCAACAAGGTGTGCTCGATCAACATAGCAAACAACGGATCGATCCTTAACCGACATAGGCGAGACTACAACATTTGAGTCTCCACACCCAAATGATCCAACCCTCTCGCCCGGTCTCAATTTTACATTTCAGAACATAACCATATCCATTGCAACCCAATAGTGTGAAGTAATTATTCTCAAGTGATGGAACCATCCACCACTTGGCCCATACCCAACATCTAAGCAAACTAAGCATGGACACAATATAATTACCCATATACTAGCTCCAAGGGAGGTGTTCGACAATTATCAATGAGTGTATGTGCAGCAATTAGGTTCTAATACCATTCCCGCAATTCGACTCCTAATGCATAACCTAACCATCCAATAAGCAAATCATTCATTAAAATACAATTATAAATAAGGTTGAATATGCTTAGGTGCTTGCCTTGAGCTTCTGCCGGATTCTCAATAACAATCGGCTCTCCGGTACCCCTCTCGATCATAGCCGCGTCAACCTCCGCGTGCTCGTTCTCTACACAATCACAATGCATGTGGAATGAGATGCATGCAATGCATATGAAATGAAATACAAAATGCATTCCCCCATGGCAATTCCAAAAGTGCAAACATTCATCTCAATTTAAGAATGAAAATACAAATGCTAAACTCCACTTCTATTTTATAGCAAAAATCTGAAAACAGCAAGCATACTCCTCTAAACACGCATAACTTTTAAATGACAAACCCAAAGATTGATTTTCTTGGACTCTATGTGACCACAAGAAGATGATCTATCTTTATCATACATCCTAACAATCAGAATACAGATTTAAAGTCCTCAACTGTACTCTGAACATCAGCCCCAAGGTCTGAACTTTCAGCAAAAACAGATTTCAAGACAGCATTGATACAAATGGTCATAACTTTTTAACCACTTAATCAAATTGAGTAAACTCAGATTCTGAACGACTACAAGACATAGACCTACAACTTAGCTTTGGCCAATCATCCAAAATCTGTCTAGGGAACTCCTAGTTCGGCCAGGAACAGAGAGCAGTCTTTGTGTCCAAAATTTTCAGAGTTTCAGCACAGCATGCACCATTTTCATCATAACAATTGTTATACTTAATGGAATTGAGTAAAGGATAATATTTTTACAATATACACAAAATTTCCTACAACTTTTCAAGCAAAATTAAATTCTAATTCGGCCTCTAACTAATTTTAAACCGCAGCTCAAGTTTCAGCTCAACATCTTCAGTATTCCAGAACAACATGCACTAAAATTGTCATAACGTTCAGATGGATTAACGAAATCGAGTGATTCTGGTTGGAACCGAAAGATAATTCTATTCTCTACAACTTTCTCAACAGTCGGCCTAGCAGGAGATGCCCTTAACTTGTTCAAATCAACCAAAAACAGCAGCTCCAGAATCTGCTCGAAAATCAGGATTTTGCTCCAAACCCTAGAGTGGTTGTTTCCCTTCCAAAACTCGAATCTCCACTCTTCAAAGCCCCCAAATCAACCATGGCTGCCCCCAAAACCAGAAAACAATCAACCCTAAACTAAGGGAGAGTCTCACCTCAAAATCCCAAATGGGGGACCAAAGAGAAGAGGAGGGAGTTGCTGCTGCTTGGGGTGAGGGAGGCGCCAGCCAAGGAGGGCTGCAGGGAGGGGTGCGACCTGGGGAGGAGCTGGAGGGAGTGGCACCGGCCAGGGAAGGAGCTGGAGGAGTGGCTGCCGGTTTGAAATTTGGAGGAAGGTCTTGGTGGAGGCTGCTTGGGGAAGAACTCAGAAGAAGAGTGTGCTGGCTGCCCCCAATTTCTTTTACATGTTGAGCTCATTTGACCCCACTAGTAAGCAAGAGAGAATGGCTAAGTCCCTAGAATTTCAGCACTTAGATTCAGTTTTTGAGCTCCATTTTGAATTAGTGTTTGGCAATGGATTTTTGGTTCAAACCCCACAATGCTGTAGAGAAAAGTTTCTAGTTTGTGATTAGCTAACCCACACATTCTAGATCCTTATAGTTCTCAAGTTACAAGGCGCCAAACTTTGATGAAAACCATATTCGCACCCTGAAATTTCTAGCTCTTAAATTTTGTTAAGTTTAGAAATTCTTAAGTGGCAAATTAGGACATTTACTGAAGTCGGAAGTTGATCTCAATTGCGGCCAAAACTTGGTTGCCGCTAATGTTAGCCGCATGAGCCGAATTCGAATTTGGGGCCACGACAAGGAGGGAGCCGAGTATACAAGTGGAATTTTCACAGGAAGACCTTGACTTATCATATATTTGCTTCGTTCGCAGATTTTCAAGATAGCAAGTAGCAAACCAAAACATGTCCAACCATCAAAAGCCTAGCATCCATGGCTACTGAATCCTTAAATTTCTATCCATCCTTTAGATCAATCAACCATCAAAAGCCCAGCATCCTTGGCTACTAACTACAACCAATTCCAATGGTGCCCATACATAAAAAAACCAACATCCCTAGCTACTGAATCTCTAAGCCTTTTATCGAAGCTTTGAACTAGAATCAACATACAAACAAACAATGCATGAGCTGAATTCGCCACATATCAAATCATTTATCAAGAAACAACGGATCATGAAGATGCAGAAACAACCACAAACATGACTAACAATCCATCCGCGCATTTCTCAAAGATTAGATGTTTTATCAAGAAACAGAAGTCCAAGAATCTTCAAGATAACAGAAAACAAAGAAACCCGCAGATATTAAGGCGGAAGAAGCAAGAAACATCAACCAAGCAAGATCCTGTACGTACCCTGCAGGCCGTGCAGCAAAAGCTCCAGGAGGAATGCACGCGGTCGTGGCAATTGATACAAGATGTAGTTGCCTGGGGGCCGGGTGGATCTCCAACTCCTCGGCGCAGTGGGTTGTACTTTGCGCCCATCTTGATCTTGACTCGCTGGATGCCGTTCCAGTTGTAACCACCAACGCCCTTCACATCCAGGGTGGCGACGGCGGCGGACTCGCCAATGATCTTCACCTGCATGAGGAGGGACTCCAGAACATTAGAAAGTTACAAGAACTTTCGCTAGCGAGAGAGAAAACAGGAAGAACCTCAGCAAAGGCGGCCTTCTCGCCGGGATGATGCTGCGCGGCATGCCCGCAGTAGTAGTGGGAACAAAAGGCGGTGCTACAACGGAAGTAGTAGAAGTTCAACTAGACACTCTGTCAGTTTTCGCCGATCATCGGTTTGTAGAACCCCAACTCGTGTGCTTAATATAATTCGCAATTTCAGATTGCTTTTTCTACATTCTTACTTGTGTTCTCGATTCGCATGCAGGGATAAGCCTTCTTGGCAGGGTCAACCGTGTTTGTGCGTGGTTGATAACCAACGGAACCATGGTGTTGTGATTGCAGGGTTCAGATCGGTTCTGATCGAAAGCCGGATCGTCAACGTCGAGTCTCCACCAATCGACTTACCTCCACCTATCGGAAGATCGGGCCACCGTGCGGATCAACGGAAGAAGCAAGAAACATCAACCAAGCAAGATCCTGTACGTACCCTGCATGGAGAACTAACTACCTATACATAGTTATCACTGTAATTCCAAGTTGAAAGCTACTCACTTTCCTGTTAAGCATTTAGTCGAGCAATAGCCTTGCATATCACAGAACAGAGCACACACAAACAATTTCTCGAGAAATAACTGAGGGGGGTAAGTTTGAACGGGGAAGGAAGGCCACAGACCAGACTCCACCACCATGGTGGCAATGGGAGGCGCGCATGGTGGTGCACTGGTGGTCAATCCATCGTCAGCAGAGCCAAACCCCTCCCTCGCCAGAGGACGGAGCAGAGGAGGGAGCGGAGTGTACAAGTGGAATTTTCAGAGGAAGACCATGACTTATCATATATTTGCTGCGTTCGTAGATTTTCGGGATAGCAAGTAGCAAACCATAACAAGTCCAACCATCAAAAGCCCAGAATCCATGGCTACTGAATCCTTAAATTTCCATCCATCCTTTATATCAATCAACCATCAAAAGCCCAGCATCCTTGGCTACTAACTACAACCAATTCCAATGGTGCCCATAAATAAAAAAACCAACATCCTTAGCTACTGAATCTCAAAACCTTTTATCGAAGCTTTGAACTAGAAGCAACATACAGACAAATAATGGATGAACTGAATTCGCCATAGATCAAATCTTTTATCAAGAAACAACGGATCATGAAGACGCAGAAACAACAACTAACATGACTAACAATCCATCCCCTCATTTCTCAAAGATTGGATGTTTTATCAAGAAACAGAAGTCCAAGAATCTTCAAGATAACAGAAAACCAAGAAACCCGCTGATATTAAGGCGGAAGAAGCAAGAAACATCAACCAAGAAAGATCCTGTACGTACCCTGCAGGCCGTGCAGCAAAAGCTCGAGGAGGAATGCACGCGGTCGTGGTAATTGATACAAGATGTAGTTGTCTTGGGGTCGGGTGGATCTCCAACGCCTCGGCGCTGCGGGATGTACTTTGCACCCATCTTGATCTTGACTCGCTGGAAGCCGTTCTAGTTGTAACCACCAACGCCCTTCACGTCCAGGGAGGCGACGGCGGCGGTCTCGCCGATGATCTTCACCTGCATGAGGAGGGAGTCCAGAACATTAGAAAGTTACAAGAACTTTCGCTAGCGAGAGAGAAAACAGAAAGAACCTCAGCAAAGGCGGCATTCTCGCTAGGATGATGCGGCGCGGCATGCCCGCAGCGGCAGTGGGAACAAAAAGCGGTGCTGCAGCGGAAGCAGTAGAAGTTCAACTAGACACTCTGTCAATTTTCGCCGATCATCGGTTTGTGGAACCCCAACTCGTGTGCTTAATATAATTCGTAATTTCAGATTGCTTCTTCTATGTTCTTGCTTGTGTTCTCGATTCGCATGCAGGGATAAGCCTTCTTAGCGAGGTCAACCGTGTTTGTGCGTGGTTGATAACCAACAGAGCCGTGGTGTAGC
The DNA here is from genome assembly GCA_036346375.1 of Guadua angustifolia. NCBI lineage: Eukaryota > Viridiplantae > Streptophyta > Magnoliopsida > Poales > Poaceae > Guadua > Guadua angustifolia. The sequence continues at coordinate 61,862,973 of CM070503.1, read as the reverse complement.
GATTGCAGGGTTCGGATCGGTTCTGATCGGAAGCCGGATCGTCAATGTCGAGTCTCCACCAATCGACTTACCTTCACCTATCGGAAGATCGGGCCACCGTGCGCATCAGCGGAAAAAGCATGAAACATCAACTAAGCAAGATCCTGTACGTACCCTGCAAGGAGAACTAACTACCTATACATGGTTATCTCTGTGATTCCAAGATGAAAGCTGCCCACTTTCCACTTAAGCATTTCGTGGAGCAATAGCTTTGCATATCACAGAACAGGACACACACAAACAATTTCTCGAGAAATTACAGAGGGGGTAAGTTTGAACGGGGAAGGAAGGCCACAGACCAAGCTCCACCGCCATGGTGGCCATGGGAGGCGCGCGTGGTGGTGCACTGGTGGTCAATCCGTCGTCGGCAGAGCCAAACCCCTCCCTCGCCAGAGGACGGAGCAGAGGAGGGAGCGGAGTATACAAGTGGAATTTTCAGAGGAGGACCATGACTTATCATATATTTGCTCCGTTCATATATTTTCAGGATAGCAAGTAGCAAACCATAACATGTCCAACCATCAAAAGCCCAGCATCCTTGGCTACTGAATCCTTAAATTTCCATCCATCCTATAGATCAATCAACCATCAAAAGCCCAGCATCCTTGGCTACTAACTACAACCAATTCCAATGGTGCCCATACATCAAAAAACTGACATCCTTAGCTACTGAATCTCTAAACCTTTTATCGAAGCTTTGAACTAGAAGCAACATACAGACAAACTATGCTTGAGCTGAATTCGCCACAGATGAAATCTTTTATCAAGAAACAACGGATCATGAAGACGCAAAAACAACCACTATCATGACTAACAATCCATCCGCTCATTTCTCAAAGATTGGATGTTTTATCAAGAAACAGAAGTCCAAGAATCTTCAAGATAACAGAAAACCAAGAAACCCGCTGATATTAAGGCGGAAGAAGCAAGAAACATCAACCAAGCAAGATCCTGTACGTACCCTACAGGCCATGTAGCAAAAGCTCGAGGAGGAACTCATGCGGTGGTGGCAATTGATACAAGATGTAGTTGTCTTGGGCCGGGTGGATCTCCAACGCCTCGGCGCAGCGGGATGTACTTTGCGCCCATCTTGATCTTGACTCGCTGGATGCCGTTCCAGTTGTAACCACCAACGCCCTTCACGTCCAGGGAGGCGACGGCGGCGGTCTCGCCATTGATCTTCACCTACATGAGGAGGGAGTCCAGAACATTAGAAAGTTACAAGAACTTTCACTAGCGAGAGAGAAAAGAGAAAGAACCTCAAAGAAAGGCGGCCTTTTGCGGGATGATCTTTGCTGCACGCCTGCAAAGAAGATGGGAACTAGAAGGTCTTTGCAATCGAAGCAAGAGAAGTTCAACTAGACACTCAGTCAGTTTTTGCCGATCATCGGTTTGTGGAACCCTAACTCATGTGCGTAATATAATTCGTAATTTCAGATTGGTTCTTCTACGTTCTTGCTTGTGTTCTCGATTCGCATGCAGGGATCAGCCTTCTTGGCGAGGTCAACCGTGTTTGTGCGTGGTTGATAACCAACGGAGCTGTGGTGTAGCGATTGCAGGGTTCGGATCGGTTCTGATCGGAAGCCGGATCGTCAACGTCGAGTCTCCACCAATCGACTTACCTCCACCTATCGGAAGATCGGGCCACCGTGTGCATCAGCGGAAGAAGCAAGAAACATCAACCAAGCAAGATCCTATACGTACCCTGCAAGGAGAACTAACTACCTATACATGGTTATCGCTGTAATTCCAAGATGAAAGCTGCTCACTTTCCTGTTAAGCATTTCGTCGAGCAATAGCCTTGCATATCACAGAACAGAACACATACAAACAATTTCTCGAGAAATTACGGAGGGGTGTAAATTTCAACGGGGAAGGAAGGCCACAGACCAGGCTCCACCGCCATGGTGGCCATGGGAGGCGCGCGTGGTGGTGCACTGGTGGTCAATCCATCGTTGGCAGAGCCAAACCCCTCCCGCGCCAGAGGACGGAGCAGAGGAGGGAGCGGAGTATACAAGTGGAATTTTCAAAGGAAGACCTTGACTTATCATATATTTGCTTCGTTTATAGATTTTCCGGATAGCAAGTAGCAAACCATAACATGTCCAACCATCAAAAGCCCAGCATCCTTGGCTACTGAATCCTTAAATTTCCATCCATCCTTTAGATCAATCAACCATCAAACGCCCAGCATCCTTGGCTACTAACAATAACCAATTCCAATGGTGCCCATACATCAAAAAACCAACATCCTTAGCTACTGAATCTCTAAACCTTTTATCGAAGCTTTGAACTAGAAGCAACATACAGACAAACAATGCATGAGCTGAATTCGCCATAGATCATATCAAGAAACAACGGATCATGAAGACGCAGAAACAACCACTAACATGACTAGCAATCCATCCGCTCATTTCTCAAAGATTGGATGTTTTATCAAGAAACAGAAGTCCAAGAATCCTCAAGATAACAGAAAACGAAGAAACCCGCTAATATTAAGGCAGAAGAAGCATGAAACATCAACCAAGCAAGATCTTGTACGTACCCTGTAGGCCGTGCAGCAAAAGCTCGAGGAGGAACGCATGCGGTCGTGGCAATTGATACAAGATGTAGTTGTCTTGGGGCCGGGTGGATCTCCAACGCCTCGGCGCAGCGGGATGTACTTTGCGCCCATCATGATCTTGACTCGCTGGATGCCGTTCCAGTTGTAACCACCAACGCCCTTCATGTCCTGGGAGGCGATGGCGGCGGTCTCGCCAATGATCTTCACCTACGTGAGGAGGGAGTCCAGGATTTTAAGGAGAGATTTTGGTGGCCGAATATGAAGAAAGAAGTAGCTGAGCATGTAACGTTGTGTGATGTGTGCCAAAGAGTCAAAGCAATGCATCAGAGACTAGCAGGACTGCTACAACCGTTAAAGATACCGGAATGGAAGTGGGAGGAAATCGGGATGGATTTCATCACCGGTTTGCCAAGGACTCAGGGTGGATATGATTCCATATGGGTCATAGTGGATCGGTTAACAAAGGTTGCACATTTCATACCCGTAAAAACAACCTACTCAGGAGATAAGTTAGCAGAGCTATACATGGTAAGAATTGTTTGTTTGCACGGTGTGCCTAAAAAGATAGTATCGGACAGAGGTACTCAATTTACCTCAAGATTTTGGGAAAAGTTACATACGGCAATGGGCATCCATTTAAATTTCAGTACGGCATACCATCCGCAGACAGATGGTCAGACTGAAAGAGTAAATCAGATACTTGAGAACATGTTGAGAGCATGTGCACTGTCATATACCACATCATGGGACAAATGTTTGCCATATGCAGAATTTAGCTATAACAACAGTTATCAAGTTAGTTTGAAGATGTCTCCATTTGAAGCTTTATATGGTCATTCATGTCAAACACTATTAAATTGGAATGAGACGGGAGAACGTCATGTTTTTAGACCGGACGTACTTTTAGAGGTAGAGGAAAAGATTGCCCTGATTAGAGAAAGGTTGAAGACTGCACAATCAAGGCAAAAGAGTTACGCTGACAACCGACGCCGTGATTTGAGTTTTGAGCCAGAAGACTATGTTTATCTCAAGGTCACGCCATTAAAAGGAGTTAAAAGGTTTCATGCGAAAGGAAAACTTGCCCCAAGGTACGTGGGACCGTTCAAGATCTTGAGCCGCAAAGGTGAAGTCGCCTACTAGTTGGAATTGCCGCAATCTCTGGCAGGGGTACATGATGTATTCCATGTATCGCAATTGAAGAAATGTCTGCGGGTACCGGAGGAACAGGCACCTATAGAAGCTATTGAATTGCAAGAGGATTTAACTTACAAGGAACACCCAGTGAAGATTTTGGACACTATGGATCGTGAAACAAGCAACAAGTCAACCCGCTTTTGCAGAGTCCAGTGGAGCAACCACTCAGAAAGCGAAGCGACTTGGGAACGTGAGGAAGATTTGAACAAAGAGTTCCCCAACCTCTTCTCTAGCCAGCCCTGAATCTCGGGGTCGAGATTCTGTTAAGGGGGGGGAGGTTTGTAACACCCCAAAATTTGGCCCAATTTAAATTTAATGGTTATTTTGAATTTTTGAGAATTTCTGGAATTTATTTGGATTTAATTGGAATTTCTGGAATTTAACTCTTCTTTGGAAATTAATTAAATAATGATTAAGTGTATACCAAATATAAATGAAAATATTTTATTTGGGTTCAAAATGCTCTAAAATATTTTCTGGAATTTTTCTAGAATTTTTCTGATATTTTACAAGCCCCAAATGATTTAATTGAATTATTAGAATTGTTTTTAATCGGAAAAACCGAGAAAATCGATGAAACGATGTGGGCCGGCCCATTATTGTGTTTCGCTGTTCGCCCGCCACGGAAACCCTAAAAGCCGCCGCCTCTTCACCGTGCGATCTTGATCGAACAGCTGAGGAATGACCGCGTCGCTTCGTCGCACCGTGCCATTGATCGACGTCGCGTGGATGGCCGAGATAGCGCCACGTCGCTTCATCTCCGAGGAAAGGAAGCGCCGCCGTCAGCCGTTACTGCCGAGCACTCCGTGCGATGAAACCGCCGCCGTGTTCACTCCGCCGCTTCACTAACCGGCGCAGCGTATAAAGCTCTTCTTTCCGCTCCTTTCGAGACCTTTCACGCCTCTCGAGAATCACCGTAGAGCTCACATGACCTCACCGTAGTTCCGTCGCTACTCCACCGTACTTTGCGCCCTCTCCGTTAAGTTGCCGCCACTGTCGTGACCACCGGAGTGTTCCTCTCGTCGAGCCGCACCCAAGAAGCCGTCCCGTGTCACTAGAGGAGGCCCGGAGCATCGTCACCATCATCATCTTCTTCATCTCCGGCAACACTTCCTCGCCGCGCCAACGCCAGAAGTCGCGAGCTACCTCGACCGTCAGATCTGCATCTAACGATTAAGGTAAGTCCACGTGGCCTTATTATGATTCAACTAAGTTAGATGCGGACCGTTAGATTTAAATTTAGTGCTCAGGATTCCGCCACATAGTCTTGGTAGCAGAAAACCTCATTAGCATATCACAGCCGTTGGATTAGATGGACGGTTCAGATTGTTAGAGTAGTCTTTTGCGTTGATGTAATCATAGCCGTAGATCTGTGGAGCAACGGTTAGGATAGCACCACGTGCCCGGATCGGGATTGCCCACGTGTGCTTAAAGCCGCGTTAGTCTTAGCCGTTGGATCCAGTAGCGAATGGCTTAGATTCACCCACGCGTCGCGCACCGAGGTAGCCACGTCGTCTACCACGCCGCGGGATTTTGATTTAATCTGGGCCGTCGGTTTTTGAATTTACGGTTTGGATTGCGCCGCGTGCCGGGCCAGTCCCGAGACGACGCGTGTCGCACGGGAAACGAGGCGATAGAGCTGCCGTTGCTATCAACGTTACCTGATTGATTTCAGCCGTTCGATCGGGATTCATCGGTTAGTATTGTGCCACGTGTTAGGTTTTAAATTGAAGCGTTGGGTTAGATCTAGCCGTCTATTTTAAATCGGACGAACGAGATTTGATCGCACTCTCGGTTGATAATGTGCTGACGCGTGTCAACCAGATCTAGCCGTTGATTTTCAACCAGCGGTTAGGATGTTGCCACGTGTTGACTCCGGGGTTAGATTTGAACCGAATCGTCGCTTTAACCTTGGCCATTTGATTTAGATCGAACGGTCAGAATCTAATCAGGGATTCGGTTGTTAGTTCGTCGCCACGTGTCGCAACGAGATTGTGCCACGTGTCATGCTGACGTCATAAATAATTTTGAAATAAAAAATATATATATATTTATTTTGGCCGAAAATGGTTTCGGTGCTGACGTCATTATTAGTCATGCTGACGTCATAATTCCATAATTTTCCGTATAAAAATAAATAAAGAAATTCGGTTTATTCTTTTTTATTTATTTTCAGATTTCAAATGGCTATAACTTTTGTGTTTTAACTCCGATTTGAGTGATTTAAATTTCTAAAAATTTGTAAAATTAAGATCTATTTATTGAAAAATTTTGTGGAATTTTTAGAGTTGATTTAGTTCTCTGTAAATTATATTCATTATGTGTATGTTGATTGCGAGTAGACGTTGTTCTGCCGGAGAGTTTCGAGGGAGGATTTCCAGAACAAGATCAAGCCCCGGATCAGGATCAGCAACTCTTTGAAGGCAAGTTATACTTTGACCATGTTGCTCCTAAATTTTGAAAATGTATTTTGTTTCAAACTATGCATACTAATTCAACTAAAAATGGACTTAAATATTTTGGGTGAATTAGCTAGTTAATCTAATTGTTATTTCCACCTTGTTAATAATATTTGTATGCCATGATTCCTTTGATAACCTAAGTTTGGTAATATTAGTTGGTTGATAATATTGTGCCAACACGGGAGGCTAGACCGTGAATAGTTGCTTAGCCATGCTTATAACGTGAACAATTTTGTTTGGATTACAAAAGCAACATTGACTAAAGAATAGTGAATGCATTTTGATAAAAGGTGGAATGATGTTGGTATTGATACTGGAATGTAGAGATTTGTGTGGTTCTATATGAAGGATGATTACGGGCATGTATTGCACCGTTAAATAACTTGGGATGAAATTTGATTTAGACTGGGGCAAGTGGACCGAGGCTTTGCGCCAGGTGGGCCTGTGTGGCAATTGGGGGCTGAGTGTTGTGAGGGTTGTGTGCCAATAATCGAGAGAAGGAAGTCTTGCCTTGGTCGATTAAGGACTTCACCTTGCAAGCCTTTGACCTGAGTCTCTCGTACAACCACATGTCTGAATGGGAAGACCTAGTTTAGTAGGATTCTGATATCTCTCCTTTGATACCTCGGGGTGGCAGTTACACGGGGGTAACTGTACGGGGGAGCATGCCTGTGCTTCGGCTTGGTACTCTATCCAACGTTGTTCGTTGGCCCTATACTTCGGCTCTGTGTGAGGGAAGTGATAGTGGAGGCAACACGGAGAGGTTCTTAGGTTGAGGTAGAAGTCTCTGAAAGGCTTTGTTACGGTCAATCACCTGTGTGGTGAGCGGCTGTATCTTGTGGGTAAAGTGTACAACCTCTGCAGAGTATCAAAACTGTTCGAATAGCCGAGTCCACGGTAATGGACAATGCTCAGGAATTACAGTCAAGGGGTAGTGTTTTGAAAATAAAATGGGGTGGAAGGCTGTGTGCCAGGGTTAATGATGAAAGTTGATAAGGACTGTGTGTCCAAAAAGTTATGTGGAAAACAATTGAGAAACTTATTATGTTATTAAAGTTTTGCTGCTTTACACCTAAATAAATATTGAGTTAAAATATTGATGCAAATGCAAAACAACCACTTGAACCATTCCTTTGTAACAAGCTATGCATGTAGTAATAGAACTGCATTCCGTGCATGACTTGTTGAGTACGGTGTGTACTCACCCTTGCGGACAAAATTTACCAGAAGAGGAGGCTACGCCTGCGTACGAGGAGGAGTTTGTTGAGGAGTCGGATAACTAGGGAGTAAGCCTCTGTCAAGACGCTTGTGGCCAAGGATGGAACATCACGATATTTTTTATTTCCGCTGTTGAACTTTGTTTACTCTAACTATTGTAAGCCCTGTGTGGCAGACTATTGTAAGGGACCACAAGGTCATACAGCTCGATTATATACATGTTTGAAGTATTTATTTGTTATTCCACTGTGTGCGATGTGATATTTTAACCCTGTTTAGCCTGTGTGCACTAGAGAGATCCTGGACTAGTGCAGAATACACAGAGTGCCCGAATTTGCAGATTCGGGGCACGACAAACGGAAGCAATAGAAGTTCAACTAGACACTCTGTCAGTTTTCGCCGATCATCGGTTTGTGGAACCCCAACTCGTGTGCTTAGTATAATTCATAATTTCATATTGGTTTCTCTACGTTCTTGCTTGTGTTCTCGATTCGCATACAGGGATAAGCCTTCTTGGCGAGGTCAACCGTGTTTGTGCGTGGTTGATAACCAACGGAGCCGTGGTGTAGCGATTGCAGGGTTCGGATCGGTTCTGATCAGAAGCCGGATCGTCAACGTCGAGTCTCCACCAATCGACTTACCTCCACCTATCGGAAGATTGGGCCACCGTGCGCATCAGCGGAAGAAGCAAGAAACATCAACCAAGCAATATCCTGTACGTACCCTACAAGGAGAACTAACTACCTATACATAGTTATCGTTGTAATTCCAAGATGAAAGCTGCTCACTTTCCTCTTAAGCATTTCATCGAGCAATAGCCTCGCATATCACATAACAGAACACACATAAACAATTTCTCGAGAAATTACCGAGGGGGGTAAGTTTGAATGGGGAATGAAGGCCACAGACCAGGCTCCACCGCCATGGTGGCCATGGGAGGCGCGCGTGGTGGTGCAATGGTGGTCAATCCGTTGTCGGCAGAGCCAAACCCCTTCCTCGCCAGAGGACGGAGCAGAGGAGGGAGCGGAGTATACAAGTGGAATTTTCAGGGGAAGACCATGACTTATCATATATTTGCTTCGTTAATAGATTTTCATGATAGCAAGTAGCAAACCATAACATGTCCAACCATCAAAAGCCCAGCATCCTTGGCTACTGAATCCTTAAATTTCCATCCATACTTTAGATCAATCAACCATCAAAAGCCTAGCATCCGTGGCTACTAACTACAAACAATTCCAATGGTGCCCATACATAAAAAAACCAACATCCTTAGTTACTGAATCTCTAAACCTTTTATAGAAGCTTTGAACTAGAAGCAACATACAGACAAACAATGCATGAGCTGAATTCACCACAGATCAAATCTTTTATCAAGAAACAACGGATCATGAAGACACAGAAACAACCACTAACATGACTAACAATCCATCCGCTCATTTGTCAAAGATTGGATGTTTTATCAAGAAACAGAAGTCCAAGAATCTTCAAGATAACAAAAAACCAAGAAACCTGCTGATATTAAGGCGGAGGAAGCAAGAAACATCAACCAAGGAAGATCCTGTACCTACCCTGCTGGCCGAGCAGCAAAAGCTCGAGGAGGAACGCACGCGGTCGTGGCAATTGATACAAGATGTAGTTGTCTTAGGGCCAGGTGGATCTCCAACGCCTCGGCGCAGCGGGACGTACTTTGCGCCCTTCTTGATCTTGACTCACTGGATGCCGTTCCAGTTGTAACCACCAACGCCCTTCACGCCCAGGGAGGCGACGGCAGCGGTCCCGCCAATGATCTTTACCTGCATGAGGAGGGAGTCCAGAACATTAGAAAGTTACAATAACTTTCGCTAGCGAGAGAGAAAACAGAAAGAACCTCAGCAAAGGTGGCCTTCACGCTGGGATGATGCTGTGGCGTGCAGCAAAGAAGTGGGGAACAAAAAGTGTCTTTGCAACGAAGCAATGAAGTTCAACTAGACACTCTGTCAGTTTTCGCCGATCATCAGTTTGTGGAACCCCAACTCGTGTGCTTAATATAATTCGCAATTTCAGGTTGCTTCTTCTACGTTCTTGCTTGTGTTCTCGATTCGCATGCAGCGATAAGCCTTCTTGGCAAGGTCAACCGTGTTTGTGCGTGGTTGATAACCAACGGAGCCGTGGTGTAGCGATTGCAGGGTTCGTATCGGTTCTGATCGGAAGCCGGATCGTCAACGTCGAGTCTCCAGCAATCAACTTATCCACCTATCGGAAGATCGGGCTACCGTGCGCATCAGCGGAAGAAGCAAGAAACATCAACCAAGCAAGATCCTGTACGTACCCTGCAAGGAGAACTAACTACCTATACAAGGTTATCGCTGTAATTCCAAGATGAAAGCTGCTCACTTTCCTCTTAAGCATTTCGTCGAGCAATAGCCTTGCATATGTGTAACATCCCAAATTTTGGTTTTTATTTTAATTTATATTACTTTATTACAATTTATGATTTTTGTGAATTTTCTAGATTTATTTGGATTTTTTGAAATTTGTTTGAATTATTTCAAATTTAAACATATTGCCTTTTGTCAAGAAATAATTTTAAAAAGAAAAGTTCAAAATAAAGTTTTGTCAAAAATATTTTATTTAAGTTCAGAATGTCTCAAAGTATTTTTGAGATTTTTCTGGAATTTTTAGAATATTTTTAATACCCTATATAAATTGAATTATTTTCTCAGATTAATTTTAATAGAAAAACCCGAAAAAACAAGATGAATAAAGATCTTGGGTCAAGCCCATTACTATGCAATTTGTGATTTGGGAGGGGTAACATCGACCATTGGATCGGGATCCAAGGGCCATTATCACGCCGCGTCATTTATGAAACCCTAGCGCTCCATAGCCGTTAGATCGTCATCGTGCGGCCATCATCCAATCTTACCGATTTGAAAACCCTATCCCCTTCGCACCGTTGGATCAAGATCGTGCGGTCCACGGTTCGATGTGCGAGACGGACTCGGTATTGCCTCTCGAAGTCAAACTCCGCCGCCGCCATTGTACCTTCCTTGTTTTCCGCGCCGTGCCGGGTATTTAAGGGCACCGGACCTCTTCCCGAGGATCCCCATGAGTCACCGCCCACTTCGTCTGCAGTTGTGTCGCCGGAGGAGCACGGAGGAGGTCGCGTAAACTCGTCGGAGTGCCGAGGGCCTTCGCCACGTCATAGCCATCGCTAGGGATACTCTTCCGCCATGTTGGAGCCAGATTCGGATTCGTCGACTTGCGCCGCAACCGTTCCGCCACTTCTTCCTCGCCGGAGCACGCAGCAGCGCCGTCGGATTGGTCTTCGTCCTCAGCGCCGGTGAGACCGAGCCGCCGCCAGCCATTGCCAAGTTCGAACATCCTCAACCGTCGGATCTTCATCGGGCGTACCGGATTCAGCTGCGTCATCTCAGGAATAGTCGACTGCACGGGTAAGTGGACACCGTCCGATCGAAGGTGAACGGTTAGATTTGCGCCGCGTCATTTAAGTGCACAGTGAACCATGTGGGTAAAGCTTGGCCGTTCGATTTAGATCGGATGGCTGATGACTTGCCACGTGGGCGCACGGTCGGTGAACCGTTAGATTGGAATTGGACGGTTTAGATTTGGCCACGTGTCAGCCGCGTTGAATCAGCCCAGGGCTGACGTCAGCCGACGTCATAATTCGGATTTTTCTTATAAAAATAATTCTGTTAAATCTAGAAATTCAATTTAAATTATTTTCAAACTTCTAAATGCTATAAATTTTGCATACGAACTCCGATTGAGGTGATTCAAATTCCTAAAAATTTGTAAAATTGAGATCTATTCAATAGTGATTTTTATTTGAATTTTTGAGTTCATTTGATCCTTGGTTTTGGTGTTTATTTGCTATTTTTTCTCGATTCGCGTAGACGTTGAATTGTGTGAGGCTTCGGAAGAGGAATTTGCAACTCAAGAATAATTTCTAGACCAAGACCAGGAGCTTAAGCAACGCATGTTGTGCTTTGATCATGTTGCACCCATGTTTGCAAAATAGCTATTTTGATTTACCCTAATGCATGATATTTTATGTGTACAACTGATTTCAACTTAAATTTGGGATTAGCTATTGTACCCTTTGAATTACACCCTACCTTGTTATTTGTATGCCATAATCCACTTGTCACCTTAGGTTGGTTCATTATAGTTGGTTAAATATAAAATCAACATGGGATGGTTAGGACGGAATAGAATTGCTTAGCCATGCCACGTCATCACATGTTCATGAAATGTTGATTATTAATCTTGACTAATGGAATATGGAACAATGATGTTAATTTTTGTGTCATGTGTGGTCACACAAAGAGATTGAGTTGTTGTGGCGGGGAGGTCACACAACGATGTTGATTTGTGAGTAGTACGTGGTGCTTGGTAACCAAACCGTGGTAATCATTTTAAGATTGAAGCAAGTGGAAGGGCAAGTGTGCGTGGTGGGCTCAGTGGAGCCGAGGGTATGTGCATGTCTTGCTTTAATCAATCCTAAGGACTTAACCTTATGAGTCTTTGACTGAGTCAATCATGCAACCACATGTTCATTATGGGCGACCTAGTGACTAATTTGCAAATGCTTAGCTTGAGTGCTATCGTGGTGGTGTGAGTCAGGGTGTACTGAAGAAAACTCACATGGCGCAAGAGGGGCCTGTTGTGGTGGTGTAATCCTTGATGTTGAAACCTCACGGATAGCACTGGGTTAAGAGGATGCATTGTAAAGGCTTTGTTATAATCATTCACCTGTATGGTGCATGGTTGTATCATGTAGGTAAAGTGCATAACCTCTGCAGAGTGTATAAACTATTCGGATAGCCGTGCTCACGGTATTGAGCAAAGCTCTGGAATTACAGTCAAGGGTTAGTTAATTAAAATGAACAACTATTATGGGATGGCAGGAGGCCATGTGGATAATGGAACTTGACTTAGGATAAACACTTGGGTTTGATTTGAGAATCATGGAATCTACTTACTGTTATTATTTGTTTTTACTGTCTTTTCAATCTATGTAATGTATGTATTCTTAAATGTTGTTTTACTGCAAATGAACCACTTAGCATTTCCTTTGGAATAAGCCTGCATATAGTTATGATAGAATTGCATTCTGTACACAACTTGTTGAGTACGTGTTGGTGTACTCATCCTTGCTTAACAACCAACAACAGTGGAGGAATCATCGTCGTTATTGGAGGAGGACTTTCAGGTGGACGCGAGTCACTAGGCCAATCCTTGTCGATGCGCCTATGGTGTCTTTGAAGGACATCTCGTCTTTTGCTATACTTTCATTGCATTTGTTCAAGTTTACTTTCGGTCTAGCCATGTGGCTGAATAATGTAAGTGATCATAAGATCATACACTAGTTATATTCAATAAATAAAGTCTTATTATTCTTATCGTGGTGTATGATATGATGCTTACCAATGTTAAGCTGTGTGCACTAGCATTGATCCTGGAACTAGTACGGCAAAACACAGTGGATTTGAATTGGTGAATTCGGATCCTTACAGAGGTGGTATCAGAGCATAATGACTGTAGGTCTTGGCCCTAGTGAGCATAGAGGTATCTTAGGAAGTCCAAAACTATTTTCTAAAGGAAAAACTACAAATTGATTAATACAACACTCTCAACTCATCTTATTCTCCGCTCCTTACCTTTGCTGAAATCTACCTTAAATTTTTCGGAGTGGCCATTTGAAGATGGAAGACTTATCTATTTCTCTTTTAAATAGATGAGGAGAACACAGTCATACGTAGAGTGCGAGGGTGGTTACGCAACAGAGCTCTGGAGGGTGCTCCAAGTTTTGGGAGGTTTCGCCAAACCAACGTATCAAGGCCGAAGTTGGATCGTCAACTGAGCCACAAGAGGAATGGTGTGCAAGCTTCTAATTTACGCCAGAAGCGGTGAAAAAGCAAGCCAACCTATCAGCATCACGGTGAGAAGGACCCCTTGGGAGATCGGTATCCAGGAGGCATCATGACTTGCTCTACGGAGGATCTGCTACGACTACTACCACGAGCTGGAAGACACGGTGTTTTGACTCCATCCCATGGTTCAAATGCTTATGCTCATACGCCACACGAAAGGAGGATGCTACTACAAAGACACTTAGCACAATTTGTACTGCTCAAGAGGCTCATGTCAACGACAATCGACACGGAATTAAGGATTTGCCTATGAAGCACTCGAGTTGCGAGAAGGAACTGCACGAGACCCGAGTAGCTTACGAGGAGAGGATCATGGAGCTCGAGGAGGCATTACAAGAGGGAGGCCGCGCTACACCATCATCATCCGAGGAGATGAAATCTGAGTTCGAGGAACCGGAAGCATCACCGATTATGGACACCGAGATCGATTCACAGCCAAGGCAAAGACACACCGCCAAGATATCCACCAGGAAGTTCCCATGGAGGATGGCTCGAGTAGTGAGAGTCTTAGTTTAAGTTGAGACTTGAGTATCGAGTCGCGTCATTAGAATAGTCTTACCCAAATGTAATAGACGTTAAGGTTGAGTGTTTAGTTTGGATTTTAATGCTTGCTGAGTGTGCAGTATGTGTTGCAAAGCTTTTAGGCTTTTGTAAGCAACCAAACCAAGTATAATTAATAAAAGATATAAGGTTGGGTTTAACCTATTCCCCCGCATTAGAGATTCTTGCATCTTATCTATGCTATTTCTACCTTACCTAACCCAAAAGGCAATCAGCAGATGGTGAACACTCATGGTAATAATGGAGCGTCAGGAAGTGGCATTCGCCGGAATGACAGTTTCAATGAGGAAGCGTCACCACAGCCAGTACAACCAGTAGACATGCAGAACTTAGGAGCTTTCCTAGCCGCGCAAACTCAGCTTATGCAAACAATGATGCATCAAATGCAGAATATGACCAATCAAGCTGTAGGCAACACTAACATGCAACAAGGTCACAATGGGCAGCGCTCTCATTCTAAGCTGTCAGACTTTATGAGAACCCGTCCCCCAACATTCTCGGGCAATGCTAATCCTTTGGAGGCTGATGATTGGTTAAGAACCATTGAGAGAAAGTTGCATATCACGCAGTGTGAGGGCAACGAGAAGGTGTTGTATGCTTCACATCAACTAGAAGGAACCGCCGTAGAATGGTGGGAAAACTATTGCGCCGCACATGAAGCACCACAGGAGATTACTTGGGAAGAGTTTTCAGTTGCCTTCCGTCAGTATCATGTACCTGAAGGAATGATGGACCTCAAGAAGGAGGAATTCAGGGCTCTGAAAAAAGGAGGCCAGTCAGTGGCAGAGTACTTGAATAAGTTTACTCAATTGGCACGTTATGCACTAGAGGATGTGGCCACAGATAAAGCTAGACAGTCCCATTTCTTGAAAGGTTTAACTTTTGGATTACAGGTGGGATTGATCACCCACAACTTCCCTGATTTTCAGGAGTTAGTTAATAAAGCTTTAATCCTTGAGGATAAGCGTAAGGAATTGGGTGAAGATCGAAGCTTGAGAATGGCTAGTCAGCAGACGGCCTAACCAAATTTTAGATTAAGGATGACACCGCAATCGTTTGCCAAAATTCAACCCTAGTGGACCAACAAGACATCAACTCCATCATCTCGCCCTACTAATCAGAATTTTCAAACACCAGCACCAAGAGGTAATGCACCAGCAGGAAGTCAGTAGTCCGCTGTCAAGAAATGTTTCTCTTGTAACGAGCCAGGACATTTCGCCAACAAGTGTCCGAAGAAGGGAAATGTTACTCCAGTTCATTTCAACTTAGGAACTACTCCAGCTAAAGCCCCAACGACAGGAGGAAACCGAGTACCAGTGCAGTCGGGAGCGTCGCCTCAGACGACAACGCGTGGAAGGATCAATCACATCACGACAGAAGGAGTCCAGGACGCCATGGAAGTTGTGCTGGAAATACCCAACATCGACACCGCCACTGAACCGTAAGAAGACGACTCTCTCGTCGCTAACCAAAATCAGGAGAGCGAAGATAGCTACCCAAGAGCCTGCAATCCTCCGTTCGATATCTGCGGAGAAGGCTATGAAGAGGAGGATTAGCCAGACATTTAGAGTCGCGTTTTTCCAGTCATTGCTGTGTTTAAAGTTTAGTAGCCAGTTAATGTCCCCGTTACTGTATGACCCACGGGTCCAATTTTTGTAATAATGGGATATGTCGGGCAGTGCACTGAATTTAATGATAAATTACTGCCTAGTCATGGTCCAAACTACTATGATCTGTGCGTACCAGCTATTGGCCTAGCTTGAGTCATGAATATGATGAATAAGGTGTTCATGGAATATTTGGATAAGTTTGTGGTTGTCTTCATAGACGATATTCTTGTGTACTCCAAATCAGAAGAAGAGCACGCAGAACATCTAAGATTGGTTTTGGAGAAATTGCGAGAACAACAATTGTATGCTAAATTCAGTAAGTGTGACTTCTGGAAGGAGAAGGTGGAATTCCTAGGCCATGTGATAACCGCTAAAGGAGTTGCTATGGACCCAAGTAAAGTGGAAGTTGTGATGAATTGGGAGCCGCCGAAGACAGTTACCCAAATCCGTAGTTTTCTAGGAATGGCGGGATATTACCATCGATTCATAGAAGGATTCTCGATGATTGCGAGACCTCTTACGCAATTGTTAAAGAAGGAGAAGAAGTTTGCATGGACGCCAGAGTGTGAAAAGAGTTTTTGAGGAGTTAAAGAAGCGATTAACATCCGCACCTGTGTTAGTACTGCCAGATGTGCAGTGTGGCTTTGACATCTATTGTGATGTATCAAGGCAAGGTCTTGGTTGCGTCTTAATGCAGAATGGCAAGGTTGTGGCCTACACATCAAGGCAGTTGAGGCCGCATGAAGGGAATTATCCGACGCATGATCTGGAGTTAGCTGCCGTAGTGCATGCCTTAAAGATATGGCGTCATTATCTTATGGGAAACAGATGTGAGATATATACGGATCGTAAGAGTTTAAAGTACATATTCACCCAGTCAAATCTTAACATGAGACAAAGAAGATGGCTAGAATTGATTAAGGATTATAATGTTGCAATTCATTATCATTCCGGAAAAGCTAATGTGGTAGCTGATGCTTTAAGTCGTAAAAGCCACAGTGTTAATGCAATAGTAGACAGCGAACAACCGAAGTTATGTGAAGAAATTCAGAAGTTGAGAATAGAGGTTGTGCCGCAAGGATTTGTAGCTGCTTTGGAAGTAAAGCCAACTTTAGAAGATCAAATCAAGGAGAGGCAAAGTAAAGATGAAAAGATCAGCAAGATCAAGTCCAAGAAAGAGGAAGGTTTAGCAGAAGATTTCACCATGGATGAACAAGGAACTTTGTGGTTTAAAGGTCGGATTTGTGTGCCAAATGAGAAGGAGCTTAAGCAGTTGATTCTTGAGGAAGCACACGATTCTGAGTACTCTATTCATCCAGGAAGTGCCAAGATGTATCAGGATCTTAAGGAGAGATTCTGGTGGCCAAGTATGAAGCGTGAAGTTGCAGAGCATGTTGCATTGTGCGACGTGTGCCATAGGGTAAAGGCAATGCATCAAAAGCCTGCTGGACTGTTGCAGTCATTGAAGATTCCAGAATGGAAATGGGAGGAGATTAGCATGGATTTTATCACCGGGTTGCCTAAGACTCAGCGAGGATATGTGTAGGATCGATATATACTAAACTAGCAATCAGAGGGGGGGTGAATGATTGCGCGGAAGCTAAAATCAAATTTTTGCTAATTTTTGAAACACCCCAATTAACTGATTCGGATTCGACAAAAACAGAATAATGCACATCCACTAAAGCAGTAATTCCCGAAGATCTAACCGTTAGATCGAAGTGAAATTTTAATTGTATAAACTAGACTCAATTTGCAAGCTAACTCAATAAAAATCAGTTCGATCGGAGCTACGGATCTAAAGTTATTTTCTTCGCCATTTTGCTGAAACAGACACTAGATCAAATAAAAACAGATTGACACATGTTCACTAAAATAATAATTCCCGAAGATCTAACCGTTGGATTGATGTGAAATTTTAACTGTAGAAACTAGATTCAATTTCCAAATTAACACAATAAAAATCAAATCGATCGGATCTACGGATTAGAAGATATTACCTTCGCAATTTTACTGAATCAGTAAATGATGGAAATTGACGATCAAGGCGGAGACGAACCAATCTGTAATGTGTTCCCTTGAGCAACGGACCAATCCTTCACTACGGATCAATCTCCAGAGAAAGAACCAAATACCACGGACCAATCATGCGCAGTCTTCAAGTCTTCAAATCGCTAGGAGGATCTTGGCCGGGACGTCGTATGCATGCAGGAACTAATTAACAAGTCGTGGAACAAACGCAAAAAGCTCGCTCCTTCCGCACTAATGCATGCATGCAGCACGAGCAAGATTAATCGCCGCAAGGGAATAAAAGCACTGGCTTCAACTTCTAGTCACCTGCCTCCAAGCCTCAACATGCATGCATGCAACCCAAGGAAAAAACACAAGGAGGAGGCGCCGCCCAGATTTTTAGTCGCCAGGGAAAAAAACGACGGATGATCCAGCCGCCGCAAAGAGCCTTGATTTATTTCTTTTGTCTAACAGTACTTCAACATCAAAGAGTATAAACCCTAATTTCTTGCTCTCAAATAAACAGAGGACACCTCCCTCTATTTATATAGAGCAACCACAAAGAGATTAAATACAACTCCACTTCCAACATGGAAAGAGTTCATATCTATCTCAACTTGGCCCAACATGACAAAAACAAACACAGAGATTGAATACAACTCCACTTCCAACATGAAAAGAGTTCATATTTATCTCTACTTGGCCCACATGGCCAAAAACATCTCTTTGCATGCATGAGCAGCCCACCTGCTGCGCATACGTGACTAACCAGCCTTCACGTGCATGTTCTCTAGCCCGAACGTCCCGCATGACATTCTCGACCACCAAGACCTCGATTCCTCCCTGAACCTAGTCTCGAACCTCAGTTCCTCCATGAACCTAGTTCCGGTCCCGTCATCGACCACGTTCGCCCCCGAGCAACACCTGCACATGAATAAACAAGCAACGCATCCGAGCACAAGTCCACGACTTGACTCAAGATTAATCCATGCAACCACTCACACGAGTGCATTGCATTAAGCAAAACCATTATGCTATTACCAGCATAATAAACATATCACCATAGCACATGCACAAGCACCACACATGCTATAACCAAAATCACTTTACAATGCTAATTTCACCATTCAACCAATTTTTCATCATATGATCTCACAATCTCCCCCTTGATGAAAACATTGGCAACACCATTTGGAAACGAACATTGGCATTCACCTTGCAATAGCAACACCATTTTTAAAAGAAGTAAAGTGACCAAAAGACAGAAAGAGAAATCTCCCCCTACAAAGAAGAACAAAAATCTCCCCCTATCTAAAAAGAAATCTCCCCCTGTCAAAACGAAAGACTCCCCTAACAGAAAGAAGAAATGTGTGTGTGAATGTGCAATGTGTGACCAAAAAATTCTCCTTTTGATTCCAAGATTTCTCCCCCTTTAACAATAGATTCATCAAGAATGCAAAAAGAGAGCAAAAGAGAAACTTCTCCCCTTTTTATGTTTGTTGTTTTTTTTATGTACTGAGCATTATGTATCATGCACAAATGTAACAACTTGATCACCAAGTCATGCTATCACCAGTACTTGCACCATCAAATCTACACATAAACAATGTAGAGTAAGCATAACTAAAAATCAAGTACTATTAACGATTTTTTGCATGGCATGATCTCCCTTTCTCAACAATCTTAAAACCTAAAAACATTGAATTTTTGTGCACTTTATTTGTGCTTTGAAAAACTGATTCATTACTTTGATTGCAACAATAACAATTGCAAGGAATTACATGCACCATCAGCCTTACTTTTCAACCATGCCAAGCAGTCACAAGCTTAAGGTTTCATGGTTTCGGTCATACACAACCTCTTCCAAGTTCATACCAAAGTGCAATGATAAGCGTCTTCGTAAAGAGGAAGTGCGACAGTACATAACCTTGATCTTGCTTTTATCAACAATCACTTTTTGAGCTTTAGCACTTAACTTTCATATTTAGCACTTTTTGAAAGGGATCAAGATAGCCAAGAAGGTTCAACCATGACAAGATTTAATTCAAGTTGTCATTTCATTTAACAAGTCATGACATAAATTACACCATATATGTATAAACAGAAGTTGCAAAGACCTTGTGGCATAAACATGGCTTCAAATGACATATGTGTATGAAATACAATGCTCAAGATTTTTATCGTTTTTCAAATTTTTGTTTTTCATTTAAGAAACACACGAAACAAAAAGCATGCTACACAATATTACAAGATTTTTCAGGCTCCCCTCAAAACAACCATCTTAAAAAAACTTCTGAATATCACTTGAAGGGATTAAATTGAAAACAAAATTTGAAAGAACAAACCTCCCCAAAAGCAACCGAAAGAAACTTTCACCAAAAAGCATTAACTCCTCAAATGGATAACCAATGAAATCAACAGAGAGGAGATGATGATATACATGTACTTGAGTTATCATGATATGTTCAGTTAAGCATAAGCATGAATCATCACAAATAAGTTTCGAGCATGAAAGGCATGATATAAGATATAACATTATTGAACATGCCAGGGAATACAAATGAACATATGAACAATCATTTCATCTCATGTCACAATTAGATATCTGTGAATGTAAAGAACATGAGTGTATCAAATAGCTCACAAAGTAGATGAAGAATTATTGCACATGCTTCTTGAAAACCATCTCAAGGGTGAGAACCATCCAAGTCTTGATCTCATCTTGCAAAAGACCAAGATCCACTAAGCTTCTGTTCTCCAACCCATTCCTGAAAAGCCTACATAGCACAAGAAGATGTCGAGGCCTCGGTACTGGGGTTAGAAATAAAGCATTTGGGAATCCAAAGATCGAGACACACGACAGTAGGCACAACACGAGTATGCTTGTTCACAAAATCAGATTTGCCCTTTCCGTGTTTCTTGCAACAAAAGGTGTTTGCACCACCCTAGGCACAAAATGAGGAGTGAAATGTGTCTTCCTGAAATTAGACCTAGCCTTAGCCTTTTCTTTCTTTTGCTGTTTGGCTAGCCTAAAGCAAAATTCTACTAAGTGTCCATCTCTACCACAATGAGTGAAAGTGTACCTAACATGATGTTTAGTACTAGAAACAGAAGTAGCTTTTGCATTCATCATAGTAGAAGATAATACACCAGTAGACTTAAAAACAGTTTTCTTAGGCTCATTGACAATTTCGAATTTTCCACTTTCAAGTGTCTTCACAACAGTTGGAGCATGTGATTTATGATGAGCATAAGAATCAAAACCTAAACCTTTGTGATGAGTGCTAACTTTTGATTGATCCAAAATCATGTTTAGGTTTTTCTTTCCTATAGTGAAACGTTCTAACGATTTTTCCAAGTAACCAACCTTGCGAGAGAGAGTTAAACAATTATTACAAGGAACGTCCACTTTTCCTTTTTGCTTATGACAGTTTGAGCATGAAAGAACCTCATGAGTGAGCACAGTATCTATCATTTGAGAAACCCTAGCATTTGCATCATGCAACTTCAATTCCAGTATAGCACATTTAGAACAATGAGTTGAATCATACAAATCAACAGTTGAACAGCTAGCATTTTTCATATGTTTCTCATTTTCTTTCTTTTCAGCATTTACTTGCTCTAATAAGGAAACATGTTCTCTCCTAAGCACAGTAAGCTCACTGTATATTAAGTCACATGATTTGCAAGCATCATCATCAGGAATCAAAGATTTAAGTCTAGCAATTTCAGCATGCAAAGATTCTACAAGAACATCATGTTTCTTAATCTTCTTGTCGCGTTTGTCAAGCAATTTTCCAAGACGAGCAACAGCAATATCTAAATCATCGTAAGAAGGTTCTACCTCATTGAAGTCGCTGTCATGATCTTCCTCGGTGAAGATTCCATCACTTCAAGCCATGAGACACAATCCTGTCAAATCATGCTTGTTTGGAACCATTGTGTCATCCTCACTGCTCTCTGAATCCACATCACTTAAGTTCACTTGTTCAAGAGCAGAAAGAACCCGATGAACAACCTTTTTATTGATGAAGCTCTTTTTCTTTCTATCGCTTGGTAAAAACTTCTTCTCTTTTCTTCTATCATTGTTCTTCTCCTCCCTTGATGCTTTACCTGCAAGTTTAGGACAATTTGATTGAATATGGTTGAGGTCACCACACTCATAGCATCTTGGAGGGCCACCACCAACTCTATTCCTCATTCTCACATTCTGCAAAGCTTTATTAAAACGAGAAGAGAGTAGTGCCAAGTCTTCTTCAGGAAATTCTTCAATCTGTTCATCGGTTAGTGAAGACAAGAAAGACAAAGCAAAACTTGAAGAAGTATTATTCTGAGACATGCTAGATTGTGAGGTCAATGCAATTGATTTATGATCATTCTTCCTAGCAAGAACATCCAAGTCATGAGTTTTTAATTTAGAGAAAAGAACATATAAAGTAAGTGTACTCATGACAGTTGATTCTCTAATAGATGTAACTTACATCTCCCAAATTGACATGTCTAATACACCAAGCAATTGTCTAGCATTAGCAGCATCATCAAAGCTAACTCCAACAGCACGCAAATTGTTAAGAATTTTATTAAACCGTGCAAAGAAATCATCTAGTGACTCACCAGGTTTCATCTCAAATCGCATATATTCTTTCTTATATATATCCTAACGAACCTCTTTGACAGTGTTAGAACCCTCATGATAATCACAAAGAGATTTCCATACCTCATATGCCGACTTGAAATGGATCACGCGGTCGAAGTCGCTTCTTCCCAATCCTTGGATGATCGAATTTCGTGCTTTGCTATTCACTTCCACCTGTGCCTGATTGGTTTCATTAACTTCTTCATTTTCGAGTACTTGGTATGGCTTGTATACCTTCTCCTAAATTGCAAAGCCCTGAGCTTGAATGTACGCCTCCATCTTCGCTTTCCAAAACTGAAAATCAACACCATCGAAAACACAAGGTTTTGTCGAATACCCATCCATCGCTACGGTTTCTAATCACCTGTTAAGAATAACTAGAAAAACCTTGCTCTGATACCACTTGTAGGATCGATATATACTAAACTAGCAATCAGAGGGGGGTGAATGATTGCGCGGAAGCTAAAATCAAATTTTTGCTAATTTTTGAAACACCCCAATTAACTGATTCGGATTCGACAAAAAGAGAATAATGCACATCCACTAAAACAGTAATTCTCGAAGATCTAACCGTTAGATCGTAGTGAAATTTTAACTGTATAAACTAGACTCAATTTGCAAGCTAACTCAATAAAAATCAGTTCGATCGGAGCTACGGATCTAAAGTTATTTTCTTCGCCATTTTGCTGAAACAGACACTAGATCAAATAAAACCAGATTGACACATGTTCACTTAAATAATAATTCCTGAAGATCTAACCGTTGGATTGATGTGAAATTTTAACTGTAGAAACTAGATTCAATTTCCAAATTAACACAATAAAAATCAAATCGATCGGATCTACGGATTAGAAGATATTACCTTCGCAATTTTACTAAATCAGTAAATGATGGAAATTGACGATCAAGGCGGAGACGAACCAATCTGTAATGTGTTCCCTTGAGCAACGGACCAATCCTTCACTACGGATCAATCTCCAGAGAAAGAACCAAATACCACGGACCAATCATGCGCAGATCTTCAAGTCTTCAAATCGCTAGGAGGATCTTGGCGGACGTCAGATGCATGCAGAACTAATTAACAAGTCGCGGAACAAACGCAAAAGCTCGTTCCTTCCGTGACTAATGCATGCATGCAGCACGAGCAAGATTAATCGCCGCAAGGGAATAAAAGCACTGGCTTCAACTTCTAGTCACCTGCCTCCAAGCCTCAACATGCATGCATGCAACCCAAGGAAAAAACACAAGGAGGAGGGCGCCTTGATTTTTAGTCGCCAGGAAAAAACGCGGATGATCCATTACCGAAAGAGCCTTGATTTATTTCTTTTGTTTAACAGTACTCCAACATCAAAGAGTATAAACCCTAATTTCTTGCTCTCAAATAAACAGAGGACACCTTCCTCTATTTATATAGAGCAACCACAAAGAGATTAAATACAACTCCACTTCCAACATGGAAAGAGTTCATATCTATCTCAACTTGGCCCAACATGGCCAAAAACAAACACAGAGATTGAATACAACTCCACTTCCAACATGGAAAGAGTTCATATTTATCTCTACTTGGCCCACATGGCCAAAAACATCTCTTTGCATGCATGAGCAGCCCACCTGCTGCGCATACGTGACTAACCAGCCTTCACGTGCATGTTCTCTAGCCCGAACGTCCCGCATGATATTCTCGACCACCAAGACCTCGATTCCTCCCTGAACCTAGTCCCGAACCTCAGTTCCTCCATGAACCTAGTTCCGGTCCCGTCATCGACCACGTTCGCCCTCGAGCAACACCTGCACATGAATAAACAAGCAACACGTCCGAGCACAAGTCCACGACTTGACTCAAGATTAATCCATGCAACCACTCACACGAGTGCATTGCATTAAGCAAAACCATTATGCTATTATCAGCATAATAAACATATCACCATAGCACATGCACAAGCACCACACATGCTATAACCAAAATCACTTTACAATGCCAATTTCACCATTCAACCAATTTTTCATCATATGATCTCACAATATGACTCAATATGGGTCATTATTGATCGGTTGACCAAAGTTGCCTCTCCTTGATCATCCGCAGATAGATGGCCAAACAGAAAGGGTAAATCAGATTTTTCTGGATTTATTTGGATTTTCTGAGATTTATTTGAATTATTTCAAATTAAAATATATTACCTTTGGTTGAGAATTAATTATAAATAGTAAAGTTCAAAATAAAGTTTTGTCAAAAATATTTTATTTAAGTCCAGAATGTCTCAAAGTATTTTTGAGATTTTTCTTGGAATTTTTTGGATATTTTTATTGCCTTAAATAAATTAAATTATTTTCTCAGATTATTTTAAATAGAAAACTCCAGAAAAATCCTTGTGAACAGTAACGGGCCGAAGCCCATTACTGTGCGCTCACGATTCGGCCCAGCCAACCGTGATTTCGGAGAGAATTAATCCGCGCCGTTGGATCTTCATCGGGTGGCCATTATCAAGCCACGTCATTTAAGAAAACCCTAATGCCTTGGGCCGTTGGATTTAAATCGTGCGGTCTTTGTTAATCGGATCAAATTAGGAAACCCTATCGCATCCTTGCCGTCTGATCGTGATCGAACGGTTGGAGGTCATCGTTTTGATTCGAACTCAGCGCCGCCGCCGTAACCGATCCGGACACCGCCACCGCCGTACTTTCCAAGTTTTCCGTGCCACCACTGGGTATTTAAGGACCGGGGTACCCTCCCGAGGTTCGCCAGAGCCCGAGCCACCTTTTCGCCGTTGCATCGTCGCCAAAGAAGCCCTAGAGCCCACGCTATATCTCGCCGGAGTACGAGAAGCTTTGCCGAGGAGTTGCGCCATGATTCCGCCGCCGTCGGTGACACTTCCGCCTGTTTGAAGCCGGATTCGAACTCGCCGTCTTGCGCCGCGTCGGATCAGCCACTTCTTCCTCGTCGGAGAACGCCGGAACGCCGCCGCCGTGGTCATCGTCTTCGACTCCGGTAGTTTTGCGCCACCGCATCATCGTCGCCGAGCTCGAGCTTTGCCAACCATCGGATCTTCATCGGAGCGCCAGGAGTGAGCCTCATCGCCTCGGTGTACAGCGTATCGCTCGGGTAAGTTCTTCACCGTCCGATTCGGATCGTGTGGTCACGGATCGAGCCACGTCGATTAAGTGTACAGTAAACGCCTCGGTTAAGGATAGCCGTCTGATCGTAGATGAAGGGCTACGGTTGAGCCACGTCATTTAAGTCCACAGTAAAGTGCTCGGTAAGCATCGGTCGTCCGATCTAGATCGGATAGCTGATGTTTCGCCACGTGTCAGATTAATTAGTGGCCGTCCGATCGAGTTTGATCGGTGGTGATTGCGCCCCGTGTTAGCCGTACTGAGTCGGCGCCATGCTGACGTCAGACGACGCATTAATTCGGATTTTTCTTTATAAAAATAATTCTATTAAATATAGAAATTCAATTTAATTTATTTTCAAACTTCTAAATGCTATAACTTTTGCATACGAACTCCGATTGAGGTGATTCAAATTCCTAAAAATTTGTAAAATTAAGATCTATCCAATGGTGATTTTTATTTGAATTTTTGAGTTCATTTGTTCTTTGGTTTTGGTGTTTATTTGCTATTTCTTCTCGATTCGCGTAGACGTTGAATTGTGCGAGGCTTCGGAGGAGTTAGCAACTCAAGAACAATTTCTAAACTAAGACCAGGAGCTTAACCAAGGCAAGTTGTGCTTTGATCATGTTGCACCTATGTTTGCAAAATTACTATTTTGATTTACTTTATTGCATGTTATTTTATGTGTATAAATGATTTCAACCTAAATTTGGGATTAGCTAATGTACCCTTTGAATTACACCCTACCTTGTTATTTGTATGCCATAATCCACTTGTCACCTTGGGTTGGTTTGCTATAGTTGGTTAAATATGAAATCAACATGGGATGGTTAAAACGGAATAAATTGCTTAGCTATGCCACGTCATCACATGCTCATGAAATGTTGACTATTTATCTTGACTAATGGAATATGGAACAATGATGTTAACTTGTGTGTCATGTGTGGTCACACAAAGAGATTGAGTTGTCGTGGCGGGGAGGTCACGCAACAATGTTGATTTGTGAGTAGCACGTGGTGCTTGGTAACCAACCGGGCGTTAATCATTTTAAGATTGAAGCAAGTGGAAGGGGCAGGTGTGCCAGGGTGGGCTCAGTGGAGCTGAGGGTATGTGCAAGTCTTGCTTTAATCAAATCCTAAGGACTTAACCTTGCGAGTCTTTGACTTGAGTCAATCATGCAACCACATGTCTGTTATGGGGAAGCCTAGCTGACTTATTTGCAAATGCTTAACTTGAGTGCTATCGTGGTGGTGTGAGTCTGGGTGTATGAAGGAAACTCACATGGCGCAAGAGGGGGGCCCTGTTGTGGTGGTGTAACCCTTCAGTGTTGAAACCTCAGCGGGTAGCACTGGGTTAAGAGGATGCATTGTAAAGGCTTTGTTATAATCATTCGCCTATGTGGTGCATGGTTGTATCATGTGGGTAAAGTGCATAACCTCTGCAGAGTGTATAAACTATTCGGATAGCCGTGCTCATGGTATTGAGCAATGCTCGGGAATTACAGTCAAGGGGTAGTTAATTAAAATGGATAACTGGATGGGATGGTAGGATGCCATATGGATAATGCAACTTGATTTAGGATGGAAACTTGGTTTATTGAGAATCACTGAATCTATTTACTTGTTATTATTTGTTTTACTATCTTATCAATCTATGTAATGTATGTGTTCTGAAATGCTGCTTTTACTGCAAATGAACCACTTAGCCATTCCTTTGGAATAAGCCTGCATATAGCTATGATAGGATTGTATTCTGTGCACAACTTGTTGAGTACGTGCTGTTGTACTCACCCTTGCTTAACAACCAACAACAGTGGAGGAATCATCGCCATTATTGGAGGAGGACTTTCAGGTGGATACGAGTCACTAGGCCAATCCTTGTCAGTCGCCTGTGGTGTACTGATGGGACATCTACGTCTTTTGCTATGTTTTTCGCTGCATTTGTTTAAGTTTACTTTCAGTCTAGCCCATGTGGCTGAATAATGTAGCGATCATAAGATCATACACTAGTCATATTCAATAAATAAAGTTTTATTATTCTTATCGTTGTGTATGATATGATGCTTACCGATGTTACGCTGTGTGCACTAGCGTTGATCCTGGGAATAGTTCGGTAAAACACAGTGGATTCGAATTGGTGAATTCGGGTCCTTACACCGTGCAGCAAAAGCTCGAGGAGGAATGCACGCGGTCGTGGCAATTGATACAAGATGTAGTTGTCTTGGGGCCGGGTGGATCTCCAACGCCTCGGCGCAGCGGGATGTACTTTGCGCCCATCTTGATCTTGACTCACTGGATGTCATTCCAGTTGTAACCACCAACGCCCTTCACGTCTAGGGAGGCGACGGTGGCGGTGTCGCCAATGATCTTCACCTGCATGAGGAGGGAGTCCAGAACATTAGAAAGTTACAAGAACTTTCACTAGCGAGAGAGAAAACTGAAAGAACCACAGCAAAGGCGGCCTTCTCGCAGGGATGATGCTGTGCGGCATGCCCGCAGCAGCAGTGGGAACAAAAAGCGGTGCTGCAACGGAAGCAGTAGAAGTTCAACTAGACACTCTATCAGTTTTTGCCGATCATCGGTTTGTGGAACCCCAACTCGTGTGCTTAATATAATTCGCAATTTCAGATTGCTTCTTCTATGTTCTTACTTGTGTTCTCGATTCGCATGCAGGGATAAGCCTTCTTGGCGAGGTCAGCCGTGTTTGTGCGTGGTTGATAACCAACGGAGCCGTGGTATAGCGATTGCACGGTTCGGATCGGTTCTGATCGGAAGCCGGATCATCAACGTCGAGTCTCCACCAATCGACTTACCTCCACCTATCGGAAGATCGGGCCACCGTGCGCATCAGCGGAAGAAGCAAGAAACATCAACCAAGCAAGATCCTGTACGTACCCTACAAGGAGAACTAACTACCTATACATGGTTATCGCTGTAATTTCAAGATGAAAGCTGCTCACTTTCCTCTTAAGCATTCCGTCGAGCAATAGCCTTGCATATCACAGAACAGAACACACACAAACAATTTCTCGAGAAATTACAGAGGGGGGTAAGTTTGAACGGGGAAGGAAGGCCACAGACCTGGCTCCACCGCCATGGTGGCCATGGGAGGCGCGCGTGGTGGTGCACTGGTGGTCAATCCGTCGTCGGCAGAGCCAAACCCCTCCCTCGCCAGAGGACGGAGCAGAGGAGGGAGCGGAGTATACAAGTGGAATTTTCAAAAGAAGACCTTGACTTATCATATATTTGCTTCGTTCATAGATTTGCAGGATAGCAAGTAGCAAACCATAACATGTCCAACCATCAAAAGCTCAGCATCCTTGGCTACTGAATCCTTAAATTTCCATCCATCCTTTAGATCAATCAACCATCAAAAGCCCAGCATCCTTGGCTACTAACTACAACCAATTCAAATGGTGCCCATACATAAAAAAACCAACATTCTTAGCTACTGAATCTCTAAACCTTTTATCGAAGCTTTGAACTAGAAGCAACATACAGACAAACAATGCTTGAGCTGAATTCGCCACAGATCAAATCTTTTATCAGGAAACAACGGATCATGAAGACGCAGAAACAACCACTAACATGACTAACAATCCATCCGCTCATTTCTCAAAGATTGGATGTTTTATCAAGAAACAGAAGTCCAAGAATCTTCAAGATAACAGAAAACCAAGAAACCCGCTGATATTAATGCGGAAGAAGCAAGAAACATCAACCAAGCAAGATCTCAGACGCATTCTCGCAGCCGTGCAGCAAAAGCTCGAGGAGGAACGCACACAGTCGTGGCAATTGATACAAGATGTAGTTGTCTTGGGGCTAGGTGGAACCGTCTGTGATGATTCATCACAGACGGTTTTTAATTAAAATTGTCTGTGATGTGAGCATGAGGTATTTTGACTGGATTTTAAGTTTTTTGGACCGAAATTTCGGTGTTTCGCCGAGATCTCAATAATTTTTATCAAAATCTAAGAAAATCCGGTCCAAATATTGCTACTAAATATACTTCAACAAATATTACAACTTAACATAATTGAACAAATATTGCTAAAAATATAATTGAACAAATATTGTTACTAAAAAGTGTGTAAGGAAATATTGCTACTTGACATATTTGAAAAAGTATTGCTACTTGACATACTTAAACAAATATTGCTACTAAATATAATTGAAAAAATATTGTTACTAAAATATATTGTAGTATTGCTACTTAACATACTTGAACAAATATTGCTACTAAAAATAGTGTTGATTTCTTTTTTTTTTTATTTTCTAAGTTCTACATTTTGAATTGCTCAAAAACATCTCCAAACTTTATTTTTTTATAAAAATATTCACACCAGAGGTCATAAAACAATTAATTCTAATTTTAGTTAATTTTTGAATAAATTTTCCCAAATTTTTTGAATTTTAATTTGAATTCCACCGCTAAACCGCTCGGTTTCTATTTTCAAACCGAAGCGATACGGTCGAAAATCATGAAAACTGAGCGTTTATCGCGGTTTTGTTAACTGTAATCATGTCTTAGGCTAGATCATGTATTAGTTCTACCTTAGGCTTACATTTGGTATCAAAGCCTTCCTAGCCTAAGTTTGATCTCTTTTAGCCTGGTTTGGTCTCTCTTTTGGCTCGGTTTTGGGCTTGTTGTTGTAAGGATTAGTTGGATTAGCATCTAGAAGGAGGGGATTCAAACCTTAAGAACTATATCTGATCCCAAAACACCCAAAATCCCGAAGCCTAATAAAATTTTCCCCAAAAACCAATCAAGAAAACCTAAAGATCTTTGGGGTTTCAGGGCCTACCGTTCTGATCATTGTCGCTGTCGCCGCCACTTCGCGCGACCATCAGCTTGCTTGGTCGTCGTCAACCGCTCCGTGTGTGCCTCCGTATTTCATCGCGTTTGTTCGTGCATAGTCATAACCACTTTCACCGGTGACTCGGTCATGCCGGAGTCACGTGTCAACAGTTCACCATGCGCGCATGCTTTGCCACCGCCGCTTCACCATCGTGCCTCTCCGCTCGCTCAGTCGCTACAGTGGCAGATTTTTAAGGGCAGAGAAGCCGAAATGAGCTAGGATTCCTGTCAGTCTCATTAAATTCCATGCTCGCCCGATCTGAGATGTTCATTTGTGATCGACGACTATCGCTTCGCATGATGCGCCAGCTGCCACTTCGCATCGCATGTCGACCGCCACTTCGCATCGCATGTAGGGGTGGCAACGGGGCCATTTCCCGCCGAGGAGTGCCTCTCCGTCTCCGTCCCCGTGATCCAAAATTTCCCCCGTTCCTGTCCCTGTTTCCCGTCTCGGGGGAGAAAATCCCCCCATCCCCATCCCCGTTCGGGTATCGGGGCCCCGTCGGGGACCCATCCCCACAAAAATTTCACACAAGAGAAGAGCTCTTATAGCCATTTTAACTCTAAAATCACATCAACAGACAAGGAAAAAAAGAATGCATGCATTCATTGAAGATTATGTTGTCCCATTTATGAAAATATGAATATGATGGGCTAGAGAATATGTTTGCAATCTAATAACTAAATTGGACTAAACTAAATTTGGATCCCCAACCGGGTCCCTACGGGGAAAAAAATTCCCCGTCCCCGTCCCCGCCATCCCCGACGGGGGAATAATTTTCCCCGTTTCCATCCTCGCGGGAGATGATTTAATCCCATACCCATCCCCTAATAGAGAAATTCTCCGCCGGAGATCGAGGAACGGGTCCCCGTTGCCACCCCTAATCGCATGCTGGCCATTGCTTCGTGTTGTGCGCTGGCGCCGGCCATCTCTTCACCTCCACACAGCCCATGGTAATTTGGCTAGGTGCGACATGCACGTGGACGGAAGGGGTGAGCTGGGCCATGCCCGCGGCATTTTAGGCCAACTTGTGCAGTTGTCTGGGCCTAGTTGTCAGCTTACGGATATGGGTCGCATGACTGTGTTAAGTTGTGGGCTGGATTTTTTAATCGGTTCTTTGGCCTTTTCCAGTTTTTGGAGATAATGTTTTTAGCCCTTATTCATTTAGTCTTTTAATTTCAGAAATAAGAACCGTTAATTATTTATTTCTTGGTCATTAATATCCTATTTAATTTTGTGATTAATTTTCTACGATAATTAACTTTTTCACATGATGATTATTTATGAGCATTATCTCTAATTAAAATAGAATGAATGGAAATTTTGATTAGAGATTATTGTTTAGTGATGAAATTGGGATTATGTCATGACCATGATCATATTCTAACCAACGTTGTTTATGAACATGTGTCATCCATAAGATAATTTAGTTCTTTTTCGTTTCTGTCCAACGGTGATGCGAGATAGAACTATTAAATTTTCTATCATTAGCATGTTATTAATTAGAGCAACGTAGGGGTAATTTTATGCAAGACATTTATTTTTCTCTAATGTTTACAGATAAAATTTTATTTTCAATCATAAACAACACTAATGTTGTTGCTTACTTGAACGACATTGAGCAGCTGACTGAGACAAACTTTCCTTCTTGAAAGGAGAGGATGTTGATTGTCCTTGGAGTTATGGACTTGGATTATATGTTACGTGAGGATACTCCTGTAGCTCCTTCCGCTGATGATGAGAGTTTCACTGAGAAAAAGAAACTCTATAACTTAACAACGGAAAATTGGGAGCAGTCCAACTACATATCCTTAATGATTATGAAGAGTACCATATCTATAGGGATAAAGGGAGCAATTCCTGAATCCGATAGTGCTAAGTAGTACTTGGCCTCACTTGAGGAGCAATTTAAAGGCTCCTCAAAAATATATGACAGTTCCTATCATGAAGATGCTCACCACTAAGTATAATGGTTCTAGCAACATTCATGAGCATATTATGATGATGATTGATATGGTTGCCAAACTTAAGGGCATGGACATGAACATTTCTGATGGTTTCTTAGTCCATTTTATTATGACCTCCTTCCCTTCTGAGTATAATGTGCTCAAGATTAATTATAACACTCAGAAAGAACAGTGGACCATGAGTGAGTTAATCGCTATGTGTGTCCAAAAGGAGAAAAAGCTTAAGGCTGAGAAGAAGGACCAAGTTTTCCATATTGGTCATGGGAAAAGGAAATTCCAAATGCAATCAAAGTCTAAAAAAAACTGCATTTCTCTCCTAAGGTTGAATCAAGAAAGTCAAAGCTAAAGGAGAAGGCCCCTGCTGCATCTAACTCTACTTCTGATGGGCCTATTTGTTGCTTTTGCAAGAACAGTGGGCATATTCAGAAGGATTGTGTGGGCTTCATGAAGTGGCTAGCTAAGAAGGGTAGTAACATAATTTTTACTGTTAATGAAACCTTTTTTACTGATTTTTCCCCTAATACTTAGTGGATTGATTCTGGTGCCTCTGTGCACGTTTTCAATTCATTGCAGGGATTCCTTACCATGAGGACACTAAGAAAGTGGGAGTGAAGTCTTAGAGTTGCTGATGAAAGGGAGGCTGAAGTTGAAACTGTTGGCACACTACTAGTAGCATTAAATAGTGGCTTTACCCTTTATTTGAATAATATTGTTTATATTTCTACTATGAGGAGGAACCTTATTTCAGTTTCTCTATTAGATGTTGATGGATACATTTGTACCTTTAGGAACAATAAATGTATTATAAGTTTTAATTCAAATAATGTTGGTCTTGCGACTCGATGAGACAAACTCTATATGCTTCCTCTCTCTGAATTCTCTATGTCAATGAATGTGTGCAATGCCACCAATGAGTGAAAGAGAAGTTTGGGCGATAAGACTTCATCGAAATTGTGGCACTATCATTTAGGTCATATTTCGAAGGGGAGAATGGAATGTCTCATTAAGGAAGAGATACTTCACCCATTAGACTTCTCTAACTGATCAGATCACTGTATTGATTGTATTAAGGAGAAATATGTAAGACAAATTAAGAAAGGAGTCACTCAAAGCACATGAATATTAGAATTAATCCACACTGATATATGTGGTCCATTTCCTATAACTTCAATGGATAGGTATGACTCTTTTATTACATTTGCTAATGATTTCTCCCGTTATGGTTATATTTTTCCCATTCGTGATCAATCCGAATCACTTGATAAGTTTAAAATATTCAAGGCTAAAGTAGAAAATCAGCATAATTTAAAAATTAAGATCAGATCATGGAGGAAAATATTATAGGAGACATGCTCCTTATGGATAAATTCCTGGTCCATTTGCTAAGTTTTTTTTCAGAAAATGGTATATAGCCCAATGTTCAACACCTGGTGAACCTCAACAAAATAGAGTAGCTGAAAGACGCAATCGCACCCTTATGGATATGGTGCATAGCATGATGAGTTACTCCAATTTACCCGTTGGTTTGTGGATTGATGCATTAAAAACAGCTACACATATACTTAATCGGGTTCCTAGTAAATCAGTACCTGAGACACCTTATGAATTATGATCTGGGAGGAAATCGAGCTTAAAATACTTACGTGTGTGGGGTTGTTCTACTGAAACTAAAATTTTTAATCCACATATTAAGAAATTAGATCCTAAGATAGTGAGTTGCTATTTTATTGGATATCCTAAAATATCTAAGAGGTATCGATTTTATTGTCCAGATCGTGTCACTAAGTTTGTAGAAACTCGACATGTTGTATTCTTAGAGAATGACGAATCAGTGGGAGCTCATAGGCTAGAAAAATAGATTTTGAGGAGATTCGAACTTGCATACCATTACCGATAATCCGAGAGACTATCCTTCATGTACCTCATACAGTTACACCTCCAGATGAGAATCCTAGAGTTGAGCTTCCACCTAAGGATTCTAGGATCAATAGTACAACACCTAATGATTAGTCTCAACAGCCTCCTGTGATAACTAATGAACCACTAAGGAGATCACAATGAGACAGAAGGTCTGCCATCTCGAATGACTATATCGTATACATGAATGAAGATATAAATGACATAGGGAAGGTAGATGATCCCACCTCATTTAAGGAGTCTATGATGACTAAGGATTCATCCAAGTGGCTTGAGGGCATGTGGGATGAAATAAAATCTATGAGCATTAATGACATCTAAAATCTAGTAGAAATTCCTGATGGCGTCAAAACAGTAGGCTGTAGATGGGTGTACAAAACTACACATGACTCTAAGGGAAATGTCGAAAGATTCAAGATAAGGCTTGTAGTAAAAGGGTTGACACAAATAGAGGGGATTTATTATATTGATACTTTCTTTCCCGTCTCAAAGAATGATTCAGTGAGAATTGTCATGGCGCTTGTTGCTCATTATGATGTAGAGTTACATCAAATAGATGTTAAAACTGCATTTCTTAATGGTGATTTGCATGCGAATGTTTACATAGCTCAACCAGAAGGTTTTGCCGTGGAAGGCAAGGAACATTTAGGATGTTGACTTAAGAAATATATCTATAGACTAAAACAAATATCTAGACAATGGTACCTTTAAGTTCGATGAGACCATAAGAAATTTTGGTTTCATAGAAAATGAAGTCAATAATTGCATATATATTAAGAATAAGGAGAGTAAATTTACTATCTTAGTGCTTTGTGTGGATGACATCTTGTTGGCTAGCAGCGATAAGGATATGCTATATGAAACCAAAAGATTTCTTTCCGCTAATTTTGTTAGTTCTTGCATGCAACATACGGCGACTTGTTAGTTCTTGCATGCAACATACGGCGACTAGAAACCTCCTGGCGACTGAAGACCGGCCGGCGCATGGAAGCGTGACTAGGAAAGGAATTTGCCGCTGATCACAAAAAAGGCTCCAGGCTGCATGCATGCGACGTGCACTCGAAGTTATCTCCTGGCGGCCGTGCAAGCGTGACGCTAATTGTTTTTGGCCGTGCGGCGTGTGTAAAAATTAAGGGCGTGCAGCCATGTGTCTTGCGGCCAGGAAGTTCAGGGTCTGAACGTTACATGCATGATGTTTCTAGCGGCTTGAAGTTTCTGGAGTTTGACGACTTGCTGATTGCGGCTGAAGATCCTTTCCTGGCGGCTGTGGTTCTTGCGTCTAGAATTTTTCTAGTGCCAGGATACTTCCTTGTTCCTCATAGCGCCAGGCGCCTGAGGTTTTGCTAACTCTTTATGATTAATCACATCGATCGTTTGATTTCGCTTTTCGTTTTATGCCAGCTTTGTTTTTCAGATTGATTCATAATTTCATCATAATAATTTTGATTTGATCCATTCAAAACCTTTCTAGGACATCAAGTAATTGATCTGAAAAGTCTTATTGGTTAATTCCTCGTAAATCCTGATTAATCTCGTAATTAGGGTTAAATTAATTTTCGTCATTATTGATACAGTAAAATTTTCGTCTTTAGATTCATAGATCCGATCAAGCTGATTCATGTTGTGTTAATTTGGAAATTGAATCTAGTTTCTACAGTTAAAATGTCACATCAATCCAACGGTGAGATCTTCGGGAATTACTGTTTTAGTGGACATATATCTCTCTGTTTTTGTCGCATCCGAATCAGGCAATTTGAGTCTGAATTGGAGTGTTTCAAAAATCATCAAAAATTTAATTTTAGCTTCCACGCAATCATTCACCCCCATCTGAATGCTAGTTTAATATATATCGCTCCTACACTTTTATTAGGGTTCATGAAGATTTGGGATTTTGATCAATCTAGCATGGAATAATTTTCTTCTATTTCTGTTGATTTGTTAGGGGTCCACAAAGTATTATGATTTTTGCGGTGTCTCTTTACATGTCATTTTTAGTATAATCTATCTTGTAATTTAAAATTCCTGCATAAAAACACTAAATGTGGATGTCAACATACATTTTGTTTTTGACTATGTATTTTGTAGGGGGTTCACCAAGGGAATAATTTTGTCTAGCTTAGAAATACCTTTTTTTGCCTCTGTAATTTTTTTGGGGTCTACTAATATTTTGTCTAGGTTATAATAATCTTTTTTTCTCAGTCTTTTGTAGGGGTTCACCTAATTTCTCTAGTTTAGAACAATATTTGTTTACCAAAATCTGTAGGGGAATCACCTAGTCTAGGTTTTGTTAGCACATAAAAAAAACCACAAATTTCAGTTATCCACTAATGTCAAAATTTAGTTTTTCTTAAATGTTATTTTTTAGTGTGGAGAACTTAGTATGCCTTGTAATTTTTTGTCAACAGGAAAATTATGGTATTATCGTTTGTCTCTGTACAGGTTCACCAATCAAAGAAATTTCAGTCTTTCTTTTGAAAGTGTTTCTAGTGGAAGTTGCAAGTGGGAACAACAACAATTGAAATTGCTAATTCATAAGTATGCTGCTTGTTATTAGAAGCTTTGTACAGGGTAGCCGTAGGGGTTTAATTCAGTATGTAGTAATGCTAAGATATGCATAGTTGAAAAGTTCATGTTCTGTTGGTTTCTTTAATTCTTCTGTAATATACTACTAGTCCTTGCCTTGATGCAAGTTATTTACATTTCTTATATATTGTAGCCTAAATTAGGTCAAAAGGAAGGCAGTTCGGGCGGCAACAGCAACTGTATTGTCTACTGCCTATTGTAATATGATCCTGTTCTTCACTTACATTTATTAAGAAAGATTGCTATGTTTCGATCAGAAAATTTTGTGGCCATTGATTTTTCCTGCGATCTACGCTGTTGTAGCCAACCCAACCCATTAGCTGAGCTCAGATCGGTGGCGAGATCTGCCGCAGGTGTCCCCCACCTCGCTTTTGAATTTTTTTAAATAATATATTTTTTTAAAAAAATTACTGAAATAATATGCCAAAAAAAAATTACAGAAATACCCAATAGTCGCAATCCAAATTGGGACACGTCTCTGTCGCAAATTGGAAATGCGACAAAGGCCTGTCATAATTCCAAATTACGGTAGAATCGAAATAATTCCAACTTGCGATAGAGACTTAGTCGTTGTTCCCTCTGTCGCAAAATGGAATTGTGACTTAAATGAATTGAATTTTTTTAATAATTCATGTATTTAGAATTTGCAAAAAATATTTAATCCTCGATAAATATTACAAGGGATTAGACGTATAATGCTTCTGAGATGAGGGCAATTGGATGTATATTATTTTTCTTTTGCCAGGGATTAGATGTATATTCAACGTTTTGAGTGGATACCTGTTTTATATATAGAATGAAAAGGAATACTCCTGGTGTTAACGTAAATAACACTGGATTGCATCAGCATTCCTATATAGAAAGCAATGTTTCTAGAAAATACGGCATGTCGTAAGACAATGAAGGTGTTACTGGATTGAAGATGCTGCAAACACCAATCTACTTATTTGAAGATGAATGTGTTTTCTAGCATTCAGTTAGAACCATTGAGGTAAATACAATCAAATCATTTGCATCTTTTAAGTCTGAGGTGATCTGTTGATCGACGCAGTTCACAGTGGCATTAAAATATTTTTAATTTACTATTTCAGTTTCATGGTCTGATGGTACTTTAACTAAATAGAAGGCTTGTGTCCAGTGATGAGGGCAATCTATCAAATATAATCTATGTACATAAGAAATGTCTGGAGTGGTAAGTTTCATTACATACAACGTTTAACTCTTTATATTTATTTTACATATTTGAGATTTACCATCATACAATTTTCAACGTAGATTTAAGATGCGACGATGATGTCCTATTTGTTTATGTTGATACGATCTTTTTTTTCTCCCTACTAATTTTTTTGTGAAGGGCTCCAAGAGTATGGTAGGAGAGTGATAGAATTACAAACTTGGACTCACAAAACGTTACCCTTGGTTGTTATTTAAGCTCTTGGTTGTTATTATGAGCATTGCAGTGAAAGTTATCATGATTACAGTCGAAGTTATTATGACTGCAATCTAGTTGACATTATGAGCATTGCAGTTATTATGATTCAACATTTTGAGCCCTTGGTTGTTATTATGAGCATTGCAGTTAAAGTTTCCATGTTCCATGTGCAGTGGCGATATTTGATTGCCACTCGGATGCTGTAATCTCTAGAATGGTCAAGTGGATGTCACAAAACGAGGGTGGGAGATGGAGGTTACAGAGAAGACGATTCTAAAATGAGAAGTTACTGAGGAAAATAAAGTAGGCCACACTCTTTATTACAACTTAAAACTAGAAGGAGTATAACTTCACATCTACTGAGTGCATCGAGGCTACTTCCCCTTCGCCCATGCCTCTGGTGGGGCTTCTCTGGCACGACGTGCCCTCTCTCATTTCCTCTCTCTCTCACAGCCTCCTTCTCCTCCGCATCCTTCCTACGTGCCTCCTCGCGTGCGGCGTCACGCTGCTCTTGAAGTCGCCATCAAGTCCTCATCCGGTTGGCTTGATTGAGGAGCCTTTGGTCTTCGGGATCGATCTCACATCAAACCACCGCTCAAATTCATACAGTGGTGGAGGCGATCGCATCTAAACATATATTAGCAAAGTTTCATGTAAAAATATTACAAAACACGATGATTGTTACCGGTGGTGAATCTCTGCTCTTCTTCGCGGGTCGAAGGCGTAGTTATGCACATCTAATACCTCCTCTTCCAAGTTGTGATTTCCTAAGAGCGACAAGCTGCAAGGATCTCCGCGACAAACACATTGGCGGGACGGCCC
The DNA here is from genome assembly GCA_036346375.1 of Guadua angustifolia. Lineage (NCBI taxonomy): Eukaryota > Viridiplantae > Streptophyta > Magnoliopsida > Poales > Poaceae > Guadua > Guadua angustifolia. Next base: position 61,824,048 of record CM070503.1, on the reverse strand, counting down.
GTGAGGTAGGAAGAGGTCCCTGCACGCTTGATGTTGCGGCGGCAGTCTAAACACCTCCCTCTTCCTTTGCTTTCCCTTTCCCTTAGCACTTGCACCCTTCAAAGATTCTTTTGTCCTTCTCTTTTTTCTCTTCTCCTTCCCTTCTCTTCTTTTCTCTCCTCTCGCTATATCGCTTACTCTTGGTCTCGCCGATGACAAGGGAGGCAAAGGGTGGTATAAAGGCGTGTATCGCCCTTATATAGGGTTGGGCGTGCTGCATCTGTCGTCCACCAACAATCGATTTATTATGTAACGTGTGTGTTGTCACATCAGTCTGACAAAGCTGATAGCAGTGTGCTGTCACATTGCATTGCCAAAAGGTAATAGCAGCGTGTTGTCACATCACCGACAAAGCCGATAGCGACAGGTCTTTGTCACATGGCATCGCTAAAGCCGTTGTCTCTACCATTCAATTGATATGACAAAGCTGATGGTATTGTTTTTGTAAGTAGCCCTGAAAAAGCAGCTGCAGAGTGTTGTCACTTCGCTCTAAGGTCTAGTCAAAATATTTTAATACAAGGCAGTAGCAGTCAATTATATAGAAAACATCTCGGATAATAGCCAAATATCACGATAAAAGCTTGAAAACACTCATAGAGCCATCCCCAACTAATGTATAAAGAATCGTTAAAATATCCTGCATAGTGCAGTCGCAAACTAGAAGCAAAAATAGGACGCAAAACGCGTAGAACTTAAATCACTGAAGCATTTTCGGCAATCTGTAAAATACCTCAGACAAATGCAAAAATTATAAAGAATGGCCCAGTAACACCCTCCATAATGTATACTACCATAATCTATAAAAATATATTATTTATAACTTGTTTTGCATATGAATCCAATCACAATAAAAACCCTAAATGATCACAAGCTGCACTAAATCTATATTACTCAAGCTTTTTCGGCAACTTGTATAACAACTCGTGTAAAAGAAAATTTTGAGGGAATTGATTCAGAAACACACTTTAGTATATGGACAACCAAGTTATAGAAAAGTACCCAAATTACAACTTGCTTATCATGTAAAAACACCGATAGCGCAAACACCCTAAATGATAATGTTGCTGGGGCCGTATTATATGAATATTTGAGTTTACAAGCTTTAACGAAAGTACCTGCAACACAAGAATCACCATATAATCATGTAGCAGCAACCAAGAACCATAGATTTCGAACAAACAAATTGGATAAACTAATATCGTAATAGAACATAACGTAATGAAATAAAGTACCATACCTGAATGTTACATAATCTGAGAAAAAAATTATGTTTAGTACATCCAGTATGAAAGGAAAAAACCTAACTATGACTCTTGCGCGGTGCTACTCCTCGTGTGGTCCCAGGCCTCCTACGGTGCTGCACATGCCCAGAGGGGTACGTCAGCTGGTCAGGGGCCTATCCACGAGTACTCCTAGCAAGCCATACTGGTGCTAGAGGAGTGGTGAAGATGTTGTGTGATAGATGGCTCTGACCGGGCGCATCGGTGAGCTGCGAGGGGCCAAGGACCGCACCCGTCGGCTGCTAGTAAGGATCTACGAAGAAGTCCAAGTCGGCGTCGCCAAGTGGAGAGAACTTAGCAGAGGTGCTCGCGCTCTGGTTTGGTGCTGGATAGGCTGCTGTTGATAAAATTTTTATGTTAGTACAGCACATAACATTAAGATCATAAAAGATGAAAAGAGACAGCGTGGTGTACCTGCAGTTATAGAGGCGTACGGCGCGGAGTGCTGCCAACTAGATCCCCCTGGGATGTGAGGAGGGGGGCCGCCTGCGTGCGTGGTGTGGCAGTTGTGGCTTGTGGCACGTGTCGACCCCGTACAGTTGAGGCACGTCCGTGAACCGGTACGACGTCGTTGTCCCTAGGCCTCTTGCACAACGTAAGCTGGACGATGCGGGTGGCCCTCTGGCGTACACGTTGCAACACCCCACTCAGGTAGTCCATCGTGACCTCGAGCCTGTCCCCCTAGCCTACTCGTGCCAACAGTGCGTGCACCTCGTTTATGGTCTCCCTAGCAAGGTCGCTTTGCACACGAATTGAAAGGCTACTTAGTTCGTACAATTACAGTAACGATACATTGGAAGGCATGTGAAAGAAGTACTGACCGATCGGTGAAACGCTGAGTCCGGCTGGGTGGGATAGGTGTAACATCCCAAATTTTTGGATTTTTATTTAGTTAATAATGTCTATTTGCAATTTGTGCTTTTTGTGAATTTATGGATTTATTTGGATTTTCTGGGATTTATTTGAATTATTTTAAAATTAAGTATATTGCTTTTTGCCAAAGACTAATTATAAATAAATAAATTTAAAATAAAGTTTTTCCAAAATATTTTATTTGAGTCCAGAATGACCCAAAGTATTTTTGAGATTTTTCTAGAAATTTTCCTGGTATTTTTATTGCCTTAAATAAATCAAAGTAATTTCTTTAATTATTTTAAAAGCAAAAACCCGAAAAATTCCTTCGGAACAATAATAGGCCAAAGCCTATTATTGTGCTTTCCTTCAGTAATGTCGTTCGCCCACCGCCTATTTTTAGGAGGATTAACGCTACGCCATCGATCGTCATCCGAAGGTCTTCATCAAGCCACACCGCAACATAAAACCCTAGCCACTGCTCGCCATCAGATCTTGATCGAACGGCCTTCATCAAAGCCTTGCACAGCGTAACCCTAAACCCTTCCGGCCGTTGGATGCGCTTGGCGGTTGTGATCGTGCCACGCTAGGAGTGCGCCTCACCGCTGATCGCCGATCGGACGGCTCTGCGTCTTCGTCCCCAGAGCGTATCTGAGCCAGACTCTGCCGAAGATTTCGCCGTAGCCGCCACGGACTCCTCGCCGAATCCCGCCATATCCGGCCGCCATGCACTATTTAAGAGGAGCACCGGGTGTGCAAAACCCCAAGTAGCAGAAGCCCTGAGCGCTCGTCGAAGCTCTCGCCGCCGCCGCGCCGAAATCGGAGGTTTCGTCGAAGCGCCGCCGAGAAGAGAACGCCGTCGATTCGCCGCCGTCTAGACGTCACAGAGCTCCCAAACCGAGCCCATCCGCTTCGCCATAACCCGAGACAACCTGTGCGTGCCGTCGTTTCACCGGAGCACCGCCAGGGAAGGAGATCGCCGTGAAGGTCGACGCCGCCGGAGAAGAAGCCGTGCCGCCGCCGAACCAGTGCCCGAATCCAAGATCCGTTCGCGTCATCAACTCGACGACATCAGGGTGAGTTAGGAAGTGTACTGGTTGCTCGCTGCCGGTGACCCTATGGCCGCGTGCGCCGCCGGCTGATGTGGACGCAATCGCCTGCGTGGCGCTGATTCGGCATTGCACGGGCGCTGTGTCACTGCCGAGTCATGTGCTAACGTGCGCGCGTGTGTCAGCAGCGGGGCCCAACTGTCAGCGGTACAGATCGGGTGCACCAGGTCCATGGACCGAGGCCACGTGTCGGCGCCGCATTGGTCCGAGCCTAGGGCTGACGTCCGCTGACGCAATAATTGGATTTTCTTTTACAAAAATAATTCGGAATATTATTGATTTTCTAATTTTATGAATTTTCAGGAATTTGAATCTTCCGAGAGCTCGTTCTCCCTCATACGAACTCCGATTGAGGTGATTCAAATTTCTAAAAATTTATAAAATTGAGATCTATCTAATGGGGTTTTTTGTTTGATTTTTAGAGTTCATTTGCTCTCAATTTTGGGTATTTATTTGCTATTTCTTCTCGATTCGCGTAGACGTTGAGTTGTGTGAGACTTCGGAGGAGGAATTAGCAACTCAAGATCAATTTCTAGAGCTGGACCTGGAGCTTAACCAAGGCATGTTGTGCTTTGATCATGTTGCACCCATGTTTGCAAAATTTGCTATTTTGATTTACTTTGTTGCATATTATTTCAAGAGTATAAATGATTTCAACTTAAATTGGGACTTAGCTAGCATACCTGTTGAATTATACCATACCTTGTCGATTGTATGCCATGATCCACTTGTCACCTTAGATTGGTTTACTTTAGTTGGTTACTAAATAGAATCAACATGGGATGGTTAGATCGAATTAGATTGCTTAGCCATGCCACGTCATCACATGTACATGAATCACTGATTATTAATCTTGACTAATGGAATATGGAACAATGATACGAATTTGTGTGTCATGTGTGGTCGCACAAAGAGATTGAGTTGTTGTGGCGAGGAGGTCACGCAACGATGTTGATTTGTGGATAGCACGTGGTGCTTGGTAATCAACTGGACTTGGTAATCACTTAGATTGAAGCAAGTGGTAAGGGCAAGTGTGCCAGGGTGGGCCCGATGGGCAGAGGGTATGTGCATGTCTTGCTTTGATCAACCCTAAGGACTTAACCTTGCGAGCCTTTGACCTGAGTCAATCATGCAACCACATGTCTGTTATGGGGCAGCCTAGCTGACTAATTTGCAAAGCCTTAGCTTGAGTACTATCGTGGTGGTGTGAGTCCGGGTGTACGGAGGAAACTCACAAGGTGCAAGAGGGGGGCCCTGTTGTGGTGATGTAACCCATCAGTATTGAAACCTCAGCGGGTAGTACTGGGTTAAGGTGGTGCATTGTAAAGGCTTTGTTATGATCATTCGCCTGTGTGGTGCATGGTTGTATCGTGTGGGTAAAGTACATAATCTCTGCAGAGTGTACAAACTATTCGGATAACCGTGCTCACGGTATTGAGCAATGCTCGGGAATTACAGTCAAGGGTTAGTTAATTAATTGGACAACTTAATGGGATGGCAGGATGCCATGTGGATAATGAAACTGGACTTAGGTGGAAACTTGGTTTACCTGAATCATTGAATCTATTTATTGCTATTACTTGTTTTACTGTCTTTTTCAATCTATGTATTGTATGTGTTCTTAAATGCTGCTTTACTGCAAATGAACCACATTGCCATTCTTTGGAATAAGCCTTGCATATAGCTATGGTAGAAATGCATTCTATGCACAACTTGTTGAGTGCTTTTGTACTCACCCTTGCCATCAACAACAAACAACAGTGGAGGAGTCATTGCCTGTGTTGGAGGAGGATTTCCAGGAGGATTCGAGTCACTAGGCTAAGCCTTGTCAGTCGCCTGTGGTGTGCTGATAGGACATCTACGTCTTTTGCTATTTTTCGCTGCATTTGTCTAAGTTTATTTTCAGTCTAGCTCGTGTGGCTGAATAATGTAAGTGATCATAAGATCATGCACTAGTTATATTAAATAAATTAAGTCTTACTATTATTATCGTTGTGTATGATGTGATGCTTACCGATGTTAAGTTGTGTGCACTAGCATTGATCCTGGGACTAGTGCGGTAAAACACAGTGGATTCGAATTGGTGAATTCGGGTCCTTACAGAGGTGGTATCAGAGCATACTGACTGTAGGACTTGGCCCTAGTTAGCATGGTGGTATCCTAGGAGTGTCCAAAATTATTTTCTAAACGAAAAACCTAAATTGGATTAAGACAACACTCTTGACTCTTCTTATTCTCCGCTTCTTGTCTTTGCTGAATTGTTATTTTCTGAGTGGCCGTTTGAGAGTTAAAGACTTATCTATTGCTCTTTTGAATAGATGAGGACGCTGCAGATGTACAGAGAGCGTGAGGGTGGTTATGCCGTAGAGCTATGGAGAGTGCTTCAAGTATTGGGAGGCTTCACCAGGCCAATGTATCAAGGCAGGAATTGGATCGTTAACAGAGTCACAAGAGGAGTGGTGTGCAAACTTTTAATCTACGCCAGAGACAATGAGAAGGCAAGCCAACCTATCAATATCACCGTGAGGAGGAGCACGTTTGAGATTGGCATTCAGGAGGCTTCGCGACTCGCCTTACGGAGGATCTGCCGTGACTATCACCGCGAGCAGGACGACATTGTGTTTCGACTCCACCCCACAGGATGAGCTGCTTGGCATCAACGTGTCGCTCGAGAGGAGGATGCTACTGCAGTGCATTTATTACAATTGGCCGCAGCACAAGAGGAACATGCCAGGGATACAGCTGAGGAACTAAAGATGGCATATGAGGCTCTCCGAGTTATCGAGAAGGAATTGCACAACACCCAAGTTGCTTTCACCGCAAGGATTTTGGAGCTTGAGGAGGCACTACAGGACGGAGGTTAGGCTGCACCAGCATCGTCAGTCGAGGAAGAGGAAGAAGAGGAACCAGAGGAGGTTGAGTCCGAATAGGAGGAGCAGGAGGTGCATCCAGTGCAGGCACTGAATCCGGTTCAAGGCGCGGCTCAGGTCCACCCCCGGTGTACCCACCGAAGTTCTGTGGGGATGGCTCGAGGAGTGAGTGTTAGATTTAGCAGTTGAGACTCAAGTGTTGAGTCGCATCAATAAGGTAGTCCTACCAATTGTAATAGACGTTAAGGTTGTGTGTTTAGTTTGGTTCTTAATGTTTGCTGAGTGTGCAGTATGTGTTGCATAGCCTTTAGGCTTTTGTAAGCAACCATACCAAGTTAATTAATAAAGATATTTAAGTTTGGGTTAAACCTATTCCCCGCCTTAGGAATTCTCGCATCTTATCTATGCTACTTCTACCTTTCCTAACCCAAGAATCAATCAAGCAGATGGTGAACACTCGTGGCAACAATGGAGCGTCAGGAAGTGGCCTTCGCCCTGGTGACAACTTTAACGATGGAACATCACCACAGCCAGCACCGCCAGTGGACATGCATAATTTGGGAGCTTTCTTAGCAGCGCAGACTCAGCTTATGCAAACAATGATGCAGCAAATGCAGAGTATGACCAGTCAAGCTACAGGAAACAACAATGTACAACAAGGCAACAATGGGCCGCGTTCACACTCTAAGCTATCAGACTTTATGAGGACCCGTCCCCCAACATTCTCAGGCAATACTAATCCTTTGGAGGCCGATGATTGGTTAAGGACCATTGAGGGGAAGCTACATATCACACAGTGTGATGGCAATGAGAAGGTGTTATATGCCTCACACCAGCTGGAAGGAATTGCCGCGGAGTGGTGGGAAAACTACTGCGTCGCACATGAAGGCCCATAGGAGATTACTTAGGAGGAGTTTTCAGCTGCTTTTCGCCAATATCATGCGCCAGAAGGGATGATGGATCTTAAAAAGGAAGAGTTCAGGGCTCTGAAGCAAGGAAGTCAGTCAGTGGCGGAGTACCTGAACAGGTTTACTCAGTTAGCACGTTATGCACCAGAGGATGTGGCTACATATAAGGCCAGGCAGTCCCGTTTCTTAAAAGGTTTAAACTTTGGATTGTAGGTGGGACTGATTACCCACAACTTCCCTGACTTTTAGGAGTTGGTCAATAAGGCTTTGATTCTTGAGGACAAGCGCAAGGAATTGGGTGAGGACTGTAAGCGCAGGATGGCTAGTCAAGCAGGGCGCCCTAATCAGTTCAGATTGAGGATGTCTCCCCAACAGTTTGCCAGGATTCAGCCGCAATTGCCAGGCAAGAATTCAACTCCAACCTTTCGCCCCGCTAACCAGAATTTCCAGACACCAGCGCCAGGAGGCAATGCACCAGCAGGAAGTCAATAGTCTGTGGTCAAGAAAAGCTACTCTTGCAATGAGCCAGGGCATTTCGCCAACAAGTGTCCGAAGAAAGGAAATATTACCCCGGTTCGCTTCAATTTGGGCACTACTCCAGCCAAAACTCCAGTGATAGGAGGAAACCGAGTACCAGTGCAGGCGGGAGCAATGCCTCAGACAGCAATGCGTGGAAGGATCAACCACATCATTGTAGATGAAGCCCAGGAAGCGTCAGACGTCGTACTGGGTAAGTTCTTGGTTAACTCAGTACTAGCTACAGTTTTATTTGATTCAGGAGCTTCGCATTCGTTTGTTTCTCGGAGTTTTGCAATGAAGAATGGATTTACTGTTAAGAATCTTAAATGTGTGCTTTTAGTCCAAGCCCCAGGATCTGAACTTCGGTCTAGCCTTGGGTGTTTGGGAGTTAAGTTGCTTATGAATGGGATAGAGTTCCTAGTAAATCTTATCCTGTTAGATACCCAAACCTTGGATGTTATCTTAGGAATGGATTGGCTGTCCAAGCATAAGGCTGTTTTGGATTGTGGTCAAAGGATGGTATCCCTAGAAAGCCCTAGTGGCAAGAAAGTAGAAGTGCATGCAACCGCAGTTCGTGATGGTCAGCTAATAGTCAATAGTGTAAAGGTTGCTAATTTAGAGGATGTGCCAGTAGTTAGAGACTTTCCAGAAGTATTCCCTAAGGATTTACCAGGCATGCCGCCAGATCGAGACATCAACTTTGTCATTGAGTTAGTACCTAGAACAGCGCCAATAGCAAAGAGGCCGTATCGGATGCCAACCGATGAGCTAGTTGAGATGAAGAAGCAAATTGAAGAATTGCTTGAAAAAGGTTTCATTCGACCAAGTTTTTCCCCGTGGGGAGCGCCGGTGTGGTTCGTCAAGAAGAAAGATGGAAGTTTGAGGATGTGCATTAATTATCGTGCACTTAATGAAATGACGGTCAAGAATAAGTACCCCTTGCCTAGGATTGATGATTTGTTGATCAGTTGAGAGGAGCAGGAGTTTCCTCCAAGATAGATTTCCGATCAGGGTATAATCGGCTGAAGATCCGAGCAGAAGATATTCCTAAGACTGCATTTTCTACCCGTTATAGACATTATGAGTTTACGGTCATGTCTTTTGGACTGACAAATGCCCCTGCATACTTCATGAATATGATGAATAAGGTATTCATGGAATATTTGGATAAATTTGTGGTTGTCTTTATAGACGATATCCTAGTGTACTCCAAGTCAGAAGAAGAGCACGCAGAGCACTTGAGATTGGTTTTGGAGAAGTTGCGAGAACAGCAGTTGTACGCCAAATTCAGTAAGTGCGACTTTTGGAAAGAGAAGGTGGAATTCCTTGGCCATGTAATGACCGCTAAAGGAGTCACCGTGGATCCAAGTAAAGTGGAAGCTGTGTTGCATTGGGAGCAACCGAAGACAGTCACCCAAATCCGTAGTTTTCTAGGAATGGCGGGATATTACCGTCAGTTCATAGAAGGATTTTCGACGATTGCGAGACCTCTTACGCAATTGTTGAAGAAAGAGAAAAAGTTTGCATGGACGCTAGAGTGCGAGAAGAGTTTTCAGGAGCTAAAGAAGCGGTTAACATCCGCACCTGTGTTAGTATTGCCAGATGTGCAGAGTAGTTTCGACATTTATTGTGATGCCTCAAGGCAGGGTCTTGGTTGTGTGTTAATGCAGAATGGCAAGGTAGTGGCTTACGCGTCAAGGCAGTTGAGGCCGCATGAAGGGAATTATCCGATGCATGATCTGGAGTTAGCTGCCGTAATGCATGCTCTAAAGATATGGCGTCATTATCTCATTGGGAATAGATGTGAGATATACACAGATCATAAGAGTCTAAAGTACATATTCACCCAGTCAGATCTCAATATGAGGCAGAGAAGATGGCTAGAATTGATTAAGGATTACAATGTTGGAATTCATTACCATTCTGGAAAAGCCAATGTGGTAGCCGACACCCTGAGTTGTAAAAGCCATAGTGTAAATACGATGATAGCGAGCGATCAACCGAAGTTGTGTGAAGAATTTCAGAGGTTGAGATTAGAGGTGGTGCCGCAAGGTTTTGTAGTTGCTTTGGAAGTAAAGCCAACCCTAGAGGATCAAATCAGGGATAGGCAGAGTAAAGATGAGAAAATCAGCAAGATCAAGTCCAAGAAAGAAGAGGGTTTAGCAGAGGATTTTTCTGTGGATGAGCAAGGAACCCTGTGGTTTAAAGGACGAATTTGTGTGCCGAACGAGAAGGAGCTTAAGCAATTGATTCTGGAGGAAGCACATGATTCTAAGTATTCCATCCATCCGGGAAGTGCCAAAATGTATCAAGACCTTAAAAAGAGATTCTGGTGGTCGAGTATGAAGCGTGAAGTAGCAGAACATGTTGCATTGTGTGATGTGTGTCAGAGGGTAAAGGCGATGCACCAAAAACCCGCAGGACTTCTGCAGCCATTAAGGATTCCAGAATAGAAATGGGAGGAAATTGGAATGGATTTCATAACTGGGTTGCCCAAGACTCAGAGAGGCTATGATTCAATATGGGTCACCGTTGATCGGTTGACCAAGGTTGCTCACTTCATCCCAGTGAAGACAACCTATTTAGGGGATCGATTGGCAGAGTTATACATGTCAAGAATTATATGTTTGCATGGTGTGCCTAAGAAAATTGTGTCGGATCGAGGTACCCAATTTACCTCAAGATTTTGGGATAAACTGCATGAAGCGATGGGAACTCGTCTAAATTTTAGCACCGCCTATCATCCACAGACAGATGGTCAGACAGAAAGAGTTAATCAGATTCTAGAAGATATGTTGAGAGCTTGTGCGATATCCTACGCTACATCCTGGGATAAATGCTTTCCATATGCAGAGTTCAGTTATAACAATAGTTACCAGGCTAGTTTGCAGATGTCACCGTTTGAGGCCCTATATGGTCGTGCCTGCCGTACCCCGTTAAATTGGAATGAAACGGGGGAGCGTTCAGTGTTTAGGCCTAAAATTTTTAAAGAGGCCGAGGAGCAAGTTGCCATGATCAAGGAAAGACTAAAAGCAGCGCAGTCGAGGCAGAAGAGCTATGCTGACAATCGCCGCTGTGATTTGAGTTTTGAACCCAATGATTTCGTGTATCTTAGAGTTACTCCTCTTAAAGGTGTAAAAAGATTCCATGCCAAAGGGAAGCTTGCACCTAGGTTCGTTGGGCCGTTCAAAATACTGAGCCGTCGAGGAGAGGTTGCGTATCAGCTGGAGTTACCACAGTCGTTGGCAGGTGTGCATGATGTGTTCCATGTCTCACAGCTTAAGAAATATCTCAGAGTGCCAGCAGAGCAGACGCCGTTAGAAGCAATTGAGTTGCAAGAAGACCTGACTTACAAGGAGCAGCCGATCAAGATTCTGGACGTAATGGAGCGCAGGACCAGAAACAAGTTTGCCCGCTTTTGCAGAGTTCAATGGAGCAATCACTCAGAGAGTGAAGCAACTTGGGAGCGCGAAGAGGACCTGAAGGCAAAATTCCTAAACCTATTCTCTAGATAGCCCTAAATCTCGGGGTCGAGATTCTATTAAGGGGGGAGGTTTGTAACATCCCAAATTTTTTGATTTTTATTTAGTTAATAGTGTCTATTCGCAATTTGTGCTTTTTGTGAATTTCTGGATTTATTTGGATTTTTTGGGATTTATTTGAATTATTTTAAAATTAAGTATATCGCTTTTTGCCAAAGACAAATTATAAATAAATAAATTTAAATAAAGTTTTACCAAAAATATTTTATTTGAGTCCAGAATGTCCCAAAGTATTTTTGAGATTTTTCTGGGAATTTTCCTGGTATTTTTATTGCCTTAAACAAATCAAAGTAATTTCTTTAATTATTTTAAAAGCAAAAACCCAAAAAATTCCTTCGAAACAATAATAGGCCAAAGCCCATTATCGCGGCTCGCTCGTCAGGTGTCTTTTTCGCCCAAATTAATTGTTTTTCTGAAGGAATTAACGCGCGTCGTCGATCGTCATCCGAAGGTCTTCATCAAGCCGCACCGCAACTCAAAACCCTAGCCGCTGCTCGCCGTCAGATCTTGATCGAACGGCCTTCATCAAAGCCGTGCGTCGCATAACCCTAATCCCTTCCGACCGTTGGATGCGCTTGGCGGTTGTGATCGTGCCACGCTAGGAGTGCGCCTCAGCCGCTGATTGCCGATCGGACGACTCTGTGTCTTCGTCCCCAGAGCGTATCCGAGCCGGACTTTGCCGAAGATTCCGCTGTAGCCGCCATGGACTCCTCGCCGAATCCCGCCATATCCGGTTGCTATGCACTATTTAAGGGGAGCACCGGGTGCGCAAAACCCCAAGCAGCAGAAGCCCTCAGCGCTAGTCGAAGCTCTCGCCACCGCTGCTCCGAAATTGAAGGTTTCGTCAAAGCGCCGCTGAGAAGAGAACGCCGTCGATTCGCCGCCGTCTAGACGTCACAGAGCTCCCAAACCGAGCCCATCCGCTTCGCCATAACCCAAGGCGTCCCGTGCGTGCCGTCATTTCACCAGAGCACCGCCAGGTGTGGAGTATATGGACCCCGGGTATCTGCATGACGGGCCGTGCTAACCACCCAAGGGGGGATGGGCCAAGCCGACTGCGTAAAGATGGGTATTGCCCAGGAGGCAGGCCGCCATGCGCAGCAAGGAAACCTCGAGATGGAAACCAACTTTGCTTAGAGAAGATACAATTGTAATCCTAGCCGCTATCATGTATAACGGATAAGGAAAGAGATACAATCTCCCGTCTCGTATCCGAGTGGGATACCCCTTTGTAACCGCCCTCCTCTGCTATATAAAGGGAGGGGCAGGGGAGGCAATCATCAGGTACAACAACATCAGCTATTAGCTAGCCACACATAATCCCAGAGCACAGGACTAGGGTATTATCTCCACCGCGAGAGCCCGAACCTGTATAATTCCTGCGTCTTGTGCTACCATCGAGTTCCTGATCCAGCGCTTAGCCCCCTTTTCATTATTGTCGGTAACAAACCTCGACACCAGGGAAGGAGATCGCCGTGAAGGTCGACGCCACCGGAGAAGAAGCCGCGCCGCCGCCGGACCAGTGCCCGAATCCAAGATCCGATCGCGTCATCAAGTCGGTGACATCAGGGTGAGTTAGGAGGTGTACCGGTTGCTCGTCGCCGGTGACCCTAGGGCCGCATGCGCCGCCGACTGATGTGGATGCAATCGCCTACGTGGCGTTGATTCGACATTGCAGTGACTGCGTCCTTCGCCGAAGTCATGTGCTCACGCTTGCGTGCGTCGGCCAATGAGGCCTAGTTGTCAGCGGTACAAATCGGGTGCACCGGGTCCATGGACCGAGGCCACGTGTCGGCGCCGCATCGGTCCGAGCCTAGGGCTGATGTCCGCTGACACAATAATCGGATTTTCTTTTACAAAAATAATTCGGAATATTATTGATTTTCTAATTTTATGAATTTTCAAGAATTTGAATCTTCCGAGAGCTCGTTCTCCCTCATATGAACTCCAATTGAGGTGATTCAAATTTTTAAAAATTTGTAAAATTGAGATCTATCTAATGGTGTTTTTTGTTTGATTTTTAGAGTTCATTGTTCTATGTTTTGGGTATATATTTGCTATTTCTTTTCGATTCGCGTAGACGTTGAGTTGTGTGAGACTTCGGAGGAGGAATTAGCAACTCAAGATCAATTTCCAGAGCAAGACCAGGAGCTTAACCAAGGCAAGTTGTGCTTTGATCATGTTGCACCCATATTTGCAAAATTTGCTATTTTGATTTACCTTGTTGCATATTATTTCAAGAGTATAAATGATTTCAACTTAAATTGGGACTTAGCTAGCATACCTGTTGAATTATACCATACCTTGTCGATTGTATGCCATGATTCGCTTGTCATCTTAGATTGGTTTATTTTAGTTGGTTACTAAATAGAATCAACATGGGATGGTTAGATCAATTAGATTGCTTAGCCATGCCACGCCATCACATGTACATGAATCACTGATTATTAATCTTGACTAATGGAATATGGAACAATGATATGAATTTGTGCGTCATGTGTAGTCACACAAAGAGATTGAGTTGTTGTGGCGAGGAGGTCACGCAACGATGTTGATTTGTGGATAGCACGTGGTGCTTGGTAATCAACTGGGCTTGGTAATCACTTAGATTGAAGCAAGTGGTAAGGGCAAGTGTGTTGAGTGGGTCTGGCGGGCGAGGGTATTTGCATGTCTTGTTTTGATCAACCCTAAGGACTTAACCTTGCAGCCTTTGACCTGAGTCAATCATGCAACCACATGTCTGTTATGGGGCAGCCTAGCTGACTAATTTGCAAAGCCTTAGCTTGAGTACTATCGTGGTGGTGTGAGTCCGAGTGTACGGAGGAAACTCACATGGCGCAAGAGGGGGGCCCTGTTGTGGTGGTGTAACCCATCAATGTTGAAACCTCAGCGGGTTGTACTGGGTTAAGGTGGTGCATTGTAAAGGCTTTGTTATGATCATTCGCCTGTGTGGTGCATGGTTGTATCGTGTGGGTAAAGTGCATAATCTCTGCAGAGTGTACAAACTATTCGGATAGCCATGCTCACGGTATTGAGCAATGCTCGGGAATTATAGTCAAGGGTTAGTTAATTAATTGGACAAATAAATGGGATGGCAGGATCCCATGTGGATAATGAAACTGGACTTAGGTGGAAACTTGGTTTACCTGAATCATTGAATCTATTTATTGCTATTATTTGTTTTACTGTCTTTTTCATTCTATGTGTTGTATGTGTTCTTAAATGTTGCTTTACTGTAAATGAACCACATAGCCATTCTTTGGAATAAGCCTTGCATATAGCTATGGTAGAAATGCATTCTGTGCACAACTTGTTGAGTACTTTTGTACTCACCCTTGCCATCAACAACAAACAACAATGGAGGAGTCATCGCCTATGTTGGAGGAGGATTTCCAGGAGTATACGAGTCACTAGGCCAAGCCTTGTCAGTCGCCTGTGGTGTGCTAATAGGACATCTACATCTTTTGCTATTTTTCGCTGCATTTATCTAAGTTTATTTTCAGTCTAGCCCATGTGGCTGAATATTGTAAGTGATCATAAGATCATGCACTAGTTATATTAAATAAATTAAGTCTTACTATTCTTATTGTTGTGTATGATGTGATGCTTACCGATGTTAAGCTGTGTGTACTAGCATTGATCCTGGGACTAGTGCGGTAAAACACAGTGGATTCGAATTAGTGAATTCGGGTCCTTACAATAGGTGTCCGCTACGGAGGGCTCGTGCCTCAGAGGCGAGTCAACGATATGCACAACATGAACGCGTGTGCGCTGTGTGAACCACCAGATGAACTCGTCGTACGTGCTAGGGTCGTACAGGCCAGCCTCCTCGTGAATGTCCGCCAATGCCTGCGCCCATTGCTAAGCATGAGGGATCATACGTGCCGCCCAGCTAGTGGCACCAACGAACCCCTTGCGTGTGACCCTGCATGAGAACATGAGCAATGACGTTAGTAGCGCAAACATCACAAAAATAATGCAACTGAGATAGACATGGAAGAGCACTTAAATGTGCACGTGAGGTGGGACCACCTCACCAGTGGGGACTGGGAAGACCTGGCGGAGGCTGAACTGCCTCATGACACGTTGCATGGCGTATGTCTCGATGTACACGTCGAACACAAGGTGGCACCGTGTAAACCTGAAGGCGACGTCATGGGTACACTGTAAGGAGAGGCCGTGAGATGCTCGCGCAGCTACCAGCTTGGGGAGGTAAGGACGCCAGATGACGCGATCATCTATCAGCTGGTCGAACATCACTATGTACCCGGGGTACGAAGCGTGTGACGTCATAGGTGTGTACATCAGCTACAAAAAAGTTGTGGTTAAGTTAGAGAAAAAATTTGAAAAAAATTGAAATTATTGCATAACTCATGGTAAAGTTTATTTTACTAACCCGTCGGCAGCACCACAACATCCCCATGGTAGGATGGTCAATGTCATCCCTGGGGACGCCGTAGTACTCAGCTCCGTAGGGTCCCAGATCCATGTGCGGCCGGTCGATCTGAAACCTCTCGAAAGACCACAACTAAAGTAGTAGAGGACAGCCCGTGAGAATGGACCAGTCCCCCACGCGACGACAACCGTCGCAAAGACCTCCTCGATCTCGGTGTCTGTGATCGAACTCGCATACTGGATATGTGCTTGTCGACGGTGTCCCTGTGGGAGGAGCTGAACAGAACCCAGCCGAAGAGCCACAAGAGGTACGCCTCGAAGTGGTGACTGACAACGTACTCCCCTGCTCCGTCTACCATCTTCTCAGGCTACAAAAAAAGTAATGGTCAGTTTCACAACTTTAAGGCATAATGAACTAAAATTTAGATAAAGTTAATGTCACTTACGGAAAACTATATCAGCCACTTTTGCGTCGGACCATGCGTCAAAGTGAAAGGTGTGGTCACTGTCAGCTGGCAGCACATTCGCAAAATGGGCTAGGAGCTCCGTCCGCCACTCCTGGTGGACGTCCTCAGGCACTACCTCGTCCCCGGTGCAAGGTAGGCCAAGAAGGTAGCTCATGTCCTCCGGTGTCGGCGCCATCTCACCGCACGGGAGGTGAAAGGTGTGCCTCTCCGGGCGCGGCGATCCGCCAAAGCTAAGCAAGCTCTTGTCATACGGAACCTCCTAGAGGCACCACGCCCGTCTGCGCAGATCGGCGCGATAGCCTCCACCATCCGCAAGCTAGGGCGTGAGTCCCGCCGCCTCACCTGAGGAAGACATTTTCACAACTATTAGTTCAAATGAACAAGATTTAGTAAGGGAAGTATGGGAAAAGTGCATGAACCTCAGGAACCCATCCGGGTCGACCGCCATGCCCTCATCGGGTCCGCAAGTGAAGGGCACTAAGCTCGAATCAGTGGCTCCCTCCGAGGAGGTAAGGTGGCCTGCGACTCGATGAGTCGCGGCTGATCACTGGGTCTAGCAACTCGTACTTCGGCCCATCGCCATACCTGCAATTAAATAAAACAACATTAGTACAAAATTAAATGCACAAATAAACTGATGCAGTGATTACAAATACAATTTGAATACAAGCGACTACAATTTACAATCCAAAAATGCTAACAACTAGAATGCGATAATGACACATCCAACGAACATACAAATTCAAACCAAATAGAATTCGTAATAACACACCCAACATCCGTGACGTGCATTACACATCATATGACCATAAATGCAT
The DNA here is from genome assembly GCA_036346375.1 of Guadua angustifolia. Taxonomy (NCBI): domain Eukaryota; kingdom Viridiplantae; phylum Streptophyta; class Magnoliopsida; order Poales; family Poaceae; genus Guadua; species Guadua angustifolia. The sequence goes on along the minus strand of CM070503.1, from coordinate 61,807,249 downwards.
TACAAATAGGAATTACATATCACATTGACATGCGACCTAACAATTACATATGCGAGCCCGCATAACAATATCACGTCACTCGAATGTTGGGCAATACTTGAAAGAGTGCCCCATCTCTTTACAAATGGAGCATTTCTTCGTAAGATGCCCGTCTGCAGTCGTCCATGTCGCTCCTTATACGCCTTATTTGTCGCCGCCCCACGCCTTTGAGCCTGTGGACATCGAGGAACCCACCGCGTATCCTCCCATCTCGATGCTCCGTGAACAAATCCACCACTCGAAAGCCGTATATTTCTCCACTCCAAGTTACCATCACCGTTTTTTTACTGAAAAATTGCGATAAGAATATACCTGGATCCATATGGATTATCGAGCAAGCAGCCATTACGTGCGAGCATGGCTTGTGTAGCAGCCCAGGCTTGTTGCAGGTGCAAACACATGTTTGCCGATGTAGAATGCATTCGTGAGCAACTTTACGCCGGTTCGTCCCATGTCCTGTTTTCTCTTTGCATAGTACCTCGAAACGAAGCTCCCTCGTATCCATTTTCAATGCTCTATGCATCTCCCCCTTTTTCCCTTTCTCCTCCATGTACGTACAAATCACCTCCGAGTATTTCACATCAGGATTACTCATGCAGGCTATCGCCCTATCATGAGGATTCACAAAGTACTTCGCAACACCATGAAGAACACCCTCCACTATAGCAACAAGAGGAAGGGGTCTCAGTCCTCGCATGACCCAGTTGTAAATCTCAGCCAAGTTAGTCGTCATAACCCCATACCGGGCACCATCGGTGTCATAAAGTATTGCCCATTTCTGCCTAGGCTTATGCTCTATCCATTCGGAGAAACATTTCGTGGATCTTCCATTCCTCCGGACCAAGTGCAGAGGGTCCATGGGTAACACTTCCAATTACTCGGGCTTCCTCATGCTAGAATCGGCCTCTTCGTTTCTCGTTGTATGCCTCGATGTCACTCGTCCAACTTCTTCCACAAAGGCATCAAACTTTCTCTATTGGGTCCGGTCGCACAACCTCTTAAAAGTTTCGTAAGGTCCTTGTTCTTGAACTGCTTGTAGAAGTTAGCACCCATGTGTCGTTTGCACCACCTACTTCGCATATCAGGCCATGGATGTGTTTCTTCAGACCTTCTGAACGCACGACCGCCTTCAACAGCCTCCGGGTGCCGATCGTATAACACAAACCTGTATACCGATCCACGACCCCAGCTTTCACGTTTCTCAAAAACCAGAGCCAGCTTTCTATGTTCTCACCTTCCATGAATGCAAGCGCTACTGGAAGAACCTGATTATTGCTATCAACTCCTATGGTAGTCAATATCTGACCTTTGTACTTTCCAATCAAGAATGTCCCATCAACACATAACAACGGATGGCAATGTCTGAACGCGTTGACAAATGCACCGAAAGCAAAGAATACCCGCTTGAGTACCATCTTCCCAGGGAAGCGCTGCGAGGGCCGCTCACAAATATCGACATAAGTTCTAGGATTTCTTTCCTTGATCACCTCAAGCATACCTGGTAGATTCTGATACGAGTTTTTGAATGTTCCAAATCTAGTTTCCAAAGCCTTCTGCTTCGCTCTCCATGCTTTGGCATAGCTTATGGTGTGCTGAAACCTCTACTCTATTACAAGTATGATGGCACGTGGCTCTAAATTCAAGTTACCTATAATCTCCCCATACATTGCATTTGCAACAAAACCTAAAGATATGTTTCTATGCGATTGGGCAGACTCCATAAGCACGCATGTGTGTGGGACAACTATGGAACACTTCCAAATGGCACCCGTGACTTAATTCCTCTCTGTCGCAATTCCAAATTGCGACAGACCTTTGTCGCAATTTGGAATTGCGACAGAGAACCAAATAGTCTGTCGCAATTCCAAATTGCGACAACAAGGTTAGTCGCATTTCAGAATTGCGATAGACATTTTGTCCCAATTTGGAATTGTGACTATTGTGTATTTCTGTATATTTTTTTGGCATATTATTTCTGTAACTTTTTTTAAAAAATATATTATTTAAAAAAAATCCCTCGCTTTTGCTACTTCTGTTTTTTGGATCTGTGATTGGCAACTGGAGGTAGCGGTTAGGTGGAGTTGGCTGATGCTGTTCATCTTCGTCTCCTATGGTTTGTAGATGAGTAATTGTACAACAAGTTTTTTTCAAGTGATTCTAGGTCTGTGGACCTGTGGATTTGTAATTGGTTTCAGGTGGTGTTTTCCCATGGATCTGATGGATTATTTGCCGTGTTGTTTACTATTGCCATATGTTTTCTGTAGGTCCACGAGAAATACACCAGGCTAACGTAATCTTCAATTTCATCTCAAGTCCTTCAAGGAGTAAAATGCATACATATCAGTATAATATCCAACCGTTGGAACCATTTTCACATCTTCTGCAATATATTTCTATATGGGAACCATCATGCTCATTCCTTGTTTTTCTTTATCCTTTGGAAATAACAGTTAATGTTTGCATAGTACTTAAGCTAAAATTGTGGTACCAAAAAATATGCAATTTTATAAAAGCTTTACTGCAATTTTGAGCCCATTATAAAAGGTTTACTAAAATTTTATAAAATATTTAGGTATCGAAGATCTATAATTTCCCTGACCTCTAGTTTTTTCAAACCACTTTTTTTATTAATTTTTTGCAAGAATTAATAGGCTATTTGGGGATTGGGAAAATTAATAGATTAATCTGCCCGTCTCAAGAACTGAATTGACATCTAGCCTGGAGTAGCTCACGGTATCACCTCTGTTTTTATTCAATTTCCTTGATTAGTGACGTTCTAGTTTAGATCTTGTAATAGTTTCCCCTTGGCATGCAATGGCACTCCTTTCTCTTATAAATGCTACAAATACTTAATGAATTTTGGCAAAGGACTGCTCAGACGAGTTACATTCATTATTGGAGAAATCCCTTCTATTGTGGAGAGTTGACAACCAGTCTGCATGATATTTACTTACATAATTAAGAAAAATATGAAATCAAACATATAAGGTGTTAATACTTACTCTAAAACATTAGCATTGCTTTGAAACTAGCAAAAGACAAATAAATTAGGATAATATGGAAGTCTGCTTATATATGCTAAAGTAGTTCACGGATAACGCATTCCAGAGTTGATTTTACACTTGATATAAGATCCTGAAATATGACTTTTCTTTTGTTCAGACTTCAAAACACCATTTGTTCAGGAGAACATATCTTGTGCAATCAAACATTTGGTGAAACCACGGTGCAACCTAACTAGAAAAAGTTTCAAAAAATTTTGAAAAAAATCATGGATGTACATCTCAGCTTACCCCATCTACATATAAAATTTCATGATCAAATTCGTCCTGTGCTAAGAGTAATAAAAAAAGACAAACTTGATCATGAAATTTTACAGGAATAGTTCCTGCTTCATGTCAACATTTTTTTGTAACTTCTAGCAGGACTTTTTCTAGTCATGGATTGCACCGTGATTGCACCAAATGTTTGATTGCTGAGGATATTTACCCTTTGTTCAGACTTCAGAAGACCATCTATTCAGAGCACCATCCTAAAACAAGATCTTTTTTCAGGCTCCAGAACACCATCTATTAATTTTGAATCAACTGTTTGGCTCTTTGCCTATGCAGCCTGATGGCTCAGGTTAGGTTACTGGTTCAAAACTTCAAATTGTTGTGGAAGAACATAATCCTCTTGTCATCCTTTTTTGTACTTGTATATGATAATTTAGGATCTATTATACTTCTTCCCCTCAATAATTGATTCACCCCCTGAGCTGAGATGGGGATTAACTGGTACACATCCAGGTCCACTGGCAAAGGCTGGTGTAAAACTGTTGTCTGAGCATGTGTTGAATTCACTTATTGATTTTAGTGCATTTTGATTCTATTTATTTGTTCCAATTGACATATTTGACTGAGTTTTCCTGCTAATAAACTTCCTGACTTGATTTGAAGTCTTCTATAGTTGCCATATTTTCACTACGAAATCTGATTGGTCGATTTTCTCCAATCTTGAACATAACGGAGGATACCTGTATAAGTTCTCGGTAGGCTCCAATATCTCGTGATATTGTCAAATAAATGACCTAACACAGTTAAACCACCTCTGTATTTTCTTGCAGATTTGGAGTACTTGGTACAACACCCCAAATTTCACGGCTTTTTGAAGTTTTCAAAATGAAAGGAACAATTTGGATTTTCTCGAATTAATTAAAGGTTAAACAAAATTTTCCTAAAATCAAAATATTTAATTTGAATAATCTAAACATCATTTAATTCAAATTAACTAAAGCTTAGTTTCAGTGGGGTTCTTTGTGATGCAAGGAATATTTATGTATTTTCTGAGCTCATTTGCTATGTATTTGGATTTATTTGAATTTCCACCCTTTTTCCTTATTTCGGGAATCCTTTCTTTTCCTTATCAGGCCGACCCATCTATCCTCCCTGTCGCGGCCCACCGCTCTTTCTCTCCTTTCCCGCTCGGCCCAATTGTCCTAGCCCATTTCTTGCGCACACGATCAGCTCGACCCACTCCTGTGCCGCTGCCTCCCCACACATACACTACAGCCGTCAAGTCTACGTCATGTGCGCCGCCTTCGGCTTCTCTCCCGTTGATTCACCATACCTACTTCGAATCCATTCGCATCACAAGGTTCACCCCGCTTCCCTCTCCCGAAACCACACAAAGCTCCTCCGGACCTTGCCGTCGCCTTGCCTAATTGGAGCCGAGAAGCTGTGCACCGTCTTAGGGGTGTTTAGAGGGGCTGGGCTTCAAGCCCCCCCCCAAACAGCAGTAAAAAGAAGCAGTTGTACAGCACCGTGCAAGGAAAAGCCTAGAGAAAAGCCACAACACCACGCTAGGTGCTTCGTTGGGCTGCCAGCCGCTTCTACCCGAGACCCATCCTCCAATCCCCACATCGCCCCTCCTCCCGTTCCTCCCAATCCCCACATCGCCTCGGCTTGCCTCCTCCTCGCTTCTTGGCCCGTTGGGACACTCTCCTCCCGCCTCGTGCCGCCAGCAGTTCGGCTGGGGTAGAGGCGAGCAAAGCGGCCGCCCCGGGCCCCCAAATTACCAGGGCCCCGTCATGTATTGGCACAGTCAATTTGCGAAGGTCGTAACTTTAGATCCATAGATCCGATTGAGCTAATTCTTGTTGGATTAGTTTTGAAATCGAATATAGTTTCTACAGTCCAAATTGTACATTGATCCAATGGTGGGATCTTTAGGAATTAATATTGACGAGGGCTGGGTACTCCTTGACCGGCCGGCGTACGGTCAGCGGATCCCCAAGCTCGGAAGGCCCCGACCGCGACCTGGATACGTACTGAGGTGCTCGATCTAGAGCGCTGTGGACCCGAGCTCGACCCCGCCCGACCTCGAGCTCGGGCGGGATCTTGTTCGAAGCCTTGGTCATACAGGATTTGGATCTGGCGTTTGGTGACAATTACCAGAGCGGTCGTGGGGATGACTCAGAGTCGCGACAAGTCCGCGAGGGCGATTCTTGCCGCCCTCAAGGAGCGCCGAAGCCCCTTCGAGGATCGCTCGGCCGTTCGCGTGCGGAGGGAGTATAAAGACCAAGGACGCATGAGCTCGTGATTCGCGGGCTGTAGCACACACACCCCACTCGAGCTAGGAATCACATATCGTCTTAAGTTGTAAACATAGCTCTGTACACCCATATACGAGAATCACCGCCACAAGGCGATCGGAGTAGAACTATTACCTTCACGAGGCTCGAACCAGTATAAACCCTAAATCTCGTGCTTTCGTTTTTCGTCTTACTCAGACCATCACCAGTTCGATATTCTTCGCTTCGTTCGAAAGCAAAACGCTCGGGTCCCAAAATACTCGACCCTACCTCATTTCTTGCGGTTGGCGATCCCGATCGTCGGCAATTGGCGCCCACCGTGGGGCCCGATTGTTTTGCTCTTCGCGAGAGCGACACGAGACTCGAGAGCATGGCGCCCTTCATCGACGGATTTTCTTGAGCACGGACTCGACTCGTGTCCTGTTCACGCCCTCACCGCCGCCACTCGGCGATGCGTCACGGTGGCGGGCGGTCAAACACCGAGGGGATCACGGATGGCCGTGATCCGTGGACCCGGAAGCCGCTTCGCCGGATAGTGCGAGTTGCCATCAACGAGCCATAACCGCCTCCGACGGAGGCCGTGGAGAAAACCAAGACATCTTCGAGCCGCCAGGCTCCCACCGGGAGTGCCTCCGCCTTCTCGCCCGGGTCATGGCCCGGCCCGATAGGGCGAATCGAGCTCTTGGCCGCAACGCCGAAGAGCTCGATCGGCCGCGATCAAAGGCCACCTTCGCAGCACCAAAGTCGGCCTCGAGGACCCGCTCGGAGAAGCAATGACAAGACATCGTCGTCGCCGCGCAGACTCCACCGGACGCCTCCAGCAGAGGGTTGGCTCCGAGCACCGAGGGCTCGGGGCAGCGGCTTTGAGCAGACGTGCTGCGGCGTCCACGGGCACCGCGCCGACCAGAACCAGGCCCGAGCCAAGCCACTCCGAGTCGACTGGCAGTAGGTCTGCGGGCCTCTCTCGGGACGTTCCGCCCAGGCGCCGCAGGGTCCAGGACCGCCTGCGTTACCAACCCGGCGATTCCCGTGCTCGGCACCATGGACGTTCCCACCGGAGGTCGGGCCGCCGGGCCAGCCTCGACTCCGAATCCGGCAGCAGCAGGGATCTTGTCGGCGATGACCACGACCGAGCGGGCACTCGTCGGCTTCTGGCGCATGGCGTACTCGGCGGCCGCCGCGCGTGCGTTGGCGGCGCGGTTCAAGCCCGCCTTGACGAAAGGCCGGCGGGACCAAGAACCACTGCGAGTTCCTATCCATCTACTCGACCGCTATCTGGCGGCGGAGGACGGCTTCGTGATGGCAAACTACCTCCGAGCGTCTTTGGGACGGGCCGCTAGGACACTCGCTTTTAATCAAAAGCTCGGCTCCTTCGTGTCGTGGCGCCCGGATCGAGCGCCCTTCGCTCAACTTCGAGTTGTTATGAGCGGCGAGAGAGAAAGACACTGGATCGGGTCATCCAGGAAAAAGCGAGCCACTATGTGACTTTGTGCGGCGTTTCATCCGCGACAAGGAACTGATCCCGAGCATTTTTGACGAGGCCGCCATCAAAAGCCTTCAAGTTCGGGTCCGTGATCGGCGTCTCACGAAGACACGGAGATCACCACGAGGCTCGGCGTCAACAAACTTTTCGCATGGCGGAGCAGTCTGTGACGCCGACGATGCCGTCCGATGGAAGCGACTTCCACTCAAGGTAAGCTTAGTGCGAATCAAGCAGGGCCCGTCCAACTCCGGCGCGCCGACCAAAACACCACTACCAAAAAGCGAAAAGCGCGATCGCGGAGGTGGCGGAGGGCTCCGAGGGGTGATTGTCTCGGCGGATGGCTGCGCGAGGTCCTCGAGGTCAGGGCAAACTCGGGAGGCTCTAAGCCTCGCCAAGGTCGACCCGATCTCACCAGAAAAGAACCAGCCCAGCAGGAGGGTTAACGTGCGGCCCCGACGGACCGATGCTTTCGGGGGCCGAGGGCGCGCGAGTTATGACGAGTCAAAGTTCGCCTCTTTCCGCAGGCGGCCGGTCCACGACCTGCGGACTGCGAGGCTTGGCGTATTAATTTGGACGCCTTCTCACGATGGGCGGTGAGATGCCCATGCTCCCGAAGATTTGACGACCAACCCGACGGGTGAATGCGCTTTCGAGCACGAGACCTCGATCTGGAGTTCGGCAAAGCGAGCGCCGGATCGATGTCATCTTCGGCGGCTCGTCGGCCTACCGATCGAAGCGCAAGGTCAAGGCGCCAGTGACCATCTACCAGTCGCTTGTTGGGGAAGCCCACGGGCAGACCACCGCAAGTGGGCAGGGGCCACCATCGCCTTCTCTCCGGAGGATGCCCTCCCAGGTATGGCTCGAGACCTAAAGACCGCCTTGGTCGTGACCCCGACCATTAGTAATACCACGGTCGGTCGCGTCATGGTCGATGGCGGCAGCTCTCTTAACTTGCTGCAGGCAGGAGCGCTCGACCGAATGCAAATTCCTCGGTCGAAGGTCAAGAGCATCACCATACCATTCTTCGGCATAGTCCCCGGGAGCTCGACCACCCCCTTGGGGCAGGTTGTCTTGCCCGTCACCTTTGGCGGCTCCGACAACTTTCGCACCGAGTTGATCACCTTCGAGGTGGTCGAGGCGACCTCGCATAACGCCATCCTCGGGCAGCCCGCCTTGGTCAAATTCATGGTCGCCAACCATTATGGCCATCGGTGCATGAAGTTACACGCCCCAGCGGTGTCATCACCGTCGGAGGCGACCAAGCGGCGATGGTACTGTGAAACCAAGGCCTTGGCTCTCGGCATGTTGCCCAGCGTGGTCCGGAGGCAACGACAAAGAATGCCCGCCGGAGGGCGTCTGACCAATGAGGCGACAAAGGCCGTGCCGGCGAGAGCGACCCGACCAGTGCGTCCACGCTCGATGAGTGAGTCCCAAATAGGAACTCGAGCTCGTCACCTTCCTTCGCCAACAAGGGTATATTAAGCAGGAGCCCGTGGATATGCCCGACGCGTCGAGGAGGTGATTGAGTACAAGCTGCGGTGGGATCCGGCTCCCGACACATGCGCCAAAAATCGCGCCGCTTCTCCGGAAGGTCGTATCATCAAGAAAACCTTGATAAGCTCTTGAAGGCTGGCTTCATTCGTGAGATTAACTACTCCGAATGGCTGGCCAACCCGGTCATCGTGGAGAAGAAGGGAGGAAAGTGGAGAATGTGTGTCGACCATACGGGGTTGAACTCGGCTTGCCCGAAGGACAACTTCCCGCTTCCGCGCATCGACCAGATCGTGGACTCCACCGCGAATGCCAAGATGCTGAGCTTATTGGATGCTTACTCGGGATACCACCGGATCAATTTGGCGGTTGACAGCGAGAGCAAGACTTCCTTCATCACGCGTTTGGCACCTATTGCTATCTGACCATGTCGTTTGGCTGCTGCAATCGAGGGGCCACTTTTCAGCGTCGATGACCAAGACTTCGAGCCCGGATCGAGGCGGAACCTAGAGGTCTCGTGGATGACATCATCGTCAAGGGAGCCCGCCGAGGGCGACCACGTTCGTGACCTCGGGAGACCTTCGCCAACTGAGCAGCACAAGATCAAGCTCAACCCCGAGAAGTGCGTGTTGGTGCGGCGTCCCGTAAGGTGCTCGCTACATGATCGGGGCTCGGGGTTGGACCAAACTGGAGAAAATCGAGGCAATCGAGAAGATGGCGCCCGACCTCGATCAGCGGTGCAAAGCCTCCTTGGCGCATGGCCGCCCTCAAGCGAGTTCATCTCGAGGCTCGGCGAGCGCGGGCTCCCATTCTTCCAAACCTTACGCAAGCACGGGGGCTTCGAGTGGACTCAGAGGCCCAACGATCGTTCGACGACCTGAAGGCGTACTTGTCGTCCCCACCCCTCCTTACAACACCACAACCTGGTGAGAAGTTACTACTATATCTTGCGGCCACCCCCCAAGCTGTTAGTGCCGTCCTCGTGGCGGAACGGGGGTCTCAACAGCACCCCATTTATTACGTCAGCGAGGTCTTGCACGGACCAAAGGAGCGCTACCCGCAGTCTGAGGAAGTCATTATCGCTCTCCTCATGGCTTCGCGCAAGCTCCGGCACTACTTCCAGGCGCACTCCGTGGTCGTTCCGAGCAACTTCCCGCTCGGGGACATCCTGAGGAACCCAGAGGGCGGCGGGCGAATTGCCAAGTGGGCCATGGAGCTAGCGGCGTTCGACATCCAGGTCGTGGCACGTACAACCATAAAGTCGCAAGTGCTCGCTGACTTCGTGGTCGACGCAGACGTCGCAACCCGCTCCCGAGCTTGGTCGAGGAAGAAAATACTGGTCATGTTCTTGACGGCTCGAGATCCTTCAAGCGCTTCGAGTGGGATCATATCCTCACCCAGCGGTGACAAATTGAGGTACGTAATTCGTTTTGGCTTCTCGGCGACCAACAATGTGGCGGATCTGAAGGCCTCTTGGCGACCTACGAGCATGCAAGGCCTTGGGCGCGCGCCCGGTCTGGGTGAAAGGTGACTCGGCTAGAGTCGTCAACCGGTTCAACAAGGACTACCGTGCTCGGGGACTCGATGGCAAAGTACCTCGCCCGAGTGCGCAAGATGGAGAAGTGGTTCGAACTTGGAGCTCAAGCACATCCCAGGCGGGACAACTCCGGTAGCGGACTACCTCTCCAAACTCGGCTCCTCCAAGCGACATCCCACCGGCGTCATCTTAGAGGCTGGCGTCGTCTAATCGCCGACCAAGAGGTCGCTTCGCCGTGGTCGAAGGTATCCCCTCCTGGGCCGAGGCCATCCACAATTTCCTTACCCGGGGTGACCTGCCACCCGACCCTGCCGAGCGGAGCCGGATCAAGCGCCGGGCAAGTCTGTACACGCTTGTCGAGGGGAAGCTTTACAGACGCAATGTTTCCGGCATCCTGACGCGATGCATCTCCACGGAGGAGGGTAAGTACCTACTACATGACATTCACGCAGGCCTCTGTGGGGCGCACTCTTCGTACAGGACAATGGTCGGGAAGGCCTTCCGCATGGGGTACTATTGGCCCTCGGCGCTTCAGGATGCTCGTGATATCGTCCGCACCTGCCGAGCCTGCCAATTCCACGCCCGGAAGTCGCATCAACCCGCCTACGCGCTCCAGACCATCCCGCTCGCGTGGCCCTTCTCGACCTGGGGGCTGGACATCCTCGGGCCTTTTCCTCAAGCAACCGGGGGGAAGAGGTTCCTGTTCGTCGCTGTCGACACCTTCACCAAGTGGATAGAGGCTGAACCGGTCTCGACCATAACTGCTCGGGCGGCAGTTCGTTTCTTCCGCTTGTTCGTGGTCACCAGGTATGGGGTTCCATGCAAAATTATCACTGACAACGGTACTCAGTTTACCAGCGAGTTGTTCCAGGAGTTTTGTGAGGAGCTCGGCGTCAAAATCTGCCCGCCGGTGGCTCACCCCCGTGAGCAGCGGCGGCGTGGAGCCAGCGCGAGCAAATTGTCGAGGCGTCAAGAAACGAGTTCTTGAGATGAGCTCGTCGATCTGACAAGGGCTGGGTGGACGAACTTCCCACCGTCCTATGGTCTATTCGTACCCACGACAAGCCGAGCCACAGGTCCACACCCTTCGGCTCGTATTCGATGCAAAAGCCGTCCCGCCTCCAGGAGTCACTGGCCAGGCTCTGCCGAGTCGCCTTTGGCCGACCAAGTCGACTTCGAGCATGAACGGTCTCTTGACCTTACCCTCGCGAGAAGAAGTAAGATCTCAGTGCAATCTGCTATGATCAACGCATTACCGCAAGCTCTTGGCAGACATGCGTCTCGATGCGATCGACCTAGGAAGCTCCTTGTTGGGGACCTAGCCCTGAGGCGGATTCAGAGCACGTCCAGCACCAACAAGTTATCCCCACGGTGGGAGGGCCCCTATAGAGTTGTTTCAACAGATCGCACGGGGGCTTACCGGCTAGCGATGCCCGATGGTAGAGACCTCTCTAGCTCGTGGAACATAGACCAGCTTCGGAAGTTTTATGTGTAACCTCTGTACCTCACGTTTCAATAAAAGTTGGTCTTTCATTTTTTGCCCTTTTATATCTGCTCCCACTTGCGTTACCGTTTTTTTTTCTTTTTCGGTGGCTCTTCTTTTTTTTCTCGAGCACGACCTTCGTGCGCAGCGCATTCGCTCCTAGTCTAAGTGACGCGGGTTCTTATGTTCACCTCCAGCGGACGAGCTAAACGTAAGCCGAACCTCTTCGCAATCTAGCTCTCCTCTGTGCACGGGCTCGAGCCAAGAACCTCGTCGCTTTGACGGTCGAGCAATGCCCATGGTCACAAGGGCCGTAAGAGCACTAATCTATTTAACGATGTTCGCCTTGTGCTCTTCTACCCTTGCGAATTGTTCCTCTAACTTTGCAGGTCGTGGCCTCTCGTTCGTGTCTACGTCTTGTGCCCAAGGAACGCGTCCCTCGACCTCGGGCCCAACGGGGGCTGGATAAAGCTACTCTACCAGCGCACGACCTGAAGGGCACGGGCACGACAAACAAGCAAAAGAAATGTAAAAGAGAAGATTCCAAGCATCCCCAAATCACGAATTCTCAGCAAGGACAAGGTTTCTTTGTTCCCCAAAAAAAAAACCACTTCTAGTACAGGTCGGCCATCTCGCGGGCAAGCTTTTCCTGCTCGAGCGTGGCCACTTTTGCCCTCAGGGTCGCGATCTCGCCCTGAAGCTGGCGGGCTTGCTGGGAAGCGTCCGCGGCTCGGCGCCGCTCGTCTTCAAGCTGGGCCAGGGCACTCTTTGCCGCTTTGCCGACGCGCTCGAGCTTCTCTTGAGCAGGGACTTTGGTCTCGGGCAGGAGGTAACCATGGAAGCCTTCTCCAGCGCCTCAACCTTAGCGCGTTCGACCTCGAGCGCCTTGGTGGCACGTTCGAGCTTCCCCTCAAGGTCGAGGATCTTGGCCTCGAGCTCGGGGGGCGCCCTCGTCGTGGAAAGTGCCTGCTCTGCAGCGGTTTTCTCCAAGTCCTTGACCTTGGCCTGCTCGGTGTCAAGCGTCTTGTTGGCACGCCCAAGCTCCTCCTCGAGCTGGAGTATCTTGGCCTTAAGTTCGGGAGTCGATGCCTCCGCAGCAGCCTTCTCCAGAATCTCGATCTTGGCCCGCTCAGCCTCGAGTGCCTTGGCGGAACGTGCGCGCTCCTGCTCCACAGCCTTAAAACCGTGGTCGCGCTCAGAGGCTATGGCTCGCTCGAGCTCCGCCGCGTGAGCTACCTCCTGTGCCCTCATCGCCTGGCGCAGATCATCGAGCTCCCCCTGCTCGACCTCAATGGTCTGATGAGCACATGTCGCTCGGCCTCCGCGCTTTGACTACGTCAAGGAGTCTCCTCAACACGTCCGCATGCTCTTGAAGGCCTTGCAGCCCTCGAGAGGCATGGTCGATTACCTTCACGACGAAAAGGGAGGCCCAAAAAATAAGGAAGGACAAGGGGACCAACCTACAAGTTACAAAGTATGGGGAGAGGTCCTTACCTGCGGGAGCGCCCCTCGGGCGCGCGAGTGAATTCCATACGATCGTCAATACGATCGCGGGGATATCCTCCTCCCGTCCGCCACGCCGGTGCAGGGGCGACCACAGTGCCGATGGCGCGGCAGGGCGAACACGGCTCCCGCCTGTGAGGCGGCTTGGTTGTCATTGTTCCCTCCGGTGGGTTAAGGCCATCGACGGCGGAGGGCATAGCGGCGGTGCCAGCCCCGATCTCCACGGCCGCCCCGCCGTCTCGGGCGCCAAGGGGTGGCGGCCGGATCCACCTCGGCGTTCACGACCTCGCGACTGAGGATGCCATGGCCTCGGCCTTCGGCGATCACTGGCCGGGAGACTCAAGGAGCCTCCACGACCCGATCACCCGGTGGTGGCGAGTCGCAACTTCAACACCCGGGCGATCGTGGTGGTGGAGTTTTGAGAGCCACCACGATTGTGGCCTCGAGGTCTGGCGTCCTCTCCTCACGGAGGCCGGGATGCTCGTCGGCGGCATCTGCGTCGTGGGCCTCGCCTCTCGTAGTCCCCCGGTCGCGGGTTCATCCTCCTCGGTCGAATCGTCGAGCCCTTGGTAGAACTTCGCCCGACCGGTGGCTGCTCGAGGTCACGGAGGAGTGCGTGTCCGCGATCGATCGCGGGCGGACCACTTGGCGTTTCTCCTCGGACTCGGACTCATACTGGACAATATCCATCGTCAAAAGCGGGCAAGTTTCGAGCTCGGGCGCTCAAGGTCTCGATCAAAAGCATACACTAAGCCGAAAAGATTCAAAAGGGGCGGTAGCGGCCAGTAGCGAAAAATTTACAGGTCGCCAATTGACCTCAGTCTCATAGGGTTGTCGAAGGTCTTGTTGCCCCGATCTTGAGGCGCCTGCGCTTCTTAGCGTCCTCGCGACACAGGATCTCAAGGTCCGAGTGGCTCACTTGTCGCTCGCCACGCGAGGCCCGAGCTCGAGCTCCGGTAGGGAGTGCTCGAACTGGCGGCGAAGAAGCGCTTTCTTCTTGCATAAGGGAAAACTCGTCAAACAACGAGGCGCGAAGAACACGAGCTCGGGGGCTCGACTAGGAGGGCTCTTACCGTGGCACGGTCCCCACTCGGCGTGGCGTTTCTTCGCCTGTCTGGCTTGCAGACCGGCCGGTGAGAGTCGTTTCTTCCTTTCTTGCTCTTGCCCCCGTGCAGTCAGGAGCATCCTCCTGGCCGTATCCGCAGCTCTGGTGAACTGCGAGCAAGCGCTTCGGGGAAGGGCTTTCATGGGTGAAGGACTCGAGCGCTTAGTCGGAGACTCACCTCGTCTTTTCGGCGAGTACATTCTTGGAGGCGGGGTTGCCGATGACATACTCGTGCGCCAGCTTCCCAAACATCTCGACCATTCTAGCAGAGACCCAGGATTCCTTCGGCGCTGCAAGACAAGCGGTTGTCAAGAAAAAGTCGAAGGGCATGCACGAGCCAGACCTTGGGGCAAGAAGACTTACCGGATGTGCCATGGGTCGGATCGTCGCCCACGGATCTCGTAGAGAACGGGTGCTCCCTCCGTCTAAGAGGGGACACTGCAGTTCCGCAGAAATCGTTAGCGATCGCTTTGCCCGTTGAGCAGCGTGGCGCGAGATATGAATAAGGCGATGGCCTCCTCGTCGACCTCGAGGTCTTCCGACTCGGGGTCTCCTTCTTGCGGTTGGCGATGGGGTCCCCTCGAACACCGGCGTCCGGTCTCACCTCTCTTGCGTAGAACCGGCCTTTCGTTCCGCAGTAGAGTCCCGAGGTGGAACTTGGGAAGGCCCACTAAGCGACCGCGGTAGGAAATAAACGCATCCGACCACGAGGGTCCTTCCGGGCGGAAGAGGTGAAATGTCGAAAGAAGAAGCGAGGGGGTGGGAGGATCCCGAAACCCTCGCACGGTGGGAAAAGACGGTGAGGAGGAGAGCGGAGTTTGGCACAGATTGATGAGCTCGATGCGCAATGGAGAGGACCTTCGCAAGAACTTCGCTCTTCGGGTCCGCAAGTCGAAGAGGGCATCGTGCTCGCGTCATGAACAATCTCGCCGATCCTTGGGGTGCGGCTCGGTCTCGTTGCGGCGCCGCCATGCTGACAGGTCTAGCACCCCGGGGACTCGAGCTCCCTCATCCTCGAGTCCGACAGGGTGCTCCTTCCTAACTTGGTCATGGCGGTTGTGGCTGGTTTGGTCGAGGGAGCGGCAGAAGAGGACTTTGCTCGGGCGAGAGGACTTGGAAAACGAAGGGCGTAAGAGCGAGAGCTTTTGGTGAAGATGTGGCGCTGGGTTTGTAAACCGCGACTCGATAAAATCCAGTCCGTGGCGCCTCAAAAGGCGTGCCAACCGATATGACGGGCGAAATTAGGGCTTGGAGCCGAGACGCCGCCAGGTGCCCGCCAACCGTTCGCATCCGTACCAACATCGAGAAGTCCGAAGGTCGCCAGGTGTCGAGGCCAAAGGACTTGCCTTGTGGTCTCCGCCCGACCTCGATCAAGGAGTCAAGACCTGTGAAGGTTTTTTTTCCGTCTCGAGAATGAGGCTCGAGGTCGTCCTGAGGATTCCCTCCGACCTAGAGCCTCGGGGCTAGCCAGACGAGGGTCGGGTACTCCTTGACCGCCGGCCGTGACGGTCGTGGATCCCTAAGCTCGGAAGGCCCGACGCGACACAGATACGTCTTGGCGCTCGATCTAGAGCGTGGACCGGCTTCGACCCCTTCGCCTCGACCTCGGGTGGGATCTGTTCAAGCCTTGGTCATACAGGGATTTCGGATCTGGCGTTTGTGTGAGTTACGTGAGAGCGGGTCGTGGGGATGACTCGAGTCGCGACAAGTCCGCAGGGTTCTTGTCGCGACCCTCAAGAAGCGCGAAGGCCCCTTCCTGAGGATCGCTCCCGGCCGTTGCGTGCGGAGGGAGTATAAAGACCAAGGACGCATGAGCTCCAGGACGGGCACAACGCAGCACACACACCACAGCTCGAGCTAGGAATCACATACTGTCTTAAGTTGTAAACATAGCTCTGTACACCCATATAACGAGAATCACCGCCGCAAGGCGACTGGAGTAGAGCTATTACCTTCACAGGGGCTCGAACCAGTATAAACCCTCGTCTCGTGCTCATTTTTTCGTCTTGCTCCGACCATCACCGAGTTCGATATTCTTCCTTCGTTCGAGCAAAACGCAGCTCGGGTCCCATAATACTCTGACCCCTACCTCATTTCTTGCGGTTGGCGATCCCGATCGTCGACAAATATTTTAGTAAACGTATGTTGATATGTTTTTTGTTGAAACTGAAGCAATCTTTAATAGTTTGATAAAAATGATTACGGTAGTGAAGCCTTTCTACAAGTGAGAAAGATTTTAAAGTTAATTACTTTTTGGTTATGGTTGATATGACAAACAGTTCATAGAAAAACAAATTTGAAGAACTCCAAGTATTCAATAGCATATTTGGGCCTTTTCTGAGCTCAACAATTTTGAAGTCATTGGATCATATTGAACTTAAAGATTATTGTACTAAACTGGCAAAAACTTTCTCTGTTGATGATTCATCTGATTTTGAGTTAAATAATCTAATTTATGAGTTAAGAATACTGCAAATGACTTTGCCAGATAGACTAATGTTTGCTATGGAGATTTTTGAGTTTGTTAGGTGTAACATCCCAAAATTTGGGTTTTCAAAAATTTATATTTAAATTAGCTTTCAAAAAATTTTACATCGATCTTATTTGATTAAAGAAGCTTAATTTAGAATTTTCTAAATCTAAAACAATTTAATGTGCCTTTTGTGTGCATCAAATATTTAAAATTAAGTTTTTACAGTGTTCTTTGTGTCTCAGGATTCTCCCAAATTTGAGATTTGCTAAAAATTAATTAAAATTATTAATTTAAACATTTGGATGTTAATTGGATTTTTATTAGATTTTTAATTTGAATTATTAATTGTTCGGGCAATTCTATATCCAAATTCCATTTCAAACCTTTCCTTTGAAATTCTATTTAACTTCATATTATTCTTCAAAATTTGGATTTTTCTCGGTGTTCTAATTAACCTGGCATCCATATCCTTCCGAAATTGGAGTTCAATCCTTTTCCGTCTGCAAAGCCAAAATTTCAAATTCCGGTCCTTATTCGAAATTTCACCCGAGTTCCAAAATACTCCAACAATCTCAAAACCCATTGCATTAGGTTCCAAATATTCTATATTATTTTTTAGAATTGTTCCAAGATTTATAGAATCTCTCTGGTATTTTATCTCTCGCGCTTCCATCAAATCTATTATTCTCATCCTGAAATTATCTAAATTCCAAAATTCGTCCAAAATCAGCGAAACCAATTTTATTGGGTTCCATTTTATCCTTTAGGATTTTTAGGATCTTTTTCGGTATTTTTGGAGTTGTTATCTATTTTATCTCGTGTGCTTTTGATTTAGCACTATTCATCGTCTTCAACCTCCAACCATCCCATGAATAAAATTATCCATGTCTAGCCTCATATTCAAATGCTCATATCTTTGCAATTCTCAACAAAATCAAGTTAGGTTAGTTGCAAAATGACCGTGTCATCAATGAGCGTGCCAACAATTCCCCTGCAATTATCCCCTCTGAAATTAAGTGAAACGGTCGCTGCAATCAATTCTTTGCCGTTTCTTGTTTAAGCCACAACTCTTCCGTTTCTCCTTCCCTCAATGTGTGTGACCACCCAGAATATGCGTCTCAGACTCTCCAACACGGTGCTCACCCTTGCCCTTCATTTCCAGAATAGTTGCCCTTCCAAAAACCGAAGTCTTTTCATCTCCCGAGTGCCCCACGTTGGCGGTTTTGGCATCGCGTTCCTCGCCGGCTGGGTGAGTTTTTCTGAGATCCAACCATGTTACCTCGTGCCCCATGGTACCATCTGTCTCCCCTCCAAATTTGATGCAGTTTCATCCGCGGAATCAAAAGTTATGGCCGTTCCAATCTCAAATCTTGTTTCTGCTCGTTCTCCTTTATTTTTGTGAATTTGATCGTGAATCTTTTTCTGTAGACCCATCTGGATGTCCTCTACGCGGTGCTCATTCTAACTCAAGGTTTTACCTACGGGATTTGTGCAGAAAAATCAATCGTCCCCGATCAGACTGCATTCCAACAGCAGAAAACTTCGTCGTGCGTTCCCTGTTGATCCAGAAGGTAAAACTCAGATCCATTCATGTCATATTACGCCAAATGATCCCAGATAGCTCTCTATAAAATTTGGTTAGGTTTCATCTATTATTTTAATAGTTATGATCGTTTGATCTATTGGCTCTGGTAGCCGTTCGTCGACAGATTGTGACCTGTCCGTTGGGTTGCCACCAAATCCGGCTATACCTTTGAGTTTGTGTCACCGCATTCTACATGGTGCTCACTTTCCCTTTGCTGTTCCGTCCTCCGAAAATTTTAATATTCGTTACCGTCGCCTTTTTGCCACCGCCGTGCGTCGTCTTATGCCGCCAACCATTTTGGTTTGTCGTGGCCATGTCATTGTGTCCAGTAGATCATTGTCCCCTGTTTTGCCCATCGGAGAAGTTCATTTGATCCCCGGTTGCCGTCAAAGCCATATTCTAGTATCTACCCGTCGTCTTTTGGCCTAATTCTTCGTATCGGTGCGCGTTTCGGTTCGCCATACTTGGTAACCTTTAATCGCAGAGCAAACCCTACCGTTCTACCCTATATCAAGTGTATCCATCCTTGAATCGTTTCGCTCAAACCCAGACTTAACCTTTGGTCCAATTTATCGTTGCGTCACGATATGTGTACCCCACAGATCTCAAATCAAATTTGAGCTATGTCATGACCTCGCTGCCCTATCTTTCAACCGATGGTTGCCACCTTGTAATCTTATATGTGTTCTGTTAACGCTTCACCTTCACCGTTAACGTTCCATCGTTAACGTTCCGCCGTTAACGTTTCGCCGTTAATGTTCCATCGTTAACATTCCGCTGTTAACATTTCGTCGTTAACGTCCCGCCGTTAACGTTTTGCTCTCATCACATGTGTGCATGCAAGTAAAGACCCTAGTGCAATGTCATCATCTTTTCTATCGCCTTGATGTGATCTAGCCCTATCACATTGAGTTTAGCCCCATCTTCTTATCATCGCCATCTTGTCATCATCAAGCCTTTTCATCGATATATGACTGAACCCCATATCGAATCGCAGTGGATGTCGACCCCACTTGTTCTTGTCTTATCTTTGAAAATCTAATCTGCCATTGATTGGGAAATCATTCATGGACTTGGTTGTTAGACCATTGGCCATGTGTCATATCCTTGTGCCATATCTAATCTATCAGCCTATCTTTCTTTTGTTTGGTTGTGTATCTACTTAGTCAACACTGTGCCTGAGTCTAGTTCATCGTGAACCAAATCATTCTCGTGGACCCGGTCTATAGATCAAGAGCCCATATGTCAGTGTCTATCCATTTGAGTTAATAAATCTCTTGAAATGTTACCGGAACATACTCGCATTCTTCCCTAATTATCAACAAACCTTCTCGATAAATCTTCTGAAAGCCTGTTCTCTTTCATCCGATCTTCGATCAAATCTAAGTTCCTAAATTCAATCCCTTCCGTTCAGTACCAATCTAATATTAAACTGGAGTTCATTTGAATTGCTTTTGAGTTTTGTTGTATTTGTGCTTCTTTGTCGTTAGACGTGTCGTCCAGAAATTACCCAAAGTAGCTGAAGAACGAGGAAGTCGAAGCATTCGATTGAAGAGCCAAAGGTTGAGGAAGTCGAAGATCAATTAAAAAGAGTAAAGAGCAGTTTATAGCAAGTGCCAGGCAAGTTGTGCTTTGATCATATTGCTCCTAGTTTTACAAATTTACTTTGATTCAAATTATTGCATGCTAGTTCAACATTAAAATGATTTAAATTAATTTGGGATTAGTTATTCAATCCAATTGTTAATATCACCTTGCCATGATTGTTTGTATGCTATAATTCATTTGTCACCCTAAGATGGTTGATTATTAGTTGGTTGTTATTACTTGGCAACGTGAGTTGGTTAGACCGTGTATAATTGCTTAGCTATGCCACGCAACTCATGTCTTTTAAAAATAAAAGGTTAATACTGATCAATGAATTATGAAATGTATTTGTGAAATGGTGTGACGTGTTGCCACATGATGATGTTGATATGTGGAACTAGTGTGGTTCTACATGGATGTTAAGTTATTGTTGGCATGTGTTGCTCAGTAATCAACCGGGGTGGTAAAGGATTTAGACTGGGGCAAGTGGCTTTATGCCAAGTGGGCCATTGTGGCATTTGGGAGGGTTGAGTGTTGTAAGGGCTGTGTGCCAATTTTGAGAGAAGGATGTCTTGCCTTGGTCAGTTAAGGACTTCACCTTGCAAGCCTTTGACCTAAGTCACTCAACAACCACATATCTGAATGGGAAACCTAGTTTAGTAGGATTCTGATACCTCACCTTTGATACCTCGGGGTGGCAGTTACACGGGGGTAACTATATAGGGGAGCGTGCCTGTGCTACGGCTTGGTACCCTATCTAATGGTGTTCGTCTGTCCTATACTTCGGCTCAGTGTGAGGGAAGTGATAATGAAGGCAACCCGGAAAGGTTCCTAGGTTGAGCTAGAAGTTTCTGAAAGGCTTTGTTATGATCGCTCATTCGTATACTCTTGTACGGCGATTCATGGCTGACATGGTGAGTTGATTGTATCTTGTGGGTAAAGTGTACAACCTCTGCAGAGTGTAAAAACTATTCGAATAGCCGAGTCCACGGAATTGGACAAAGCTCAAGAATTACAGTCAAGGGTTAGATTTTGATAAAAATGAGGTTGGGAATGTGGACAATGTGAGATGAAAATTGGTTAAGGAAGAGAAATGCTTTACTTGAGAATGATTACGAAATTTATTATGGGTATTACTTGTTTCTTGCTTCAATCTATTTATGATATTCATTTGGAAATCTTTGTTTTATGCAAAATAGCCAATTCAGCCATTTAATTGGAATAAGTTGTGCATATAGTTATTTAGACTTGCATTACGTGCACAACTTGTTGAGTACGGTTGTGTACTCACCCTTGCTATAACAAAACATCACCAGTTGAGGAGAAGTCTTTGTCTTCGAAGGAGGAGAAGTTCTGCAAGAAAGCGAATATCTAGGAGTTGAACCTTGATAGATGTCTGTGGTATCTTGATGGGATTCATCGACGTTCTTCGTTCCGCTGCTGTTCGTTTTACTCTGAGTTGAAGCCATCTAGGCTTCACAATTGTAAGTTGACCTTAAGGTTGTTCAACATGTTATATTAAAAGATGAATTCTTTATTTATTATTCCATTGTGTATGATTGTGATATTCATCTTTGTTAACTGTGGGCACTAGCTACTGATCCTGGGACTAGTGCTGAAAACACAGAAGGTTTCCGGATTGCGAATTCGGGTCCCGACATTAGGAAAGTGGATTGTTATGCTAATATTTCTGTTGCTTATCGGATCTTATTTACTTTGCTTTGAATCGTGGCATCGGTGAAAGAAACTTTTCAAAGTTGAAATTATTGAATAACTATTTGAGGTCTACAATGTCTCAAGTTAAATGGTCTGGCAACTTTATGTATTTTTTTTGAAAATTGGCCAGGAGCTCTGGCAATGCATTACAGAAGAGAGAGGCAACTTTATGTATTGAGAAGAAGTTATTGGATGACATTAATGTTGAGGCCATAATTGATGATTTTGCATCTAGAAATGTTAAAGATATTTCCTAAGACGATCTCTACAAAATGTTTGAGGTAATAATCTCACTTTTGTACTTCCATTTATTTATTGATAACAATTTCTATAATACACTAAATATTATCTTTTTAGTTGATACATAGTAGTATAAAAATATTTTGATACTTATATTAGAGAGGCCTTCGTTTATAATTTCGCCTGGGCCCCTAAAAACTCGGGACCGGCCCGCCACCAGGTCGCCGAGTCCTCCTGCTTCATGCTCCCAGCTGGTCGTCCGCCCAGGTCCTCAAGGTATGCAAGCACCGACTTCCAGTTGGCCCCAGATTTGATCTTTACTTCAAGTGCTAATTCACACGAGATGGTGGAGCTAAGTGCAGCATCTGTTGTATCCATCTAAAATTTTAATTCAAGATAGATGAATGACAACGGGTACATTGTTATTTGTACATAGTCTTTTCTTGATTTTGATCTGTGCCACCCTTCTTTATGCACAAGCTGCTGTGTTGTTTACATCTTCCTGATTAAATTGCCTTTCTCGTACAAAATATGACTAGGTGTTCTAGGATAGCCTAGAAGCTCGGTTATTGGCGATTAGCTGAAATTGCATCCCAGGTTAAGAGCATACAATTTCAGGGAGAGTGCACAAACTGTGTTTTTGTATTTCATACATTCAGGTTTGTCCAATCTTCTCAAACTTGTAGCATTTCTTGATAGTACATACTCCACGAAATTGAAAAAAAAAACAATGAAACAACCTATCTGATTTATTAGAAGCTTAAGGTGTACATAGATTCTGACCTGGAAACCCCTAAGGCACATGACTGCATCCCGAGTTTGGTTTCCATTTGGCATGGTCTGCTACCCCATATATGATGTATATCCAATATAAAAGCCCGATAAAAAGAGAGAATAGTCTGAAGCCAGAAATCCAAGTTAGCCTTGAATTCCCTTCAGGAAAAAAAATCTGTTACAATGCAAGGAGCAAATTCAGTAACAATGTCAGCATTATTTTCTGGACACCTCCAAGCAAATAAAAGAAAGGAAACTCCAGTAACCTGCCAGCAGCTCAATTTCAATTGTGTATTTACAAAGAGATTCGGTCCATCCTATATTCTGCTCACTACCAAGTACGATGTGCATTGAACTTAAAATTTACTATATGCCATGATTAAATATATTTTTGCTTCCTTGTCCTCAATGCATTGGTACAATTAGAATTTATTTACATTGTCACTTGCATTTAAACTCTTGAGTGTTGGTAATTTTTTTGTGGAGAGGGAAGTTTGGAGGCAAGGGTTGGAGGGAATAGGTTGAATGTGATGCTAGCCATATTCAGCAAACTATAGCATGCCCCTTTTGTTAATAGATTCATGTTGTGTTTTTTGAAGTCATGACTCATGAATAGCACGGGCATGAATATACAGTCTGACAGGTTACTGGGATTTACAAATATTTAGAATATTTGTTTTACATTTACTTCTGATTTGCATATACAACACTACATTATTGACATTTTAGCCTTGCTGTTTAATTTTGTTGTTTACTTTTACTTATGCACTAGCTAGATGGACAAAGTTGTTAAGAATCCCATTGCAGTGTGGGACAATTTGGCTAACGAAGCCTTTTGTGAAATATGTGCGCTGAGGTTATTGCTGGAAATAGGCCTACCGAACATTTGAATGCCAAGGGATATAAGAACCTAGCTGAAAATTCCTTGCAAAGATTGGGAGACCTTACAAGAAGAAACAATTTAAAAATAAGTGGGATGGTTTGAAGGCTAAGTTTTCAATATGGAAGGAGTTGAAGCTTGCAGCTATCGGTCTTGGTTGGAATGTTGTGAACGGAATAATTGAGGCAGATAATGATTGGTGGGCTGACAAAAAAAAGGTTACAACCTGATAAAGAATTTCTTTATTACAACGCCACACACTCTTATGCTTATATAACTTATCTAAATTTTTTATGCCTTCCCGAAGTATGCTCATTTCAGGAAGGCACCATTTGAACATGTAGACCATCTTGAAGTTATGTTTCAGGGTGTTAGTGTGACATCTCAATCTTTGGTTATTCCTGGTATACCAACTGAGGTCACAAGAGTGCATGATGTTTTAGATAAAGATGATGGTGATGATGACGATGATGTGGTTGTTTTAGAGGGGGCAAGTAAGGTCATTGAAAAGGGTCCTGCTAAGAGAAAGGGTACTAGTGTTGGTCATAGCCCAAAGAAGGGCAAGAGGAGCCCTATGATGAGGGAAGTGAAGCGTCTAGTGGACCATATGACTAGTAGCAACTCTGTAACATCCCAGAGGTCTGATAATACAGATGATGCGATAATAGAGCACAAGAGGATGGCTGTCAAGTCTGGGGTACAGGAAGGGAGTAATGAGCATTTCATTGCATCAAAGCTCTTCATAAAACCTGAGTATTGAGCGGTGTTTCAGTCTATAGAGACCAATCATGGAAGGGTTGTCTGTAGGGACAGAAATCTTACCCGATTACTCGTATACCCGTGAGTAAAAACCCTAAAAGAGGTGGGTATGTTCATTTTTTATTACCTGCGGGCATATTTATGGGGCCAAACTCTATCCGACGGACAAACGGGTATAGGTATGAGGGAGCTTCACCCGTACCCATTCTGCCCAATTACCCGTCACCTTCTATGAACATATAGGCTAGAACAGGCGCCCAGTTGGTCCCCTGATCCCCAAGTTGTGGTATCTCATTCAGTAATTGTTGAACTTGAGCATCTGTGTGTTATTTGTCTACATGTATTATTTTAATTCTTATTCTCATGTACATCTAAAATTTTGAATCAATGATAATCATTCTTCAATCCATAGAATGTAGCTAATACCCATAATTTTATCAAAAGGATTGTATTAGTACTATAGCTCATTAGCTCCTAGTGCCATTTGGTTGGAAAGATTGTTGATGGTGGTGGGTAAACGGGTATACTCGCGGATATCAGGTACCCACGGGCGGCGGGTATGGGCAAGATTTTTTGCCCGCGACCCTTCACAGGTATACCTGTGGAGGAGATTTTGATTCGCGGGTATGGGTAACTATATTTGTCATAATATTCTAGTACTATGTATGTTTGAATTATATTTGTCATAATATTTAAATGTTTTTTTTCTTTGAATTATGTATGTCATTCTATTATCATATTATTGTCGCTTTGCTACCTTTTGGTTGTCAAGATTTGTAGATGAGTTCATCAAGTGAGAGCTATAGCATATTCAAGAGCACATCAAGTGAGAGTGACTCCGATATTGCTGAACAAGAGAACACAAGGAGGAGAACCCTACAACAGTTGTTTTTCTTGTAGGTATGGATTACTGTGATACATACCTAGAGAAGAGAACAAGGGCACCACCTCAAATGGCTGGGTATCAATGGGTTATGAGTAACTTAGTAATAATAGGGATTGCTATAGAATGTTTCGAATGAATATTCCTACCTTTTATAAGTTGCATGAAACTATCATGAAAAAATATGGTCTAAAATCGACTAGAGTGATGAATTCTATAGAAGCTTTGGCTATGTTCTTATGGACGGTTGGTGCTCCTCAGTCATTTAGTCAAGTGGAGAACTGTTTCAAACATTCCAATGAAATAATATTTAGGAAGTTCAATGAAGTATTGGATTGCTTTCAACTCTTAGCAAAAGACAATATCAAACCAAAAGATCCTCAGTTTAGTACAGTGCACACAAGACTTTTAGATTCTCGTTTTGCACCCCACTTCAATAATTGTATTGGTGCAATAGATGGCATACATATACCTGTTGTTGTTGTAGGATCGAGGATGCGCCTAGAGGAGGGGTGAATAGGCGTTTTACAAAATTAATCGCTCACTAAACAATTCGCTCTAATCAACCCCTATGTCAAAACCTAATCAAAATAAATGCGGAAGTGATAAACTAGGTTTTGACAATTAAAGCCTAAATCAACTAGGCTAACTAGTACACTAACTAAATTGAGTCTCTATACTAGAATTGCTATGTTGAACAAACAACTAATACTAAGCAATTCTAATTACAATCAAGCAATTGAATAAAATACAATAAATGTAAATACTTGAAAGTAAAAGAGACAGACAAACGATGTTTTTCCGTGGTGTTCGGAGACTTGCCGGTCTCCCCTAGTCCACGTTGAGGCAAGCCCAAACCCTTGGACCGGCTCCCACTCGAGCACCCGCCTCGATTCACTAGTCGTGGTTTTTCAGGCTTTCGCGTAGGCTCAACCCGAACCTTCACAAACTTCGCCAGGGCTTCTCACAACCTTGAGAGCTCCCGCACACGACGCCTATGCCGTCTAGGAGTCGGCAACCTCCAAGAGTAACAAGCCGAATCCTCTGTTTGAACTTCACCGAGCATAACACATGCGCTTCCGGTGATCACCTAGTGCAACACATGCACCTAGAACACCCTCAAGTGCAACACATGCACAAGAGCCTCTCAATCCACTTCCTAATTGCAACACATGCAATTAGGGTCACTCTTAGCTCAAGAATCAAATGTGAGTGTACAACACATGCAACACCTCACCCAAACACTCAACCAAGCCAGCAACAACCTACCCAAACCCCCCATGGGGTCTATTTATACCCCACCAAAGAAAACTAGCCGTTGGGGGCTTTTTACTGAAATTCGGGCAGAGAGGCCGGTCATACCGCACCTTGGGCCGGTATGATCGCTCCTCACAAGCCAACGGCTAGAAAACTAGCCGTTGCTCGAAAACCCGGTCATACCGCGCCCATGGCCGGTATGACCGCTTATTATGGCTTGATATGACCGCTCGGGGGTGCGGTCATACCGCCCAACCTCAGCACCAAAACAACCTTCTCTGGAGAAAACACACCGCACGGGGGCTGGTATTACCGGCGCAGTATATGACCGCTTCGGGTGCGGTCATCCCCACTGATTCAACTCCGGTTTTTCAAGCAAACTTTTCTCCAAAGATCCAAACATTATTCCTTGAGCCATTAGATGATCAGCATGATCATACACTCGTTAAAACACATTTGCACCAATTTAACCCATGCTCAAGAATTTCAGCAAATTGAAAACACATTTCGCAACCAACTCAAGATCTATTTGCAAAAACGTATTAAGCAAATCAAACTCGAGTTTATGAGATTAATCCCCCTAGCCATGTGAAGGTCAACACGAGACCCAGTCAACTTGCCAATACCCGTTGCAAGCCCTACTCACATGCTCTCGGGATTCCGGACTCATAAACCTTAGTTTATTCACACAACGAACTTGCAAATAACTCAATAAACATATTTCATGCTTGAGCACTACTCTTTGCAACACATGCAAAAGTCTAGCTCCAAGCAACACCAAATCAAGGTGCATGAACTCTCTAATTGCAACACATGCAATTCTCTAGTTCCATGCAACCACATTAAAACCAAATCAAACGTATGAGCTCTCTACTTGCAACACATGCAAGCCTCTAGCTCCATACATACCACATAAATACCAAATCGTGCTTGAGCTCTCTCCTTTTGCAACACATGCAAAACTTAGCTTCAAGCAACCACATGTTTTAGAAAGATTGTTTTGAATGAAAACAAAACATGAAACTTCAACATTTACAACACATGCAAAAGTGAACTTTATGCAAAAGCCAACGCATATTGCTTATCCTATTTGCAACGCATGCAAATCAAAGCTTTATGCGAAAACCAATATGCATATACTTTTCTTCTTTGCAACACATGCAAATCCGAGCATAATGCAACAACAACCAAGTCATAAGCTTAACCCATTCGCAACACATGTCAAATGGTTAGTTCTTATGCAAAAACCAAATCCAAATAATTTGAGCTCGAGTGAACGCGGGATTGAGATCATCAACACATGATGAAGCTCAAACTAGGACTCCACCCCTCTTAATAGTACGGCGATAAAAACTAGACTCAAAGACTAAAAGGTCCTTAGCCTATCTAGTTATACCTTCGCACAGCTTATCAAGCAATCCCTTTGGGGTCTTTATGATCTTCATTCATCGCTCCCGGGATCATCACTCGACTCTTCTTTATCTTCGGGATCTTCTCTTTACGCCCATCACCTCATGATATCGTCCTTGTCCCGTTCTCAATTATCCTTGGACTTAACCTAGCTCAATCACAACTCATGAAAATAGTTAGTCCAAGATGCATGGTTGTCTCAATTATCTCTTGCACTCCATTAACACATAATGGATGCCTTTAGGTCAATTGAGCACAACCCAAATCAAATTAAATGATGTAAATGTGTCTTAAGTACAATAATGCAACGCATGCTTTATTATACTTAAGAGCTATTCATTTGTCCTTAATTAATCAAGGAACACCATCAACATATGATGAAATGTTCTTTAATGATTAACAAGACAAATGAACTCAATTTAAATTTTATTTAAATTGATATGAGTATATATATTAACTACATAAGTTTTCATATACTCATGTTAATGAAAGGTAATGATCCATTATGTGTAGGCTATATGGAAATGATCATTACTTTAAGTTATCAACTATAGAATAAACCCCACATGTATATGTGCATAGATATAATTGACTTGGATATAATATGCACATATTCAATTTGATCACATTGGAGTATATCCTATATTACCATGAGTATACTATGACTAGGCAATTCAAATATATACTCAAGAATTTAGTTTCTTTGTCTTGATTCTTATATGTGTCAATAAAGAATAGATCAATACAATGAAACTTTCAAGTTAAATTACAAACTCCCCCTAAGTATGTGCATCCATGTAATATATGGGTTGGGAAACATGATGCACGTTTTGTGATTAATATAATGGGGACATTTATACTTTAACTTGAATCCAAAGTATGCAATTAATACTAGAAAGAATACGCATACATATCTTGGGTTTTTCATTTTTCATCCAAATATGAGACTGCTACATATATGCTCAATAAAACGTGTTAGTCTCATAAAGATTAGGTTTGTCATTAAACACAGATTAAACAATGATTAACATCAATCACCAAAACCAAAGGCGCTTGAACTTACAGTTGTCCCTAAGGCGGACGAAGTTATCCACATTGGTCGCCATGGTTATGCTACTCAGAATGTAATGGTTGTTTGTGACTTCGACATGAGATTCACATTTGTTGTAGCTGGATGGCCTGGAGGAGTACATGATTCTCGCATATTCAACGATACACTGTCTAAGTATTCAGATCGGTTCCCACATCCACTTGGAGGTAATTATATCAAAATTTTCCTATTATGTCATTAAATGTTTAACACAATATGTGTTTTGTACAGGAAAATATTATCTTGTCGACGCATGATACCCTAATCGAAAGGGATATCTTGCTATATACAAAAGCCAAAAGTATCATGTTCCAGAGTGGCAACGGGGTCGAGGACCAAGAGGGAAGAAGGGGTGGTTCAATTTTTGTCACTCTTCTCTTCATAATGTGATTGAACGAGCTTCGGAGTGTTGAAGATGAAATGGCGAATATTGTTGAAACTAACAAGTTTTAAAGTGAAGAGACAGAAGAAGATCATAATAGCATGTATGGCACTACATAACTTTATTCGGGAAAGTGTTATACATGATCGTCTATTCTGGAGGTTTGATGAGGATGAGGACTATATGCTAACGGTTGCTCAAGAAGCATCATCTGCAACGGTTAGTGAAAACAATATGTCAGTGGATGATAGGAACATGGGTACTCTTCGTGATTTCATTGCTAACTCCTTGATGACTACTAGAGAATAGGAATGTGTTTTGTTATGTGATAGTGGATATTGCACCTTTCGTAGCTAGCGATAGAGATTACGAATATGTTTTCTATGTGATAGTGAATATCACACCTTTTGTGGCTATTGCTCAATTTTCCATCACTTAATTGGTACAATAGTGTTTGCGTTCTGATTGGACTACTAGAATTTATGCATATATGGAGGAAATTGATGGTCTCGTATGTTGTCATGTACTTGCATCAAACAAGATAAGCAAAATGTTGATGAATAAAAATAAGCAAAATATATGTAATATTGTGAAAAAATAAAATATAACTAATGGTCAGTTATTTATCACTTAATATTTTCGCAAATATAATCCAAAAGATCAATATTTAAGTTAAATCACTTAATATGTGGCTATTACCTCGCTGCCACATGTACACCATGCAAGCGCCGCAATCACCTCCACCGCATGTACCATGGAGCAACCCAAGCCCAAGCCCTTGATCGGATCTAGTGTGCAGAGGATGATCTTGTTAGCCTGACGAGTGGACCCGAGATGTCAGGCCCATCGCATATGACATGGCTTAAAAGCATGGTTTCGTGAAAGATTATACAAGTGTGATTTGATGATAGTTTTGTTCAAGGCAGTGCAAAAATTCGGAAGAGTAGAGTAAAAGGAGACGTGCTGTAATTTGAGGTTCACCGAGCCAGCTGAGCACGGCGTTGTACCGTATTGTGTTTGGTATATATGAATTTGGTCAGAGGTAATGCCACTATATATCAAGTAAAAACTGTTCCATGCATGCTCAAGAGCAGGGGATCACCCTTCAAGCATATGATGTCAATAATCTCAAAATGCTCACATCTAAATTATCTTTCTTTTGGCTCAGCAGTCAGCAACAGTTATTTCAAATTCATGTCCACGATACTATGGCATCAAAAAGACAAGATTACAGAACAGGAATGTCTTGTTCTGTCCAACTGAACCGGAATGAATCGAAGTATATTCAAAGAGGACAGTGATATTTGCCTGCGATGTCAAGTAATTGAGCGACCCACTGACATTTCAACTGTATTCAAACCTGAAAATTTCAGGTGCCTCAAGTTGGAGCTAGTTCCAGTGGTTGATAACAATCTGGTCAGAGGTTATGCCATTATCAAGCAAAAAATCTTCCACACTACAGAGCAGGTGATCATCCTCTGAGCATATGATTTCAGCAATCTCAAGGTGTTTACATGTGAATGATCTTTCTTCTAGCTCACCAATGATTCTTGCAGATGTAGTAGCCAAATAACGCTATCGCCATAGAAACAGACAAGTTTTTTCTCGATGGCACATGAATAAACATTCAACAAAGGAATTCAAGGAACAATATACATGTGGAGAGAAACATGTACCTGTGCGAGTTTCAGAGTTAGCTTCTTCAGACTAGGTGAGTTCTGAAGGAAGATTATCAATACATAGAAGTCTGCATGCAGAAACCATTCACCAAGATTCAGGTTTATAAGATTGCTGAATTTCGGACACCATCGATAATTCTTTTCCACCTTCAGCTGCACAAGGTTCAAAGGATTAGGACACGAAACAAAACCAATGCCATATTCTAGAAATTGTTTTACTGGATTCAGGCACATGCTAAATCCATACTAACATAATGACATAAAATCCATACAATATTCTAGGAAAAAAACTTTCAGGTTGACCAAAATACCTTAGTGCAATGCTCGGGTTGTTGAGGTTGTCAGCTCGGCCATGCTTTACTCCGCAACCCCGACGTTGGAGGATACACAGGAGAGCGCTGCATATGTTTCACTAATTAGAAGTAACAACAAACCAGCTCAATTAGATGTCCATGCCGGAATACGACAACAGGCAAACCACAACAACAAGAACTCGAAGTGCCATAGTCCATACATTATTCCATGATTTTGACTACAAGGAAGATGAACATCTGGTTGCGCTCTATTGAAGAAACAATCATTTCTTTCTTTCCAGACATTCCAGATGTCAGTAGAGTAGACAATGGACACTTGACAGCATCAGTCATCCTGTTAAACACTTATGTTTTGACTTATGGTATGTAATGACCCCTCTACTTTAAACGCTTAATTGTGAAGGTCAAGACTAAACGCCAGGCTTAGGTTCATTTTTCGGTATTGATTAACATCTGAAGAAGAACAGATATATTCTAAGACAAGAGAAGGAGAAATCATGTACAGTCATGTCAAATCAAGAAGCATACCTTTGCTCCGGTATAACAGAATTCCAAACATGTAACACCAGAAAGGCTCCTGAGAAGCTGTTGGATATCATCAACATGAAAATGAATGATCAAGTGAGTAAGTGTAACCGATGCTATCACTAGTGATGCCATGTTCTTTAGTGAGGGTACTCTTCCATAAAGACTGAAGAAGCGCAGAGAAATGAGGCTTGGAATAGAAATAGATGACGGGTGATCAAATGAGAACCGAGAATCATCATCGATGTTCAAAACCTTGAGCGTCGGGGAGGAAATCTCATTGTCCATAATGGTGCAGTCAGATAGAAAGAGATCTTCCAATGATGGGCAACCCGTTTGGAGCTGGCCAAAGAAACCCGGGATCAGATCAGCACTTGTAAGCCGCAGTCTTTTCAAGTACTTTGTAGTGAACAGCGA
The DNA here is from genome assembly GCA_036346375.1 of Guadua angustifolia. Taxonomy (NCBI): domain Eukaryota; kingdom Viridiplantae; phylum Streptophyta; class Magnoliopsida; order Poales; family Poaceae; genus Guadua; species Guadua angustifolia. Next base: position 61,775,065 of record CM070503.1, on the reverse strand, counting down.
AGAATCGAGCTTTAACTGTTCCAGCCCATTGACAACCTCGACAACCCGAGCATTGCACTGTAAAGCATGGCCGATCCATAGATTCGCATCTGCTGAGCCAATGTCGGGGTTGCGGAGCCGGAACTCCTCCAGTGCGACGGGGTTACGGAGCATCAGGAAACGGTTGACGAACTTCTTGAACAACACCTCGACCTGCAAGTAGGTGTCAGCTATGTCTTCAAACTCCTCGTACGAGGCGTTGACGCGGGGCATGGACCGCCAGAGGTGGCGCCACCGCCGCGACAGCACGCACGTCTGCACGGCGTGTTGCGCGCTCAGGTGGGACATGACGCGGAGGAGGAGGTCGTCGGGGAGGGCGCCGATCCCGGCGACGCGCGCCGGGGACTTGCGCTGGTTGTCGGAGGTCTCCGCCATGGGGTCAGGGCTCGGTGGCATTTGGTCGAACAGGCCGTGTGCCAAGAAGCTGCATCAAGGAGAGAGGTAGAATCGGATCAGATTATCAGAGAGCCATGAATCGCGCAGATGAGACGAAGAGGAACGCACAGCAAGAAAATTTCCGGATAAAAAAGTTTAGGAATGGAGGAGAAAATTTGGCAATCGAAGAAGAGAGGGAGCGTGAGCGCATACCACCTCGCCTTGACTTCTGCGTGCGTGCGTGCGTGCGCGTGTCTGCAGCCTGAGGTTAAAACTGCAACGAAAGTCCCCTCCAGCAAATTATATTTTGTTTGCAAATTTCAATGATTCAATCCATTTAGTTTTGAATAAAGACTTTAGTTTGGCAGTATATTATCAGCCTGAGGTTGGCCTCTAAAAACAGCAGCAAGTAGAAGGAAGATGCCCCCCATCGCTCCAGTCCGTCACCCCCACCCATCCCCTCCCCTCCCTCCACAAATCCAGCCCGAATCATGTCCAATCCCACAGCAAATCAGCCTCTCCACCCACGGATCCAGTTCCCCCGCATCCAGATCTACAGTCGCCGGGACAAATATCGTCCCATTTTTCGCAAGAAGAGCAAGGTCAGAACAAGCCAGGTCCGAATGGAGACGGGACGGTTTTGAAGGAGAAGCCGGTGGAAGCCCTGCAACAGCTGGTCAAGGCGCGGAACCGGGACCAAGATCGAGGCGCGGACCACCCCAAGCGTTTCCCCTCTGGAAGTTCGCCGGATCCGGGAGATAATAGGGCGCTTCGACAGATCTTGACAATAGAGGAAGGAAAGTCGGGTCAGCGTAATGTTCATCAGATTCAACAGAGAGACATTGAAGTCCGTAGAGAAGGGCAGCATTCATGGGCTGAGGCTGAAGGGAAGATCCTCAGATCTAGGCTCTCAGCCTCTCACAAAGAGAAATGGATTCAAGTCGATGAGTGTGAAGTTCGCCATCCACACCAGACTCAGCGCCATCCCAGAGAACATTGGTCAGAGGCTCAACAGGCATTGATGAAGCACCAAAATTTTCATGAAGAAGAAGGCCGAAATCAAAGAGTGCAACCTCAGAACCAGAGGGCATTCATTTCTGCGGTTCCAAATGAAGAAACAGATGGATGGACTAGGGTCAAGCCGCAGCATTGGTGGCGTAAAGGTCTGAATCATAAATTATCACAAGGCTTCTCGGAACAACCTTTTTACCGTCTCAGTGGCTCTGAGTTCTTCAAGCAGAAATTGAAAGGGAGATGCTTTAATTGCCTGGCCCCGGATCATATTGCTGGATTCTGCAAGGCCCCTGTCAAGTGCTGGCGATGCTTTCACTCTGGACATAGAGCTGTTCAATGCAGAAGAAGCAGCTTCCACACGCAAGCTTCTACTAGCCGGAGAGCTGCATACTATACAAATTACTCCCCTGTGCTTCCAGCCCCCCCCACCCGAGTTTCTCATACTCAACACCCCTCAGAGAACCGCCCAAAGAGCATACCAAGTGATACCTCCAAATCATACTGTCAAGCTGTTAGTGAGGGCCACGGCATGGAGGCACGATACCCAGGCGATCCAAGGGCTAGGCCGGCTAGGGCATACTGTGCCATTTCGGCTACTGGTGCCATCAAGCGTCGGCGTGATGAGCTCATCGACCGGGCGGCGGTCTGCTGGTTTGATGGGAATAGCCATGAAGTGGAGACCTTCAAGGTGGGCGACCTGCTCCGAGACCGTTTCAACCTTGGCCATGGTGATTTCCAACTGGTCAAGCATTTCCCGGAACAGTTCCTAGTCATTTTCTCAGAATCGGCAATAAGAAGAAGAGTGGTCGGTGCTTTGTGGTCCCACTAGTGGCCATGTCTTCAACCCGCGACTGGTGCGAACAGCGCTTCTGTGACGAACACTAACTTTGAGTTTCATGTGAAAGTGCGGGTGGAAGGCATTCCAATACACTGCTGGTCGGAAGATGTTGCGGCAAGAGCTTTGGGAAGTTCTGCGCGATTACACTATGTGCGAGGCGCATCGGTAGCGAGGAGAGAACTAGATCCTTTGATCTTTGGGCATGGTGCTCAGATCCATGTAAGATTCCAAAGGAAGTCACACTTACTGTTATGGAGCCAGATAGGGAGCTACCACCCATCAGTGTTCCACTTCCTCAAGTAGCAATTCACTACGACGAGCCAACAGATTTGAAACGTGGACAAGTCTTCAACCTCCGCAATCACTTGGAGATTGTAGAGGATCTTTCCTTCCTCGGGCGTGCGGGTTTGGGAACTGCCGAATCGCAAACACCGCCGGGAATTTGTTTGGTCCTCTGAGCCGGATGAGGTGGGGAGAGAAGGACGGAGTCACACAAGGCGGAAGGGCGTGGAAGAGAGCCGCCGTCGCCATGATGACCACGATGGCGATGACCGAACTGACGGCGACCCGCGCCGCCGCGCCCGCGGACACATGACCCTATCCACGTGGAGTGCGAGACTCTCGTCTGAGGTGGAGTTGAAAGGCGCCACAGCGCATCTTAAGCCTTGGCCGGTGGATCATCATCTAGGCGCTCTGAGCTAGACTACTGCAAACCCCAGAAGGATGATGCGGCGCCCAAAACCGGTGGCTTAACAAAGAAGAATGCCCATGACAAAGACAAGAGAAAGGTTTCATTTGCCGATCCGGTTGTATCTTCTCCGAAGAATTTCCAGGGAGGAGCCACAGAAGACACCAGCAGAATGGACAGCAGATTGAAGGAGTCACCTTCGGCCACCTGTGCTCAACTGGGGCTGCAGGTATGTCAAATCCCCGGTGCATTCAATATTCCTCTACATGCTCTGAATATTGAAAAAGTTGATTCCGTGGCCAATTCAAAATATTACATTGCAAGTAGAAGCGATGAGAGGAAAATAATGAGTCTAGCCCTCCCTCTTTAAATACAAATTTGAGTGCTTTTGCATACCAGTCTTCAAACACAAAGCCTAGTGAGGTTGCACCAGAAAAAAATGACAAGCCAACTCCTGAGGACACCAGAATAAGTGAGCATGAAACAATGGTACAAACAGTAACATCACCTGTCGGGACACCTGAAATACTAACTCTTCTTCAACCTACCGTTGAAACTGTTACCCCATCATGCACACCCCACAGTTTATCACCACAAGTCTCGGCAGTCACCATACCTCAATACCTTCCGGAAATATCACAAGAATTACCTGACAGGCCACAAACTCCAGCCTTTGCAACACCACCACCTACCATAGTACAAACAACCTTGTACAACCCATCACCAGCTGAAGAGCCACCACAAACCATAACAGTTGACCACCGGACTGAAACACCGCTTGAGCTGGCCCATCCGTCCACAGAACATAATGCAATGAGTGATCAACACAATTTAGAAGATTTCATCAATGACATTTCAATCAATCCGGAAAGCCCCCTCATCCTAACGCCTCCCTGCCTCAATAACACTGAACCCTGCCAAGCTGAAAATCAGGGCTTAAATCGCAAAGCAAAAGCAGTTCCCCAAAGAAAAAGCGCCAGACTAGCAAAAAAAGCAAAAACAAGACTAGGAAGTAATAAGGGCTCAATTCAATTAGCGCAGGAGCTTTTAGCATCAAAGTTAAAAGATCTGTCCCCTCCATCACAAGACAAATCATTTACATGAAGATATTTTGAGCGGTTTTATAAACACTTGAAAGGCCGTTGACCAAAGAAAAGGTAGAAGCCATCACAGGTTAGTCAACAAGGGCATTCTCAGGAAAGGAAACAAGAAAAAGCTCACTGGGGGGAATCCGATGGCGATCGGCGGGATCGAAATCAAGCCGAGTAGCGGTTTCCTTCGAGATCTGGAGGTTGCTTTTGGTGCCGATGTTCAACTTCAAGTTAAGCGCAATTTTAATTTGGGATGAAATTTCTGGTGATTATTACGTTTCTAGCGCGTCGGTACTGTCTGTTGCTCTACCTTATGTCTGTTTACAGGCCAGTAGGCCCTTGTACCGTATCTACTACTCTATGTTTAAGCTTGGAGTTGGAAGTCGTGGGGCTCCATCATGTTCGCTGGCTGTATACTACTCCCAGAGTGTAATCGAGTCTGGTTCTAGTATGGTTATGTTTAGTCGGGGAGTGGGAACTTGTGTGGAGGTTGCTCGTTTGTTTGGTTCCCAGTTTAGACGGTATGGAGCTAGGTGGGACTCACCCTGTTTTAAGTCTTTGTATTTGAACACTGTCTTAGAGCGCAACTCGGCTGTTCAGTCTGGCGACAGAGCCTGTTCCAAGTATCAGGTTCCTGGCTTCTGGTGGTATCAAATTAGACTGAGAGTCAGAACCTGCAGCATGTATCAAGTTTCGGTTAGCTGGAGATTTCTGGTGGTATTTGTTCAGTCTGGAGTCGGAACTTGGATCATGCATCAGGTTCCAGATTTCTGGTGGTACCATTTAAGTTTGGGAGTCGAAAAGTGTATGGCTGTGTCATGTTTGTTTGATTCCTGTTGTAAAAGCTACCTCCAGTTTGTTCTCGAGTCGTTTCTCATATGCGGAATCAATGATATGGCCCGGTTTATTCTTATTTCATTATCGTATTGGCATCTAGGGTCCGTGCATACAGTGTCATCATCTGCTAATGTCAACACAATGCATTGTACTATCATGGAATGTTAGAGGTCTAAACAATCCAACAAAAAGGGAAAGTACCAAGCGCTTCATTCTATCAACAGGCGCCACTGTGGTGTGTCTGCAGGAAACAAAAATATCTAACTGGACGGCGGGGTTGTTGCATGAAACATTGGGACCGAGATTAGCTAATCAGACGGCCTATATACCTTCCAATGGTTCTGCTGGTGGAATACTGCTTGCGGCCATGGACGATCTTTATGATCTCCAAAACTATAGATCGACCCCCAATACGATCACCGCCACGTTATCTTCTCGATCACGATCGTCACTTTGAGGACATAACCGGTATACGGTCCACAATCAGACGACGATAAAAGAAACTTTCTTACTGAATTAGAATCTTTGAAGGGAACGGTTCTTCCTGCTTGGCTCATAGTTGGAGACTTCAACCTCATCAGACGAGCCAATGAAAAGAACAGAGGCCCGACTAATAGGAGATTGATGCAACGATTCATCCACACTATCAACAGACTCCAGCTCTTAGAACTTGATCTCCATGGACGTCGATTCACATGGACAAATGAACAAGAACAACCCATCATGACAAGAATTGACCGTTTCTTAGCAGCAACAGAATGGCATGAGATCTTCCCAAGTGCGGACCTGTGCGCTATGGCTTCCATGACATCGGACCATTGCCCTCTACTCATGCTAGGAAATACAACATTTGATTTCTTTCGGGGCTTTCGTTTTGAAGCTTGCTGGACCACGATGCCGGGTTTCCAAGAGACGGTGAATCAATCCTGGAGTCAACCAGTTATCACTGCTGACCCGATCTTTAGATTGTATGTTAAAATGAAAAGAACAGCTCATGCTTTAAAAACATGGAGGAGGAAAATCTTTGCGAATTTAGCGCTTCAAGCAAATTGTGTCTGAGATCACGATGACTATGCTTGAAAGTGCGCAAGAAAGGCGACCACTTTCACAAGACGAGTTAGAACTCCGGAAAGTTCTCAAAACTAAACTTCTGGGTCTTGCAGCGATACAAAAATCCAGAGCAAGACAACATTCAAGGCTAACAAAGATCAGACTGGGTGACTCCAACACACGGTTTTTCCACTTGATGGCCAGCTCAAGGAGAAAAAGAAATTTAATTCGAGTGCTACAAAAAGAAGAAAACCTACTGTACGGACAACAAGATAAACTCAACGAAGCTTACCTATATTTCAATAAAGTATTGGGAGAGCACGGAGTAAGAGACAAAGCACTCAATTGGAATACATTGGGCTACACGGGGAGAGATCTAGCAGAACTGGAGATCGAGATCACTGAGGAAGAGGTTATTAACACCATTCAGGAGCTACCCAATCAAAAAGCGCCAGGGCCGGATGGTTATATTGGCCTCTTCTACAAATCGTGTCTTCAAATCATCAAACCTGACCTTATAGAAGCAACAACGGCCTTCTTCAATCTCAATCATCAAAATCTGCACATGTTAAACGAGGCGAACATCGTTCTGATCCCGAAAGTGGAGAAACTTGACCACATTGGACCGCTTCAGCCGATCGGCAATAAATAGCTTCATGAAGATTGTAACCAAAATATTATAAGCAATTTGGCTCCCAAACTTGATGAATTGGTCTCGAGCGCGCAGAACGCTTTCATAAAAAAGAGATGTATCCATGATAACTTCTTATATGTGCAAAGAGTTATCCGTAAACTTCACAGAGACAGGACTCCGGCCCTCTTCATAAAATTAGACATTTCAAAAGCATTCGATACTCTCAACTGGTCCTACATCCTGGAGGTCCTTCAAGCTCTTGGCTTTGGTCATAGATGGCGTCAATGGGTGGCTGCCATTCTCAGGACAGCCTCTTCAAAAGTGTTGATCAGCAGACCGTAGAACGAGGCAATCGAGACATCTGTAGGGGTTACATGAGGCGACCCCTTATCACCCTCCTATTCATCCTAGCAATTGATCCACTTCAACATTTCTTTGGGTGGCGGCAAAACGTGGTGTCTTCAAACTGTGCTACCAGCAATCTGCACGACTTAGATGCTCATTGTATCGATGATGGGAATATTCTTAAATGCGGATCGACGGAATTGATGACCCTAAGCGATGTCGAATATTTTTGGTAGATGTTCGGTCTGAAAATCAATATTTCCAAAAGCGAAATTTTCCCTATCAGATGTCATCAGAGTCTACTGCAAGACTTGCTGGATGTTTTCCCTGGAAAAATTTCAACATTCCCAGGGAAGTATCTTGGTCTCCCCCTGCACACCAGACAGCTAAGGAGAATTGAAATACAACCGTTGATCGACAAAATTGGAAACAGACTGGCGGGTTGGAAAGGCAAACTGCTCTCAAAGGCCGGTAGAGAGACCCTAGTTAAATCAATATTAACATCTCAACCAATTTACCACCTCACGGTCTTCCCTGCTCAAAAGTGGTTAATTAGATGCATTGATAAACTCAGAAGAAGTTTTCTCTGGACAGGAAATCAACCTGACAACTGTAGCGGAGGTCACTGCCTGATCAAATGGCCTGTGACTTGTCTCCCAAAAAGCAAAGGGGGCCTCGGGATCACGGACCTAGATCGTTTCGCTAGGGCTCTTAGACTACGATGGTACGTGGTTAGATGGAGAAACAATGAGCGGAACTGGCGGGTCTTGATATCCCTTGCGACAAGACCGATATTGCTCTTTTCAATGCTTCAACGATAGTCACGATAGGAAACGGCAAACTAGCAGATTTCTGGAGATCAAGCTGGATAGAGGGACAAGCACCGAAAAATATTGCACCGAACCTATTCCAAAGCGCGCGCAGAAAAAACATCTCTGTACATCAGGCATTGTCAAACAGCTACTGGATCCGCTTTTGCACTCCGGTGAACTTAGAAGAAGAAACCAGGGAACTTGTGCTGCTCGTTGAAGCGATCGGACGTATTAATAGAGACGAAACGAGAGAAGATCAGATACTGTGGCGTTGGACCCCTGATGGCCAATACACAACAAAGTCGGCCTATCTGGTGCAATTTCACACTATCCATTGTAAGATGAAGATCTGTCCGATATGGAAGGCAAATGCGGAACCAAAATGTCGTTTCTTCGCATGGACTTTGCTACATAACAAAATTCTAACCGCATACAACATGCTCAAGAAGGGTGTACTGCAATGCCAAGCTGTAGTCTTTACAACGCCTCACTGGAATCAGCATGCCATCTTTGTAAGGACTGTCCTTTCACGAGACAAGTATGGGGACAGGGCTCTGCGATGGGGAAATTTGCCAAGATGGCGAATTTGAACTATGGAGGCTCGGTGTACAATTGGTGGCGGCACCGCGAGCATAATATGACAAAAAGAGCGGAGCGACAATTGGATGGTTTGCTCGTTTATTCAGTGGAATATTTGGCAAGAAAGAAACCAACGCATTTTCAAGGCGGATAGAATGCGGAGCGGTGGTTCTGACGATCATGATGCAGTGCTCACCCGTGATTTTTGTCGATTTTAGAGGGTTTTGCGTGTGTTTGTTATGTGTTCTATTAACTGCAGGTGCATCGATGATCAAAGGCTCTTTGTTTATGTGGTTTTAGATCCTGGTAGTTTTATGTGGTTTGTTACCTTCGACCTTTTAGCCCGATATTCGGTGTTGAGTTGAGTGGTGATTGGTGAGTAGTGAGTTCTTTCGGTTTGAGTTGAGTTGTGAGGTTTTTCCTCCGGTTTTCTCCCTAAAAATCCGAACTTTCTTCTTTCCTTCTTAATATAATTGCAGCATTTCTCGTCTTTGCTCTTTCAAAAAAAGGTTGGCCTCTAGTTTGTAGCCATTTTCATTGCTTTTGAACAAACCGTGGAGTTTTGAAGAAACAAAACTACAGATTAACATTTTTTTTAAAGTGTTAGTGGTTGAAAGCAATTGAAGCAACTTCAAATCATTTTCCAGTAGAGACTTGTGTGTGTCTATATATATATATATATATATATATATATATATATATATATATATATATATAGGAAAATGGTTCTATACTCACAGAGATGCATACTCACCTTCAATATACCGCTTAAATGATATTATTATACCTCTTTATCCTTTTGAGTATACTCTAACACTGATTATAAGATACTCCAAAGTGAGTTCCACAAAAAATTTCATCAAAGTCCACCCTTTATAGCATAATTTGTTTATATATTCTTTTCACATATGTAAAGTGTTTATAGCAAAAAAAATATAGGGCTCCGATGATTTTTTCAACCATATCACATTGGAATATCTTAGAATCATTATTAGAGTATATCGAAAATGATAAAGAAGTATAATACTTTCATTTAAGTGGTATATTGAATGGAGTATATACTCGAAATGCAGAAAGGCTTCTATATATATATATATATATATATATATATATATATATATATATATATATATATATATATATATATATATATATATATGTATGTATGTATGTATGAAAATGATTCCATACTCTTGGGTGTACGTTCTCCCACCTCTAGTATATCGTTTGAATGATATTGTTATACCTCTTTATCCTCTTGAATATACTCTAATACTGATTATAAGATACTCCAAAGTGAATTTCATAAAGAATTTCATTAAAAATCTACCTTTGTAGCATAATTTTTTTATGTATTCCTTTTACAAATGGAAAATGGTATGTAGCAAAAAAAATAAATGTCTCTAATGAAATTTTTTCAGCCATGTCGCATTGGAGTATCTTAGAATTATTATTGGAGTATACCAAAAGTGATAAAGGAGTATAAAGCGTTCATTTAAGTGGTATATTAGAGGTGGGAGTATGTACTCCTGGTAGTACGGAAAAGGCTTCCTGTATATATATGTGTGTGTGTACTTATCTTTAAAGCTGAAGGAATTGGGCCTCAGCCAGCCTAGCCACGTGTCGGGGTTTCTTTGTGAAAAGGCCCTCCGTAAATATTTTAATTACGTTTAGGTCCTCCAGTCGGTTATTTTTAAAAAAGACTCCGAAGTTCTATGTATTCGCGAACGGGTCCTCCACAGGTAATTTTGCAAAAACAAAAAATTACTTCCGGGTCCTTCTATCTGTAATTTTGTAGAAAAGACCCTATGGTTCCGTATATTCACGAATAGGTCCTCCAGTTTTCTTTTTCCAAGAAGAACCAGCGAACCAAATTTCGCATCGAGCGGTGTAGCGTGAGATCCTATCTAGTATTATCTATTAAGCGTGGAAGGGTTGGCGGTCGATGAGGGTCGCCACGTCATGGCGTTCCTAGGCCTGCATTCCTTTCAGCTATTGCGATGTTTCTAGGCCTCTGTCCCTTCCCTTTTTAGCGTTCCCAGGCGTCCGTTTGTTTTATCTATTGCGTCGTTCCCAGGCCTCGGTTCTGTCTTACCTATTGCACCGTTTGGGTTTCGGCCGTATGCCTCAGCTTCGCGTCTAGGTGGCGACCAGGTTCATGCGCCTTTTGGTTTTTCTCGTTCGGTCAGGCTTCGTTGGTATTGTTGGGGAATGCGGTATGCTACGCTAGCACAAATTAAAATTTCTACCGCATAACCAGAAAAGCTACTCGCAAGAAAGGGATCACAGATTGGATTACTACTAGACGTGCAGTTGCGGAATCCTTCGCGCGTTGGTGTAGTGGATCGTCCTCGCCGTGGATCGTCCTCACGTAGATCGTCCTCACGCGGATCGTCCTCACACGAATCGTCCTCGCCGCGGATCGTCCTCGCTGCGATTCGTCCTCACCACGCCAAGATAGCGGCAGCGTCACCACTGGCCCGATCCACACGTCCGGGATGGAGCAGCCGTGCGTCGCGTGCAAGCACCGTGTCGTTCGCAAAGAAGGGCAAGAACGAGGTGGAGGCTAGGGTTACGGGCGTGAACAACAACAACTCGCACGCCCAATTCTTCCCTCTCCTTATATAGCCACGCAGACGAAACCCTAAGCCAGGGCCCATCAGCGCGTTAAGCCCACGAGGTCCATTAATTACGGATCCAATCCGAATTAATGCGTCCCAGCCCGTTAAGTGTGTGACCCTGTAGGTTCATGTACATTTGGACATAGATTCGAAAAACCCTTTTTCCAATCCAATAGTTGGTAGCGGTTCCTTGCAGAGCATGCCAACTCCCAAATGCATATGATCAAATCAGATGGAACCTTTCAAAAGTACTCATGTAATAATCCCTTTGCCAAACTATATGAAGATCGAACTCAAGGCGAGAAGTATGTCATCCTTTGATAGTTCAATCCATCTTCTCATATCCGTGATATATTAATAAGTTGTGATTGACTTCTCAATCACGGCATGGCCATGCACTTCCTTAATCATATCACACGAGTGGCCTAGACATATATCTCCGTAACCGAGTGGCAAATTCCATCTTGATCTGCTCACTTCCTCTTGCATGTTTCATAGTAAACATGAAAGCTACCTTTATAACTATCCCGGTTAGGAAATAGTGTTTGGTGGCCCCAATGTAAACTATTACACATGTAGGGAATGTGACAATCTCAGTCTAAGGATCATACATCCACTATGTATGAGATGCACTGATGACACATAAGAATGTAACATTCTCGCAGTGTCCCATTGCGGGTCTATCTAACCCATGTTCTTCATCATGAGTTCATAATGTATTGATGATATCTCTATATCCTATGATCTATGAAACATAATCATCGATCAATACATGTCTTGATCTATTCATCATTGTCCTATCACGATGATATCCGATCGAGAAGATACTTACGAATTATATCAATAAGTAGAGAGTTTCATAAACAAGTAACATACTTGGCGATCAATATAGTGATATACATTCATTGGACCAATAATCATATTATTATTCATAAGCATAGTCATGTTACAACCATCTATATAGGCGCCTCAAGGGCATAACACCAACAATCTCCCACTTGCACTTGAGTCGATCAATTAAGCATCTAATACCAATAGACCTTGTGTGCGCCTCATGCTTAGGCATGGAAGAGGCTTTGTCAGCGGATCGCCACATTAGCTTCCGTATGTACTTTGCATATCTTCGTCACCTCTATTCACAATCTCGCGAATAAGGTGAAAGCGTCAAGTATGTGTTTGGACTTCCGATGTGATCGAGGCTCTTTAAACGTGCAATGGCACCACTATTATCACAATAGAGGTCCATTGGATTAGAGGCACTAGCGATCACACCAAGCTCGAGATGAACTTCTTTATCCAAACGGCTTCGCTGCGGCCTCTGAAGCGCAATGTACTCTGCTTTTGTTGTAGAGTCGCCACCGTGTTTTGTTTGGAACTCTTCGACTTACCGCTCCTCCATTTAGTGTAAATCTGAACCCGGATTGCGATCGAAATCATCTTTGTCGGTTTGGAAGCTTGCGTCGGTGTAACCCTTTACAACAGATTCTTCCTCACCTCCAAAAACTAGGAACATATCCTTAGTTCTTCTCAAGTACTTGGGATGTTTTTCACGGTTGTCCAATGACCATCAGGGATCCGCTTGGTATCTACTCGTGACACTTAGAGCATATGAGACATCTCGGTAGCGTCTGAGATCATGGCATACATAATAGACCCAATAGCGAAGCATATGGTATCTTGCTCATCTGTTTCGCTCATCGGTTGTCGGGACACTGATTCTTGCTTAGACTTATACCATGTGACATTGGCATGAATCCTCTCTTGGATTCATGCATATTGAACCTCTTCAATACCTTGTCAATGTACGTTTCCTAGCTTAATCCAATCAACCTTTTTGATCTATCCCTGTAGATCTTTATGCCCAAGATATAACATGCTTCTCCCAAGTCCTTCATTGAGAAACTCTTTTTCAACGAAGTCTTAACATCTTCAAGCATAGGAATATTATTCCCGATCAATAATATGTCATCCACATATAAGATCAGAAATACAAGTCGCCCCACTAGCCTTTTTGTAAACACAAGGCTCTTCTTCATTTTTATGAAGTCAAATCCTTTGACTACTTCATCAAAACGAATGTTCCAACTCGAGATGCTTGCTTCAACCCATAAATGGATCTTTGAAGCTTGCATACCTTATTAGCATATTTAGGATCAACAAAACCTTCTTGTTCTATCATGTATACATCCTCGGATAGATTCCCATTAAGGAAAGCTTGTTTTGATGTCCATCTCGCCATATTTCATAATCGAAATATGCAGCAATAGCTAAAATGATCCGGACGAGACTTAAGCATGGCTACCGGTGAGAAAGTTTCATCATAGTCAATTCCTTGAACTTGTTTGAAACCCTTTGCCCAACCGTGCCTTATATATCTGAACATTTCCATCCATGTCTATTTTCTTCTTGAAAATCCATTTGCACTCAATGGTTTTACACCATGAGGAGGATCAACCAAGTTCCAAACTTGATTGTCATGCATAGACTGAATTTCGGATCTCATGGCTCCAAGCCATTTTTCGGAGTTTGGGTCCATCATCGCTTCTTTATAAGTCGTAGGCTCATCATTATCCAACAATAATATGTCATGTCCATATCTCATGGGTTCATGACACGGCCTCCCCGACCTCATTAAGTGGTGTCTCTTCCACAAGGTTGTACAACATCTTGTACATCAAGTGAAGGTTCAATGGGAGTTGAAACATTTTCTGATGGTTCTCGAATTTCTTCAAGTCGCACCTTGCTCCCACTAACTCCTTTTGAAAGAAACTCTTTCTCCAGAAAGACACCGTTTCGAGCAACAAACACTTTGTTTTCATCCCTTTTGTAAAAGTAATATCCTTTTGTTTCTTTAGGATACCCACAAAGCATTTTTCGATTTAGGTGCGAGTTTATCGATTGCAAGCGTTTTACATAAGCCTCACAACCCCATATCTTGAGAAATGACAATGAGGGACGTTTCCCAGTCCACATCTCGTATGAAGTTTTCTCAACGGCTTTTGATGGAACCCTGTTTAAAGTGAACGCAGCTGTTTCTAGACATATCCCCGGAAGGACAATGGCGATCTGTTTGGCTTATCATTGGCCGAACCATGTCTAACAAAGTTCGGTTCGTCGTTGGATCGCCATTCCTTGAGCGTTCTGGCGGAGATAAGTTGCGAACGATTCCACATTGCTTTAGATGATCACCAAACTCTTGGCTCAAATATTCACCACCACGATCGATCGTAAGTGTTTTATTGATTTGCCAAGTTGATTTTGTACCGTTACGAAACTCTTTGAACTTTTCAAATGTTTGATTTATGCCTCATTAAGTAGATATATCCATATCTACTAAAGTCATCGATAAAAGTTGCAAAATCTTTGAAACCCACCTCTGGCACTAGAGCTCATTGGTCCACATACATCCGTATGTACTAGGGCCAACAACTCATTTGCCCTTTCACCAAAACACATGAAATGGGCTTTTGTCATCTTGCCATGTAAACAAGACTCACATGTTTCAAATGATTCAAAATCAAATGAGGTTAGAAGTCCATCATCATGGAGCTTCTTCATGCGCTTCTCATTTATGTGGCCTAGGCGACAATGCCATAAAAAGGTAGGATTCACATCATTGGGCCGAAACCTTTTCACATTAATGTTGTAGACAGGTTTTTCTTCGAGTTCAAGCACGTACAACCCATCTACCATGGGGCATCGGCCATAATACATATCATTCAAAAATATCGAACAAACAAAGTTCTTTATTCTGAAATCATAACCTTCATGTTCCAAACAAGAAGATGAAATAATGTTTCTACTCAAAGATGGAACAAAATAACAATTATTGAGTTCTAAAATTAATCCAGAAGGCAAATGAATGGGTAGGTGCCAATGGCAACAGCTGTAATTCTTGCTTTATTCCCCACGCGAAGATCCACTTCTCCTTTTGCCAAGTCTCTACTCTTTATCAGCCCCTGCATCGAATTGCAAATGTGAGCAACCGATCCGGTATCATATACCCAAGAGGCAAGATTAGAAGTAGCCAGATTAATTTCTACAACATGAATACCTGAAGTGGAAGTCACACTTCCATTCTTCTTATCTGCCAGGTACTTCGCACAGTTTCGTTTCCAATGTCCTAACTTCTTGCAATAGAAGCACTGAGCATCAGGTTTAGGGCCAATCGTAAGCTTCTCAAGCTTAGATTTGAGACTCGCGATCTCAACCTTGCCCTTGCCCTTGCCCTTTCTTTTGTTTCCAGCCTTAGCCTTCTTCTTGAAGGCAGTGGTTTTATGAACCATCATCACATGACTAGGTTTTTTCTTTATGCTTTCCTCAGTGATTTGAGCATCCCATGTAGTTCGGTCAGGCTTTTCTCCATGCTATTCATATGAAAATTCATAATGAGCGGCTCAAAACTCGAGGCTGAGGCGGAGAATCACATCCGTAGCCAAACCAAGGCTAAGGGAAAATCGAGCTTTCAATCTCCCAATGTAACCAATCATTTTGATTACATGAGGGTGGCCGGACTTCCTTGACCCGACTTGCAAGCAAACAAAAGCTTGGAGATACCATATCTCTCGGCTCTTGCTTGGTTCCCAAACATGTCCTTTAAGCCCACAATCATATTGTAAGCATCACGGTCCTCATATTGCTTTTGAAGCTCAGAGTCCATGGTGACAAGTATGAGATAGTGACCTCTCTGAGAGGCATTAACATGTTTTTCATACTCGGCCTTTTCATTGCGAGAAGCACTTTTTGCTGGTTCATCAGGAATTGGATTCTCTAGAACATAGTCTTTCTTTTCATACTTGAGAACAATTCTCAGGTTGCGATACCAATCTACAAAATTTATCCCATTAAGTTTTTCCTTTTCCAAAACCGATCTCAAAGCAAAACCAGGTCCAACAGAAGGAGTAGCAGGTGCCATTGAACTACAATAAAAATATGCAAAGTTTCTAAGCACTATGTTTATGTAAAACTTTCATTAAACATTTTAATAAAAGATACTCCTATCATGTGCCCCCTTTATGGACACATAGTGAGTATTCAAGATCCATATTCATCAAACACTAGTGAGCTTTGGCATCACTTGCTAGAGATTTAATGACATAGGTAGCGACATCTTTGCTAATTACATCTTATGTAACTCTTGTTGGTTGAGCATGAAAACAAGTAATGAATGACTCAAATCAACTCGACTCATGGCAGTCAACTTGCCCTAGGGCTCACATGAGGAGGGAGCACTTCCCGATTTGGTGCCAATTAAGAAACCTAGCCTCATGTGTGTTTTCCTAGACACCAATTGTCTTGTATTTGTTCCTTCATTCTTGAAATCAAAAGCTGAACCACTTATGTCCTCAAGCCCAAAACCGTTTTGATAGCTCGATTAAATCTACCATTGTTATGCGTGATGTGTCCAACATCCTATCATCTACTAAGATAGTCATTGATATACTACTTTGGCGGTCATATCAATAATGATCTAAATTCTTGATAGGTGCAACAATAGGGTGGACATATTTGATTTAAAATTTGTTTAACTATGGGGATGAACAATATCTACTATGAACATGGCATCACATGCAATGAGCATAAAGAAAATAGCAAGGATTAACCACACATCCACGAAAATCAAGATTAAGCTGTGAAATAGTATGGCCTTTAGCATTAGGATCTTCATCAACATGCTTGTTGGTACACCAGCCATCTTGCTTGTTTGTTCACCTAGCCATCATGCTTGATTGCCATCATCTTCATCATAGTAGATGCAACTCCTTACAACTTAGATAATAGAAATTTACATGAAGGTTTCAAACATCACACAAATTAAACCGCAGTGACGTTATACAAATTTGATAATGAAATAGCCTTATGGCGACACGGCACTTACGAGCCATGTAAGCGTTACATGCATCACATACACATAGGCCATACTATTTCATATAACATCACCTAAAAAAGTTAAACAAAGCGATTCTCTGATGTATTCGGGTTCCAAGAACGCGCCCTAACGCAAGTTCAAGGCGGCGCCCTAGCGAGAATCAAAGCGGCGCCCACGAAGTGGTATCCATGGCGGTCGGGCAAGTCGAGGCGGCGCCCTTGAAATTTTTGCAGGCATGTCTTACGCCAAGAAAGCGTCTTCAAAATTTCCATGGATCAATCAAATTGACCTAATCGATTCAATCTGATTGGCTTGGTCCCATATAGTGCGATCGTAGACCACGATGGCGGTAACCCGGCCGGTAAGAACAGCGTCGTACCATGAGCGGACTCACCCAAATCAAGCAGATCGGATTGCACTTCTCTCGATTCAATCGATTGGCTTGGTCCCATATGGTCGCGATCGTAAACCACGATGGCGGTAACCCGGCCAGGAAAGAACAGCGTCGTACCATGAGCGGACTCACCCAAATCAAGATTGAATCGGATTGCACTTCCCACAAACCCTAAACCGATCGATCTCGCCGATAGGCGCCTCCACCAATTCATCACATGAACCGTGCGAACATGTAATAGATCTAATCTACTATCACATATCACATATGTAACATCGGATCACAAATCTCGCGAGATGGCTCGATACCCTTTGTTGAGGGCGGTATGCTACGCTAGCACAAATTAAAATTTCTACCGCATAACGGAAAAGCTACTCACAAGAAAGGGATCACAGTTGGATTACCACTAGGCAGCGATTCAGCTTGGAATCCTTCAGCGTTGGTGTAGTGGATCGTCCTCGCCGTGGATCGTCCTCACGTGGATCGTCCTCGCCGCGGATCGTCCTCACGCGAGTCGTCCTCGCCGCGGATCGTCCTCGCTGCGGTTCGTCCTCCACCACGCCGCGATAGCAGCAGCGTCACCAGCCGATCCACGTCCGGGATGGAGCGCCGTGCGTCGTGCAAGCACCGTGTCGCTTCGGCAAGAACAACGAAGGTGGAGGCTAGGGTTACGGGCGTGAACAACAGCACACTGCCCACCCTTCCCTCTCCTTATATAGCCACGCAGCGAAACCCTAAGCGGGGCCCATCGGTAGCGTTAAGCCCACGAGGTCCATTAATTACGGATCCAATCCGAATTAATCGTCGGCCCGTTAAGTGTGTGACCACAGAGGTTCATGTACATTTGGACATAGATTGAAAAACCCTTTTTCCAATCCAATAGTTGGTAGCGGTTCCTTGAGCATGCCAACTCCCAAATGCATATGATCAAATCGAGATGGAACCTTTCAAAAGTACTCATGTAATAATCCCTTTGCCAAACTATATGAAGATCGAACTCAAAGGCGAAGTATGTCATCCTTTGATAGTTCAATCCATCTCTCGTATCCGTGATATATTAATAAGTTGTGATTGACTTCTCAATCACGGCATGGCCATGCACTTCCTTAATCATATCACACGAGTGGCCTAGACATATATCTCCGTTACACCGGAGTGGCAAATTCCATCTTGACTGCTCACTTCCCTCTGGACTGCTCACTTCCCTCTGCATGTTTCATATTAAACATGAAAGCTACCTTTATAACTATCCGGTTAGGAAATAGTGTTTGGTGGCCCCAAGGTAAACTATTACACATGTAGGGAATGTGACAATCTCAGGTCTAAGGATCATACATCCACTATGTATGAGATGCCGATGACACATAAGAATGTAACATTCTCGCGGTGTCCCATTGCGGGTCTATCTAACCCATGTTCTTCATCATGAGTTCATAATGTATTGATGATATCTCTATATCCTATGATCTATGAAACATAATCATCGATCAATACATGTCTTTGATCTATTCATCGTTGTCCTATACGATGATATCCGATCGAGAATACTTCTGAAATTATATCAATAAGTAGAGAGTTTCATAAACAAGTCACATACTTGCTGATCAATATAGTGATATACATTCATTGGACCAATAATCATATTATTATTCATAAGCATAGTCATGTTACAATCATCTATATGACTGCCTCAAGGGCATAACACCAACAGGTATCGATGGCGCCGCTAGTTCTTCCTTCATGGGCTGTTGGCTGGGCGCTGGTTACATCCGTTCGTGTTTCTTCGCATTACTCGTTCGTGTTCCCGGTGTCTCGATCCTCTCGGCTCTTGCTGTTCCCGATGGTACGTCACCGTTCTCGGTTATTCTTGGCCTCGAAGTAAATTTCGGATGTCGCGCCTTTTCTGGTGATACGGCTTTCGTCCCGTCGTTGGTTAGCGCATAATGTTCTGCTGTGCTTTCGCCCATCGATTGTACTTTGCCTCGATTCTTCGGGCCTAGGTCCTCTTTTAGCGTTTCCCCTTCTTATTTCCAATGCTTTTTAGTTTTCTTCTTCTGCATCGGTGTTTTCCACTGAGGTTCGGCTTCTAGGCCCGAGACCACGACAGCCACTGTCCCCGTCGATTTTCTCTATTGCTTCATGCTTTTGCCCTTGCGTTCTCTTCCAGACGATTGTGTTCCCCCTTCCATATATGCTGTTTGAGCTCTTGTATTCCCTCTATTGTCTTTTGTTCTTGGTTACATTCTACGATTTTGTGTTTTTTAGCTCGTGGTTTTGATGTTTGCTTTGCACTATGCTTTCCACTAACTAGACTAGAGGCGATTAGAATCTTGCTTGCATTCTCTACATCCCAGGGCTTCAAGCTCTATCAAATGGATGTCAAGAGTGCATTCCTCAATGGTTTCATTGAGGAAGAGGTGTATGTCAAGCAACCTCCGGATTTGAGAACCCCAAATACCCGACTGTGGTGTCTACAAGCTTTCCAAAGCCTTGTATGGACTTAGCAGAGCCCCTAGAGCTTGGTATGAGAGGCTTAAGTCCTATCTTCTCGATCATGGTTTCAAAATGGGTATAGTAGATAAAACTCTATTCATCGTGACACCGGGATTCTCATTTCCTTCTCGTCGATTTATGTGGACGATATTATCTTTGGTGGCTCGTCTCGGTTTCTTGTGTCTCATTTTTACGAAGTGATGAGCGAAATTTGAGATGAGTATGATGGGTGAGTTGAGCTACTTTCTTGGCTTCCAAATCAAGCAGACTCGGGAGGTACTTTCCTACACCAAGGTAAGTACACTCGGGACCTCTGAGATGGTTTGATATATGCGATGGAAAGCCAGTGATGACTCCTATATCCACCTTTGTTGTCCTCGAGCTCAATGAGGATGGTGAACCTGCTTGATCAAAGGAGTTAGGAGCATGATTGGCTCCTCTTGTATCTTCTTGCCTTGGCGGGACATACACTTTTCTGTGTGTATGTGTGCTCGCTTTCAGAGCTTCTCCTCGCGTCTCTCATCGCCAGGGGTGAAAGCGCATCTTCGAGTACCTTTGAGCTATCATTGATTATGGTATTTGGTACTCTTCTTTTCTTGTCTATCCTTAGAGCCTTTTTCGTCAGGACTTTTGCAAGTGTAAGATAGATAGGAAGAACGCCTCGCACTTGCCAATTCATTGGCACTTCTCTTGTTCTTGGTCATCTAAGAAGCGGTCCGGTCGCCTGATCCACCGAGGCCGAGTATGATCTGCTGACCGATTCTTTGTAGCGAGTGCTCTGGATGAGATCGACCTGCGGGACTTTGGGTTAGAGAGATAGAGTGTTCCACTTTTCGTGATAACACTTCGCTATTTGCATTGCCAAGAACCCAAAGGCAACACTCCGGACCAAGCACATTGATAATTAGATATCACTTCCTTAGAGACCATGTGGAGAAAGGAGACATAGTGCTTGGTTTGTGGAGAGTGACCACCGGTTGGCGATATCAAGCCTTTGGATAGCTCTAGGTTTGTTGCCTTGAGGAGTGAGCTTGGAGTTGTGTGCCCTTACGGTCTTCTGTGGGGAGCTGATCTGTATATTATGTATTATATTTTATTTCAGTTTTCCTTTCTTTTGTATTGCTCGGGTGCTTATGGGTTTTATTCCTTAAAGTTATGAGTTCACCTCACTTAGACTTCGGCATGCTTTGCATGGACCTCTCATCTTGTGCTTTAGGTTACTATCATGTAATTAATTTGTTCTCTCTTCTCTCTAGGTTGAGTTCCCTCACAGGTCTTATAAGTCTAGCGGTGTTGGGCCCCTGGGTAGACAGGTGCAGTGTGCACTCCTTAGTTTGGGATCTGAGGCTGGCTTCCTATGTTAGTCATTGGGGAAGATGAGAGCGAGTCGAGCCGTAGTGTTCTCTACCATCTTTTCTATACTCTATAGCCACCCAGTTCGAAGTTTCTTGAGTTCTTCCCTCCATTCTCGTGTTTACGGTTTTAATTGAGTTCTTTTCATCTATTCTTGAGCTTAATCTTGCTAATAACTCAATTTAAACCAGATTGTGCTTAAATTGAATCACATGTTGAGGGAGTTTAAGAATCTGTTTCATGCATTGCATATAGATTTGATTTTTCATTTTATGAGCTTTGTCTATTATGCAATTGATCCATGTTTCATTTTAAACACCATGCTATATTATGAAAAAAATTACTTGCTTAGATATGTCCAAGTTCATTTATCTTGCTAAGCTTACAAGAATTGAAAAATGAGCGTTAAAAGAAAAACTTGATAAAACATGTTGCTTTTACTTGTTAAGTTTCTTCTCTAGGTGTTTTTGCCATGGTTTGTGAAATTCTGGAATTCTCTAGAGTCCCTATAGCAACTTGGGTGAATCTTGTTTGATCCATACTTGAGTCCTTCACCAGCTTAACATTGAAAATGCTAAAATAAAAGTGAAGCAAAATTGACTCTTTTTGTGCGCATTAGAATCTACACCTCACATTCACAAGACGGCTTCTCATTGCACTTGAGATGAACTTGGAATGGGTTGTGTATGACCAAGATCATTCTCTTAAGAGTTTCTCTTGAGATGATCGATTATGGCTTGAGTCAATTGCTTTAAAAAATGCAAAAAAAACATATGTGGGTAAAGAATGCAAATAAGGTCAAACATTTGCACCCCGCTATGTCTTTCAAAGATTCAAAGAAAAATCTGCATACAATAAAATAAAGCTCGAAGGACCTTGTGTGCACTTCTAGATTCCCCAAAGTGTTGAGTAGGTTGAACTCTAGGTTTTCCATTTGATCCTTTAAATGGCTTTGCTTCTAGTTTTGAAACTAATGACAAGTGTTGCTCATGTTCCATCATGCTAAAAATGACATGGTTTTCATTAAATCCTGCTAGCAAAATAACACTTGGACATGCCTTAGCTTAGTCTATTTTTGCCATAACTTAGCTTGGTGTCATAACTTGTCTTGTTGGTCACATGGATAATCTTCAAAGCTCCCTTAGGCTGCATTACTTGCATAAAAACAACAAAAAAAGGGGGGAGAAAAGAAAATATCATCTTGATGCCTATATTGCCAAAAGGGGGAGAAATCATAGAAAAGGCATCATTTTGCACTTGATTCTTCTTATTTCTTATGATCATTGTTAATCTTTGCTATATTTCATAGATCATAAGTTGCCAACTTAGTCATGTTCTTGATTTCTATTTTTCTTTGATCAAGTTTGGCTTTGCATTCAAATTGCTTTTTTCTCTTATTCAAACTCAAAACTTATGCCTTTTTATGTGTTTGTCAATATACTCATCAAGGGGGAGATTGAAAGACCATGTGGAGGTCTATCCTTGTGTGTGATGAGTAATTGACAAGAGTTGAGCTTGGTTTGATTTGAAATTGAGTTTGATTTGAATTGGATTACGATTTGAAGCAATTTGAGTGTAGGTTGCTTTTCCTAGGGCTACCCGCTTGGGGCGGTAGCTCGGACCATTGAGCTTAATTAAGATCGATTAATAATTTTGGGATAATCATTGAATATATATGTGGGCATTGCTATGTGATGGTTTTCCTTGTCTTTGATGGTTGCGTGGCGGCGGTGCTAGAGTCATAGTGAGGTGGAGGATGGCCGGGACTAGGCGAGGCGTCGGAGGTCCAGACGGTCGGAGATCATTTGGAAGATGATCGGACGAAGTCGGGCAAGTCAAGAAGATAAGGAAAGGAGATGATGCTAGCTAGATGCAGCGTGGATCAATGAGGGCCGTCGGATTGCAGGTCTAGTTGATAGGTTAGCGGGTCTAGGTAGTATGCTTTGAAAACCGTGCAAGAAAACCCGGTATGTGTGTGGGTTTTGGGTTAGCCCTTGCATGGCTGTGTGAGTGGGTCAATCCTAGCCTTAGATGAGTGTCTTAGGGTTGAGGATTCTTCCAAGGGTGGTAGGTGGCCCAAGAGTGGTATAAATAGGGGTGGAGGGTGGCATCCTCCCCTTGAAGGTTTGAGTTGCTCCTTTGAGCTTTGCCCACATGAAGTGAGGCTTTGTAAACCTTCCACCAGAAATACAAAGAAATTTCTTTATATTATTGTGAATTTAAATTCGCATTTACATTATGTCTTTACTTTACATAATTTAAATTCAGCATTTATATTCGCACTTACTTTCCATAATCTACATTCATGCAATTTGGATTTACCTCCCCTCCTTCTAAATACTGATCTTGGATGTTTTGAGTGTGTTCATATGGTTTTACATCTCTTTTGCACTCTTTGATTGAGTAGAGACCATCTTTTCTTTCAAGTTCCAACTCTGTCCAGAACTTATTATTCGCGCAGCAGTTAGTGTTTGATTTTTAGAAAATTTAGAAAAATCATTTTTAAGTGATTCTTGCTGGATATTGTGAGGGATTCCTATATACATCTGTAGAAAAATTTTGGAGTTCACTTGATGCACCGTTTGGGCGCCATAAGGTGAAAACCAAGCCCTAAACTCTCTGCTCGAAGTTTCTGACTGTCTATGAATTTTGATTTTTGATGAATTTTTTGTAAGGTATTTTGAAGTGAAATTTGGTGGAGTTCTTCACGACTCATCTACTCATAGGAAGAAAATTTCTCATAATTTCTTGAGCAGCAGAGACCCACCAAACTCCTGTTCAAAGTAAAGACAGTTTCTGGAATTTCTGCTTTTACTTTTCTAAAAGTGGCTTTTATGATTTGAATTGATCTTTTTCTAAAAGCAAGGGTAGATTTGATCCCTTCTTGATTTGGACACTAGACAACCAGAATTGTGATTCAAAAATCCCCACATATTCTATGGAACTCATCCATGCATGCTAGGGGTACACATAGTTGTCTAGTTGTTCGGGTTTTTCACGATTTCCTTTGCGCGATCTTTTCAAGGTTTTAGTTGGAGTATTTTGGGGGAAATTTATTTACGACCATTCACCCCCCCTCTGTTCGCCATCTCGATCCTTCAGCACTCCGCCCGCGTGGGGCCTTCTTTGTTTTGGTTTCATCAGCTCTTGATTCATGCTCCTTTGTTCATTTTGTGTCGGTGGCCCATCGTTCCCCATCCATTTCGTGCTGGGAGGCCGTCGTTCCCCAGCCGATTCCTTGCGATTTCTCGATTCGTCTCGATTGCTCTTGTGTCGTTGTTGCTCAATCCATCTTGATTCGTCGTTGATTCTTGGTCTTCCAGTGCGAGCTCCCTTCCCTCGTGCGCTCCGTCGCCTAGCATTACCTCAAGGTCGATTCTTTCAGCACTGTGGTCTGTGTTTTCGGTTCTTGTTGCTCTTAGGACAAAAAAGATCTCTTGAATTTGATAATTTCTCTGCTAGATTTGATGCCAAAGAATAGGATGAAGAACTAGAATATGACGGGTTTTTTTTTTGCTATCATGCTGATGCAACAAGGGAAAGAAACCAGCGGATTGTTCCCGTTGGACTCGGGAAGGTATTTCGA